>OX451401.1:2183221-2277358 GCA_949629135.1 Eremobia ochroleuca | reverse complement strand
CATCTAATTTATGGAGAATGCTTATGCAACGCCAATGCCGCAGCAAGAGTGTATCGTGAGAGATACCCGAATGCTGAGCGTCATCCCGATCATCGAGTATTTATTAATGTGCATCGGTCATTATCAGAGGGTCGATTTCCTAGCCAAATGGTTAGCGAGGGAAGACCCGTTATGCCCTACGAAGCCGAAGTCTTGCAAGCAGTTGAAGAAGACAGAAGTATCTCAGTACGTGGAATTGAACAGAGCATAGGAGTCCCCAAAAGTACTGCACATCGTATTTTAAAAAAGAACGAGTTTCACCCATACCATGTACGACGAGTACAAAGTCTGCTACCCCGAGACTACCCAGAGAGAGTACGATTTTGTCGAACGATGTTGCAGAGGCACCGAGAGGACCCGCGATTCTTTGAAAAAATTCTATGGTCCGATGAATCAACATTTAAAAAGGACGGTTACATGAACCTCCACAATTTGCACGAATGGCACGTGGAAAATCCAAATTTGATGCGGGAAGATAGATCTCAGTACCAGTTTAAAGTAAATATGTGGACGGGAATTTTGAATGGTAAAGTTATTGGTCCAATCGAGCTGCCGGAGAATTTAAATGCCCAGGGTTATTTGAACTTCTTACAGAACCAATTACCAGAATTATTGGAAGAAGTGCCACTGAACATTTACGGCAGCATGTGGTATCAACAAGATGGCTGCCCAGCGCATTATGCTCTCACTGTACGAGAGTTTCTCAATCGAGAATACCCCGATAGGTGGATTGGGCGGGGTGGTACAATTTCGTGGCCTGCCCGTTCACCCGATTTAAACCCCATAGATTTTTTTTACTGGGGTACGATAAAGGATAAAGTGTACTCTAAACCAATTCAAGATTTAGACGAGCTGCGCCAAAGAATTGCAGAAGCCGCTGAATACATCAACTCAAGAAGATACGCCCGTCTTATTACGCGATCATTTTTAAAGAGATACACGGTAGAACTTGCATTGCAGCTGAAGGAAAACAGTTTGAACATTTGTTATAAAACTTCGTAAATCTGATTTAATAAAAATTATAATAAAAGAAATCCAACGACTGAATTTTATTTCAAATGCACCTAAAACCAACAATGTACTTTTTTTCCTCAATTAAGAAGTAGCAATTAGTATGTGTTATACCATTTTGGAATCCTGACTAAACGCGCCATCTTTTAAAGTTACTTGCCAAAATAGTGTAGTAGATTTTTTTTTCAGTACAGTCGGTTAAAGTTGGGTGATGTCATTATTTTGAATTCAATATTGGGCAAAAATCTAACATTTAATTTAAAACTGAGGCAGTTACGTTTTAACTTTTAACTGTAATTTACAGAAGGGTTATTCATGGTTAGATCACAGAGAAAAAAACTACCGAAATGTTAATAATGTAGTCACAGGACTTGAAAAATCATCACAGGGTGTCACTTTTTGAGATTTATTTTTGAATGCTTATAATTCGAAAAGTACATGACCAAGATTTTTTTTTATATTTTTCTAATAGCTGTCACGACTTGGCCTATTGCCCGTTTTCGGCTTGACGTTGATTTCTGGGACACGTTGTATATAAAAAAAAAATATAACAATAAATGACGTTATCGCGAGGTCGTCATCGTTTCCTTAGTCGGTCTAATAAAAATGAAAAATGGACAGAAGAAATACAAACTAATAAAAATTATAAATGTTGTTATTTCTGCAAAATAACTCACGTTCATATACTGGGATAACTCCGAACGGATAACGAATTGGTAATAGTCGTCATAGTAAATAGTGTTCCTATTGGAAAGACCTCTTCGGTATTCATTTGATTTGACAAATTAATTTCTCAATAGCTCTTGCCGTGATGTTCTTTGCTACAGAAGAAAGAAAACAATTCTTTCGATATTACCTGTTATTATATTTCACAACTAAGATCATTTCTTGTTCAAAATTGAGTGTTCAGAAAAGGTTTTAAACGTCCAAATCAATTTTGTCTGTGCTCGAGTTCTATGCATACAATCAATGTGTTTAATATAATTATTGTAGTCTGTAGTGTAGTTGATGGCATCGCTAGGATATAAGTTGATCTAGGTTAATGAAAATAATGCTGTTCGTTGGTAAGCACATCACCTGATACGGCTGGACCGATTTAGCTATTTTTTTGTTTTAAAATGTTCGTAATAGTCCGAATTAGGATACAAATATTAAAATCCGGTAAAAACTGTACGTCATTTTTTCTATTGTATTGTATGATTTATTGAAAGGGGTTTGAAGATTTTTACATGGAGCCTGGCATACCTGCTTGTCTGCCATTTAGATTTTTTTTTTAAGTGGCGGCCTCGCATTTGTCTGTCTGTGTATAAATCGATAACTGACATCAATGCAAACAGTAAACAAAAAACCAAAAGATAACCAAACCCCGTATCAGCTGTATGTCAGCTATCGATTTATATAGGCTTCATAGGAGGCCGACGGTATGAAAAAAAAAAAAAATTGTTGACAGGTAGGTATGCCACGGACCTTCAAAGCCATTTGCACAGGACAACGTCTGTTGGGTCAGCTAGTAAAATCAAAATCAAAAGTCATTTATTCAAACTAGGCTGAGAATCAGCACTTTTCGAACGTCAAAATTACAAAAGACAGTCCCCCAAAACGCCCGCCCTTCACCACTTCCTAGTGCATTCGCTGGGAAGAAGAAGTGGCGCAACAAACTCCCCAGCAGCACAGCTGTCTGTTCAGTAAGAAAATACTTGACTGAATACAATACATGGTATGCAAAGCAATTAACATTACAAGACACAGAACGCTAAATTAAATTATTTGCCATATGTCAGCTAGCAACGCCAATATACCAAGAAATACAATAAAAAACTATACGTACTCAAGCAAAAATGAATAAATGGAAATTAAATAAAAGCCTCCAGGTATAAAGGGCGTGACCGCTAACATATTTATGCAATGCTGGGTTCTGTTTACATAGCTGTCGCTTGAAGTCACAAATGATAAACTAGGACCATCGAAGGAAACTAAATAAACAAGTTATTAATAATGATAACAATAATAAAACCATGGTCAGCAAGACGACCAGTCACCACAAGCAGCACCCGTTCACGAGCATAACCCAAAGATCAGCCATTACCATTACTTAGACAGGCCTGTTAGTCTAGTGGTCAGTGGCCCTGACTGCTATACACAAGGTCGTGGGTTCGATTCCCACCCAGGACAAATGTTTGTGTGATGATCACGATCATTTGTTCTGTGTCTGGGTGTAATTTATCTATAATATGTATGTATTTAGAAATATATATGTATGTTTATCAGTTGTCTAGTACCCATAGCACAAGCTCTGCTTAGTTTGGGACTAGATGGCGTTGTGTGAAAGTTGTGGAATATTATTATTATTATTACCCCCCTCCCCATATTTGAGGGAAGGAGACAACCCGACCCCCGACGCTACCGCAAGCAGTGACATCTAAGGGAGCATGACGAACTTGCTGCCGGTTGCTCAGGTAAGAATAATATGATCAATCGTCGAGGTCACTAGCTAACCACATATTGCAATCAACTCATTAGAAAACATTGAAATGGGTTGATTATGTCAATAATAAAATAAAAATAAAATTAAACTGATATGACATACAGCCCAATAAAGACAATTGTATAATGAGCTCATATAACCTATCAGTAATCTAATTCTGGAGAAAGAAGGACAAATATATTTTGTATATCAGCTGCTTTGCCCCACAGCAGAATACCGTAGGACATAACGCTGTGAAAATAACTAAACTATACTAAACGAGCTGTATCAACGTCAGTGTATTGTCTTACTTTCCTGACGGCGTAGGCAGCCGAACTGAGCCTTCCTGCTAGGCTCGATATGAGGTCCCCACTGAAGTTTGGCATCTACTGTTATTCCCAGAAAAACTGCTGAGCTCACAGTCTCAAGCGCCTCTTTATCTAAGACGATGTTGGGTCCTAGATTTCTAACATTGGGTAAGGCGAACATTACACATTTCGTTTTCTTGGCATTGAGAACTAGGTTATTTGACGTAAACCAATCCGTAACTATTGAGAGTGCACTGTTTACGTCGTCAAAATCTTGTCTATTCCTGTCTACTTTAAAAATAAGAGATGTATCATCAGCAAACAGTACAACGTCACAGATTCCCTTTAAATGGAATGGTAAATCATTGATATACACTAAGAACAAGAATGGACCCAGTATTGAGCCTTGTGGTACACCTAGGTGAACTGGTAGCGCGGAAGATTTCACACCATTAACATCTACACATTGGAACCTATTATGTAAATAACAATTTATTAGTAAATAATAAAACACAGTATTTTGAAATCATTTTTATTTTATTCACTAACAGATTACGCATCTTACACAGGAGTATTTACACGAACGAAAAATCTAAGTTCTAAGTTATTGTACTCAGGTAAATCAAGAAACGAAAATGACACCCTACTTATATTTTAAAAGTTAAACGAAAAGTCACCTTAAAACAAACAGCTTAAGAGCTAATTAACATTGACTGCTTAAGTGCAACAGACGACAATGGAGTACCTTATTAAGGTAGGTCATATTAAAAATTAAAAACTAAAGTAAAATTATGTATCATATTCTCATAGAACATGATTTGTGCACTTAAATTGCGGTACAAATACATTTTCTGTAGTTAAAAATATGCTTTATACATAGAAATAAGGGTAGGGAGGTTTTTGTCATTAAATAAGCGAGCTATGATAATGACGAACTCTCAATTGACACCCGTCAGTAATAATATTGTAAGGTTTGGCTGATAATTTAATCAACTACTGATTAACCTAAAATTAATGTTTGGACTCAATATTATGTTTTCCCCGTAATATTCCTGTGACTATTAATTCGTCGCCAGCAGTCGTGAAGCCCTAACTTCAAAGTTTAGTAGACATATTGAAGTTCTTTTCTTTATCATTTTATTTGATCAAAAACGAGTCCTTTTGTTAATATAAAAATGGACTTATTTTGGAGCAAATAAAGTATTAGTTAATCCAAAGTTATCTTTTTTATTCTTCAACATTTGGGGATGCCTGTTCTATTCAATACGCCTACCAAACGAAATTATACATAAAAGGCCTTACCAAATAGAATATCTGTTCACACAACGACGCCCCAAACTCACAACCAATAAATACATTTTACACAGAAGTCCCAATACGCTGATAATCAATTCAAAATGTTGTTATTGAGGACTGATGTTGATATTTAATTCTTAGCTTTGCCCCCAAAACGTAACCATTAATTATGGACTTACGTCCATAATTGTTGGTTACACAAACTGCTTAAGTGCTTACCCATTTCGGGGAATGCAGTCATGATAAATTGTGTTATGTAGTACCCTGTTCAGTGTACAGGGCCCTAATTCACCATGACCATTTAACGATTCCTTGCTTCGAAACTACGTCAATTCCTTAGTTATTCACAAGAAGCTTATAGATACAAGTGCAGGCAACACTAATACCTAAGTGAAGACGACTGTGGTCGGACACTAAGTAAACACATAAGGACGAGACAGTGATATGTTTCCTCTGCCATACATATGTATTCAGACAGAGTGCCCGACCACAGTCGTCTTCACTTAAGAGTGTTGCTTCCACTTTTATGTATAAGCTTTTTGGTTATTCACATCTTCTATTAACGTATTCTCTATGACACAATGGCGTAGTTTGAACTGTCAAAATACATGTTGTCAGTATGGTCGACATTTCGATTCGTTACCGTTAACAAGACACGATATTGGCGTGGTTTGCACGTGGTAAGATTTCGCGGGGAATGATACAGAATTGGGGCCCAGGTAATATATGCAAAGGCTAAGCAACCTATCTTTTTAGTTAGTATATATAATTCTTCTGTACGTGTGTAAATCACTGAACTCCTAAACGGCTTGACCGATTTTGGTGATTTTTTTTTTGTGTGTTTGAGTGGGTTCCTGGATGGTTTAGATTTACAATTGGACCCGGCAGGGGCGCTGCAATCGAGTTCCAGGAAACAGAACAGCGTCCTAAAAAAATACTGCTTTGTAACCGTCTGGAATCATTAGCAAAAAATTAAGAAAATAATTAATGTATTGGAGTTCTAAGGCTCGATACTCATACATATTTGCAAGTTGATTTATAGCGCTGTTATATTTGAATATGATGTTCTAAATGTTTAAGACATTTATCGAGTTAGACAATATGCTAGATAGTTAAGATAACAAACTTACTTGTAGTTATATTTGCTATCTAGTATATTATATTTCTACAAGAGAAACATTTATGCTAAAAATGTGTCTCCACTTCCATTTAAAGCTTTTGCTTAAGTTGATAGGCGTTTCATAAGGATTGATAGAAGAATTAACATTATAACTGTGATAATTATCTTGACAATTTATTAATAGAAATTAAGAGTGATTCCCGCAATTCAGTGCCGATAACTTTAACTCTCTAAATAGCTACAATTCAACTTCTATGATATTTGCTCATCTATAGGTCACTCTTAAATAAATTATCATGGGAATTATCCGTATGGTGAGATGTAACACTATTACTTGCCTCATTGGCACTAACATAGTTATATTATATTATAACTAGGAGCTACAAAACTTTAGACCTAACATACACTATGTATGTATACAAACTATTTACAAGGACACGAGTTTATATGTATGAAGTAGTCATTTAATGCAGTCTACCTGTAAATACCTCCATACAGTCGGTTATTGCAGAAGAAATTGATGGGGCGAAATAGGAGGGGTTTAAGTCCCAAACAACCTTCTGACAGCTTGGGATATGACATTCAATATGAATGAATATTTTATAACTGATGAGGTTTCTGAAGGCCGGTCAATATAAAAGGCAATGGACCACTGTATGGAGTGAGTAGGTTACACTTTGATAATAATGTTTTATAGAGAATAATATTGTTGCGACGTGTCGCATGTTACTTGGATAACAATCGATACATGTTGCTTGTGTACCTCAAGTACGCTTTTAAAATGAGGTTGCAATAAAACTACTTGGTTTTGATGAAGAATCTTCAGTTATAAGACGACTAATAAAATTGCAACGATCGATTTTCTTTCCAAAAATGTAATATACGTAGGTCTTAAACATCACACGAGCCCGCGTGGCGTTTGGTTGTCGTAATGATGTATCTATATACGTGTCCATGTGTGTATGACAGTGGATACGGTTAGCATCAAAAATTGCGAGCTCGGACCGCTCCGTAAGGCACGCACAGTATCACAATGTACGTGTACTTAAGCTTATAAAACTACAAGTTAACACCACGAACGATCGTGAGTTGCGTTCACCTTTTTTCTCTGATTTTGAATGGGTACCCTCTTTTATTTTGGATAAGAGAAACCTTCAAGTTTTTAGTAATCTACAAAGACATGTTTGCAGTACCATTAAAGGCTGTTTTAATGTGACTGGTCTATACATTATTTAATCTGAAACAACCTCTACGCATGCGGCCATGCGTAGAGGTTGACTATGATCTTCAGGAAACTTCATTATCACTACATAGTATAAAACAAAGTCGCTTCCCTGTCTGTCTGTCCCTATATATGCTTAGATCTTTAAAACTACGCAACGGATTTTGATGCGGTTTTTTTTAATAGATAGAGTGAGGAAGGTTTATATGTATAATACATGCATAATATAGTAGAAAAACACTGATAATTTTAGAGGTTTCTAATGTGATGTCGTAAATAAACACATTTTTTTTTGCGCTTACATTGTAAACGCTGGCTGAACCCGTCGAGATAGATCAAAATAATGTACTACAGTATTGTACACCTTAAAAAGGTCTCCAAAAAAGTACGCAATGGTATATGTCTATCTCTTAGCGATAACCCACAATAACCATTTTTTATCCTATACTTTTTACGAGAAATAATGGCTCTAAAATTATCAGTGTTTCTCCATTGCACCCGTGCGAAGCCGGGGCGGGTCGCTAGTCATTTATATATCCTACATTTTTTTTAAAGGAAGTGTGTAGCCACTCCCGGTCGGTATTCAAATCAGTTTTTAAAATAAAAGAGTAGGTAGGTAACTACTCTGTGCTACTGCTAGATACTTTATTCCTTAGCCGTAATGGCGTGACTATATGAGAAGAATTTTGCATTAAATGTAATATTAGTGGGATGAATATACAGAACCCCTATTTAATATATAAATGTATTCATTTTATAATAATAATTCAAGACTATATTATTTGATAGTTAGGAACAATACAAGCAGAGTAAATACTTCCAATAGGTAAGGGTTAACCAGTCTGTCATTCTAATTATAAATATAGGAAGGCTACTGATATATTCGTTTATTATTTATCCTACAAAAATATTATAAATAGTGTATAATAATTAAATTCTGCTTTAATAGTGCACGATTTTATTATAAGTACAGACGCCAGCACATCAAGCTATTACAATCTGTCAGATTTCTTTAATAGATTTTCAACTTTAGCGCTAAAGCATAAGGTTCAAAGTTGATTGGGAAAATCTGACAGTTTCGGGTAGCTTCCTGTGCTGGCGTCTGTGCATGGATTCAATGATACTTTAATCAAAAGTTAGTGTGTATATGAATATTTTTGGACTCTAAATGGTCAATACTCAATGGCGCTGTTAAGTATCTAAATATGTATATACAGCGTGTAACGGAAGGGGGGTATCAACCCTGAAGGAGGTGAATGTGCTCATGAAACTCAACAACTTTCCCCAAAGAACATAGGTCGAAATATGAAAAAAAAATTTGGCTCTCCCTTACAAAACTGACTACCAGCTGATTGATTTACTATGGGAGGGCCAAATTTTTTTTTCATATTTCGATCTATGTTCTTTGGGGAAAGTTGTTGAGTTTCATGAGCACATTCACCTCCTTCAGGGTTGATACTCCCCTTCCGTTACACGCTGTATATTCATACCAATACTGTAACCGGCGAGGCGACCATTAGGTCGCGTCTTATTTAAAAGCAATCTTCACGATCATATGTCACTTTGTTCGGTGAACCTGAACGCTTGGTCGCGCCGACAGATGGCGTTTACGGTTTTCCGAACAAACAGTGAACATATGCACGCGACTATCGACAATTCGCGCGACGATCGCTTTTAAATAGGACGCGGGGTTAGAATAGCCATGTCCAGCGGTGGACTAGCAGTTAAACACATTCACCATAAAAATATAAATACAAAGTGCAAGAGATCTGCTCATTACGTATGTGTATGCAAATTCAGATACATTCTCCTTAACTTTTAAAGTTTTTATCTTGTCATATAAAATGTGCACTATTAAAGTTTAGGTAATACGATTGCACACTACATTATACATAGATTATGATCTAGTACATCGATCAGCTTTAAAATGCATCAATTTACAACTTAACGTAGCATATGCATCTTTATGAAAATTACAGTTTTCTTTATTTTTGCACATAAATATTGCATATTTTGCATTGCCGAAGTTTAGTGTTAGTACAAACTGGGCCTTTGGGCACACACTAAACTTCCAAAATACCTCATAAACTTTCCTAAAAATGCCCTTTTTGAGGGTGTTTTTTTTTTATTATTTTTTTTATGTCAATTTAAAATATCTCTTTCATCAGTTTATTTGGGGACTTTTTGCTGACTCAACGCGTCAGTTCTGCAAAGGCGCGCCGATTCTTCTTCCGGTGGCAAGATGCTTGTCAGTATTCAAACTTCAGAACTCGGTCGTATATGGCGTGTAAAGATATGTTTGCGCCATAGCGTTCGAGCAATACTGAGTATATTAACATTGGTAGACCTTCGAAACTGGTTGTCCAATTGAAATTTTATAATAACTTTGGAGATAATCCTATCATACAGAGTTATATTCTGTAAAAACATAAAATTAAGATAAGTTTGGTTTCTCACAAACAGTTCATGTACAAAAACATGAATTTTCTATAACCAGAGTCTTCAGAATGTATAAATCTACTAACTGATGTACACGCAGATATTTAAAAATACCTCTGATATAAACTGCTGAAGTTCTCATCGGGCCAAACCTGGCTTAGCTGATGCTAATTAATATAAAATATCGACCATCTACTTTTGTAACAACAGTCTAGATATTTTATTTAATTTATCCTGAAATATTTAAAACTAAAAAAAAACTTCTTCTATCAGAATAAAGTTTATCGGTTTTAGCGAGAACGTAGACGACCGGTATACTCGATAACCGGTATACAGGATGACAGGGACGTCGACGTGCAACCTGTTACTGATGACACTGGACCCCACTGCATTGAATTTTTTATTTTTTTATTGCTAAATTGGCCTCGCTGTTGATCTCGATCACTGATGGAAAGCGATTTTCGACGATTAGTAAAAAAGTAAAGCAGGGGTCCAAAATCATCGGTAACAAGTTGCGCGTAGATGTCACTGTCGACCTGTTTTATTATAGTTTTGTGGGATGTGTCTATCAAATCATTGAATATATTGCCATAAATGTTCTATTCTCACCGACTTTTGACGGTCGTTTGCATTCTCTCATAAATATACAAAACTATTGTCTTGGCGAACCGTCTCTATAAACCAAGACCCCGCCTATACGAAGTCCCACTTGCATACATAGAACTGAAGTACTAAAATCAAATAAAAGCGCATTTGACATAAACTGAAATAGTCAATAGGTGCGGTCTGACGGGCCAGTGTCACCTAGCGGCATGATTAGTGATTATAAACAAACGAACGACATTAAACTCTAGATTAGTGGAAGATTGTAACGTTATATACCGTATGTTGAACGTACAATTCCGTTTGGCGGCGCTGCCGAGTCCACTCCATACTGCACTATCTGTAACAATTACAAAATACTTAGAAATTGTTACAATATAAACTAGAATAGAGTAGATGTGAAGTCTTATGTTATGTAGATGTTATGTGAAACTAGAAAACATACAACATTATTTTTAGTATATAACAAACCTGAATATAGTTTGTTTAGAATAAGTAACTGTATCGATTCCAATAATTTTGCGACACTAAGTACATATCTGCAATCATATGCGCACAACACAGGTCACAGCCGGTCGGCCGGCGGCGCTTGTTAACCCTTTACTGCATGATATATTAAATAAGTACAAAACATTTTTTTTTTATGTTATTGTCTTTATTAAAGCTTCAGAATTAATTTTAGTGTATTTTTTGTTTTATTTTTTTAAATTTATTTTTATTTATTTTTTCCAAGTGGTATGTGATGATAGACAAAATAGTTGTGTTTTATTATTGCTAATGATATGAAAAACAAACCCCACTAGGATTTATACGCTAGTTTTTTATTTTTTTAGAGTAAAATAAACTGTAAACATGTCAAACCATATATGGTTTCCTATGCGCTAAAGGGTTAAGTGGTAACCAACTTTTTGTACGGACAATCAGGTAACCTAACAAGCTTATAACTTCGTGATTTTTCATGATACAGTTTTGAAATTTTGTACATAGATTCTTTACATAAAAATACTAGACACGTGTTTCGGGTTTCCTATATACTAAAAATAATGTTGTATATTTTTTTAAATGGCATCTCGCAGTTCAACCTAGGAGGTTGTCGTCTGCTTAACCGGACTTTCCTGTGGTTGCCTCAATAAATTAAGGCCTCCAGCCAGGGCTTAAAAAACGTAATAACTAAGCGACTACACGCTAAGGGCACCCCCTGTGGGGCTCGGTTTAGGGCGTCGCTGGGAGAGGGCAACAAGGGACATGTTGGACTGGAATTATTTAGGCACGAATTTAAAGCTACAGGCTCAGCGGCGCGGACTGGCTCGAGCAAGGGTCGGGGCGGAGCCTCGGCGACGTGAACGGAAGGACGGCGGTCGGGAACGAAACTAGAATACTGTTGATGTTAGCTCATATTCTGGGTGAAACACACCGAGAACAATTTATAGATGAACATGGATATGCTAGAAACGGATTTTGAGCAGCTCCTTGTGAAATGGTTTTACACACACACGCACACGACATACACACATTCATTACATGGTCAATACAATATTTATATACAATATAACAATGAACATAAAGAAATGCGTTTACAGTATTATAGCATTTATGCATTAGAAAATGTTATATTCCATTTTTTTAGGAGAATTCTTCAACTAATGGTGTAAATGTGAGACTGTTTAGAATAAATCCTCGAAACGAGATGCATAGATGGCGCCACCAGCACAAGTATTAAAATGTTTTAACGATTTTACCAAGCATTTTCCCCGCATAAATAAATCGTAAGTATTGATTGATTTTCGGGTTTTTTTTGGCCAACGTAACAATGAAAATCCGTATTTTCGATTAACGAAAAAGTTCGGAATCATCGTGTTTCATTTAAGTTTAAACTGTTCTGAATGGTTAAAAGAATGATAATATGTATTTTAAACCAACACTAACCGAAAAAAAAACTTTATTTCGTTTTCGTTTTCGGCCGCAAAAAAATCAGAGCGAATTTCGTTTTCGGTCGGTCTATAGTTTTGGATCACACAATAGTAAGGCACGTACCTGTTGGTCACTAGACAGGGACCTCCTCTGCCTCTTTCTCCCTCTGACGTACTGCGACTGCCGTCTCCACGAGGAGGTACAGACACTTGAACTTGTCGCGTTCGCCCTCACTGCTTACATTGGCTGGCACCACCTGACGAAACGAATATTATAATCACTACATAGTATAAAACAAAGTCGCTTCCCGCTGTCTGTCCCTATGTATGCTTAAATCTTTAAAACTACGCAACGGATTTTGATGCGGTTTTTTTTAATAGATAGAGTTATTCAAGAGGAAGGTTTATATGTATAATACATGCATAATATAGTAGAGAAACACTGATCATTTTAGGGGTTTCTAATGTGATATCGTAAATAAACACATTTTTTTGCGCTTACATTGCAAACGCTGGCTTAACCCTACAAGATAGATCAAAATAATGTACTACAGTATTGTACACCTTAAAAAGGTCTACAAAAAATTCCGCGATGGCATATGTCTATTTCTTAGGGAAAACCTACAATAACCATTTTTTATCCTATACTTTTTAAGAGAAATAATGGCTCTAAAATTATCAGTGTTTCTCTACTATATTATGCATGTATTATATGCATATAAACCTTCCTCTTGAATCACTCTATCTATTAAAAAAAACCGCATCAAAATCCGTTGCTTATTTTTAAAGTTCTAAGCATACATAGAGACAGACAGACAGCGGGAAGCGACTTTGTTTTATACTATGTAGTGATAGTGATCAGCATTGCACCCGTGCGAAGCCGGGGCGGGTCGCTAGTAAGTATTAAAAAAAAAAACCCAACTGCAACTAAAAAGTTCAAAATAAGCTCGCTTTTCAAGTAGTCTGATGCAGTTGGTGGCATCATATCTGAGATTTCGATACTGATAGCCGCAAGTTTGCGGTGCTATTCTGAATGGGGTTAAGAGTTGAGGAGTTTTAGTCGTAGGTTTCTAGCTCTCGCTAAGGTACTGAATATTAGCGTTCCGAGAATCTTTTAAATGGTAAACCTTCCATGTTGGTACGCAAGATATACCTTTGGCAAGCCTGTAGGGTTGGCTAGTTTGGGGCCAATGTAAAACCCCTGTAATCTTTTTGGCATTAAAACTAGTAATGCATAATTTGTGGCAGCGGGCACATCGCTCGCAGAACAGATGACCCATTGAGGCGAAATATTCTGGACTGGCGATAAGTACCAGCGGGTCAGTAGTAAATATCTACAAGGTGGATCGATGACCTAATAAAGGTCGTGGGATGCGAGAAGTACAGGATCGGTCGTTGTGGCGACGCTTGGAGGAGCAGGTCTATGTCCAGCAATGGACGTGTTTCGGCTGAATAATGATGACCACGATGATGATGGGTGTGACCTTTTTGGCGTAGCCGTGAGACACTTTTGCTTTTATTTTTGTTTTATTTTGTGTTCCATTAACTCATTATCATTTTCTTGCCTTTATCACAATATATTTGGGGTCGACGACACGTCTTTTTCTTCCATACTTCTCTATTTGTCATCATCTCGGTAGTCATTGTATCACGAGCTGTCGCCAAATAGAGTGTTTAGTGTGAGTACCTGTACGCGCCTGCGCAGCGGGTGCGGCAGCTGCGGCAGGTGCGCGAGCTGCGGGTGCCAGCCGCCGGCCGGCGCGTCGCCGCCCGCGCCCTCCGCGCCCTCCTCCGACTCCGACGTGCGCACCGACACCACGCCCGCTGTGCGCCTGGGGGAACAAACATACTTTACTATGTACATTTACATACTCAAATAGTAGCGAAGAATATTAAAAGCGGAAAAAAATATGTTCTATGTCGGATAAAGTGAGAATACAGTTCGAAGAGCGAGCTAAACGCAACAATGACTTCAATAACATGCCAACTTGCGTAAATATTGTCCACATTTTATATGCTAGTCTTGATTCTAACTAATTGACAACTTAAATAGCACTTGAACCGACTTAACTGGATCTACTTGCAATACAAGATTTGCACCGAAATTAAACTAAACAGCCCAAAAAAAAACAATTTTAAATGTTGTCCCCCCTAACCCCCTACTCCATTAACTGCCTAGCTTTCTCCCAACTATGTCGGAATCGGCTTGCTGTTTAACCGGATGCAGCTGAATACCAGTATTTTACACGAAGCGACTGTCTCCACAATCCAGTTACTGGGTAAGACTTTCGTCTTACGAAGTGACCCCTTAGCAAGACTACAATAACTCCCTAGACCAAACGTTACAATTTCACAAAACGCCGTATTCAATCGTAAGACCGAAACACCGCAGTCGCTTCACTTGCAACAAAAGGCCTATCAGAAACCAACCCTCTAGCAGCGGGGTGTAGTTCCCGGCCCTCCGGTCCGTACCGTATGACGGACTGCCACACAGAGGGGTCGTATTTGACCTCCTCTTCTGAGACAGCGCTGGACGAGTATCCTTCCTCTCCGTCGGCGATTTCGTCGCCGTCACTTCTGTAGACTAGGAGACCGTCGCTGTATTCTTGTTCGGCGCTGCGGTCGGCGTCGTTCTGTAGACAAATATTATTTTAATGTTAGTTGGAATTATTTTTTGCCAACCCGTATTATTTACATAGGACTGAAACGTAAATGGCGAACTTTTGGATAGGTACCTCCACCACTGGCTTGTTTACCTACCTTATTCGAACCTAAGACGCGTACCTGGACGGGTGCGCGTTTTAGTCCGAGTAGTTAATAAACTTCCATTTATTTATTTAA
The DNA here is from genome assembly GCA_949629135.1 of Eremobia ochroleuca. Classification (NCBI taxonomy): domain Eukaryota; kingdom Metazoa; phylum Arthropoda; class Insecta; order Lepidoptera; family Noctuidae; genus Eremobia; species Eremobia ochroleuca. The sequence continues at coordinate 2,262,105 of OX451401.1, read as the reverse complement.
AAAAGACAATGTTGATACTTGTTTGGCAGTGAAAGCCGCGTTGCGCGCTGCACCTCACCAGCATAGCTATTGATAGCCGTTTGACACGCTTCTGTGCCGAACTGAACATCAATTAGTTCACCAAAAGATCTTCTGACGGCTGTTCCCAAATAAAATTAAGTCATATAGACGACCCCATTCTTCTAAAAGCTATTTGCTGTCGGGAGCAAAGCAAATTAGTAATTGAAAACCTGCCATTTTCGATTCGACAGCCTGTCGTATGGTTGTGAATAGTTATGCTATGCAGATGTGCGCCGGCCCTTAGGGTGTTGCCACATCGCGCTGATTAATCTTCTCGATAGACAATAAGATCAGCCGACATCAAAGGGCAGATTTTACAAGAAATTAATAGTTACATAAAAATTATGTAATTCAATGGTTACCTCAACTTCAACACCATCCCAGGAGGCAACGACGACGCCGGCGGTGTTCGCGTTGCCGCCGGAAGTGCCCGGCTGCTTGCGCCCGCGCCGCGAGATCGTGTAGTGCAGCGGGTCGTGGCCCTCGCGACGAATCATCTCCGGCAGGATGCGCCGGCGCGCGTTTATGAACCAGTTGCATACCTAGACAAAGGAAAAGAAGCGTGTTTATTGATGCTATAGAATAGAACTGATAAATTGGTCTGTTGTAACTACGTTATCTGTCGCGGATAAATGATAAATGATTTTATTTCTGTAAGTAGGTTTGCACAAAGACTTTTACACGTCAATCTTATTTTAAAAACTAGATGAGGTCGGCGTTTCCTATCTGACTACTTTGAGAAGAAAGAGCGAAACAAACTCAGAGGTCACAGTCTCTTTTAAAGTCCAGACATAGTCTTGGTCAGATCATGTGAAGACTATGGAGATTGATGTCTGAAATGGTCTTTTGGGGAAAGAACCACACAGATTGAGTTTTTTCTGTCCAGTCAGTGCTGAGTGCACGCATTTGTCAGTAACCGTTCAGCTTAACTCAAAACATAAGAAGCTCAACCGGATCTTGTGAATAGTGGTTCGTATGCTCCATTCTTCTTTTTGAGTCGATAGTAAATGTATACATATTGTGTTAAACGAATCCACCACTGTTTTTTACGTCCTCAGAAGTGCAGATATACGGACGATACTCCAAAAGATGGGGCATGGTTTGGTCAAAAGAACCGCATCGCACTGGTTGTCGGCGGGGTCTAAATACCCAATTTCTCTAGATTGTGCTTGCAGAGTCTACTTGGGTAGCAGATTTTTTTTAAAGCAGCTAGTAATTTCTAATGCAGTAACAAATAATATTACTCCCATTTGAAGCCCCTATTATAAAATTCCACATAAAACGCACCTGCAAAACAGTCAAATTGGCTTCCTGACTCAGCGCAATCTTCTCAGCATCATTCGGGTACGCGTTGTACCGGTGGTCGTATAACCACTTCTTCAGTATCTTCACGGAGTGTTTGGCCAGGTTGCCGCGTCGCTTGCGGATGGACACAATGCCAGGGGGCGGGTTGCCGGACATGCCGGCGTGCACGAGGCTGACCCGACGAGAGCGGTCCGCTTCGCCATCTGTGCCGCTTTCGTTGTCGTCCGTAGAAGATGTCGACGGGAAACGGTCGCGTGCTGCAAAGAAATACCTAATGCTGTTTAAAAATATGTTACTGTTCTTAAATGTTGTTGGCTATAAGGGAAAGCCAAAGAAATGATGGATGGACTGTGTGAAAGGTCATATGGTAAGAAATAGAGAAGCATGGAAGAAGAAGCCATGTTGTGCCGACCCCAAATAAAATGGGATATCGGCAAGAGAATAATGGTATTGTTTCCCGTTTGTTTGGTCCTACTCCTACGGATGTTAATTAGATTTCAGAGAGGCAACTCTCGTAATTCTATGAAGGTTCACAGTCTCAATCTGTCAAAAATACACCTACATTTTTGACGTTGATAGTCGCTGAGATGAGATTGCGACTAAGTTTTGAACGTTTCTAATTACGGCAATTGGTCGTCAGATGTGAAAAAATCTTGTTTCTAATCGTACGTCACTAACATAACGTAAAAGCGTTGTTTAAAGCCGTGTGCGTTGATATATCAGTCAGTCAGGACTTCGAATTTTATACAACGTGTAACGTTAAATGCGCAAAACCTCTTAAGGGGTCATTGTACTCATCATTATGAACAACTTTTACTATGGGACCAAACCTGAAATCGCGAAAAAAAAATCAGCTGTTCTCTACATTTATGTTCGCATAACTCGTCAAAATGTAGGGAACAGCTGATTTTTTTTTCGCGATTTCCGGTTTGGTCCCATAGTAAAAGTTGTTCATAATGATGAGTACAATGACCCCTTAAGAGGTTTTGCGCATTTAACGTTACACGTTGTATATACAGATAGATTATTTTTGTATACATTCGGAAAAGGGGCACTATTTGCTGTTTAATTTTGCATGCTAAGTATGCAACAATATTTTCGAAGGACTGTTGATGTACACTGCTTACTCCCTTCAGGATAATACGCGTCATTATCATGGTCATTTTCCTTACTTTTCATGTAACATTCAACTCAAATTTCGAAGAAATCTGTAAAAATCACCATCGTATGTGTTTTGGACACACGCGTGACCCGATTCTATTGTCAACTCATGACTTTGGTAAATTATTTACATGTGTCATAGCTAGGGTTGCCCACTATAGGAATCGAAAAAAAAAAGATGTTTCGAAGTGTTTGAGAAACAAAAACATTTCATTCAGCACATCATAAGATCCCAACAACAGTGCGTGGTCTGGTCCGACACGCACTTGGGCGGTTTTTCTATGTCTATGGTTGCACTCGCGGCTGCTGAGTCGGGTCTATGTTTCGAGATCCCCAGGTATGGGCAGCGTTATTGGGTTTTCAATATAGGAATTTGTCAGTCGCAGCCCGCTGTCTGGATTAGGCTTATCCTGATTAACTGCGTCTCAATGGAAAAGGAGTTCTTACTTCGGTGCAAGCTTTCAACCAGCCGTGCGATTCTGTAACTATCTCACCGTGAAAACTTGGGTGAAGTGAGCGTGGAGTGAGTCGTCAATAGTGTCAATCCCTAGCATCAGCATGACTCACAGCTCACTCTAAGCTCACTTCACCTTAGTTATCACGGTGAGATTTTTCCAGAATCGACCTGTATTTATATTTCGAACTTAATTCCGACTTAGGTAGGTTTTTTCCTATTCTAGGCCCTAATTCACTATGACCACTTAACGATTCCTCACTTTGAATCTATGTCAATTCCTTAACAAATCACGCCACGTTTATTTCGCGCGGTTTCCTTCACTGTGTCACAAGGAATCAGGCCCCTGACCTGCAAATTGGAAAAAAAAACTAAGAAAATTTGAAATTCGCGGGCAGCATCCCCCTTAAAAAACAATTGCCAATTTCGACTCTGGTTTAAAAACAGTTTTTGAAGGACACGAGCGACGAGGATGGTTTCATCAAGGTGGAGAAGAAGAAGAAAAAGCCTCCTTGTCGGAACCAGTGCGGCACCGCGTCGGCAGGACCCAACATGCGGCTGCGTCCAGCAATCCCGACGACGCTGCTGTACGTGTCCAGGCTGCACCACTCCACGAAGGTTGAGGAGATCGTAGAGTACCTGCGTGTGAAGACCAATTGGACTTTGAGGGTCGAGAAGTTGGAGCCGCGTCACAACACGAACTTCAAGTCGTTCGTGGTGCGTGTTCCGACACATCATCTCGAGAAGTTCCTCAAGGAAGAGTTCTGGCCGAAGGGTGTTGTGTATCGCCGGTTTCGTGGCCGGCTACATGACACCAGTCAGCGAAACACAACGCCGACACTTCGTGTGCAGTAGTATAAGTTTGTTATGTTGTATTTATTTATAGTATTTTTAAGTTATATTAATATAGTATTGTATTTGTGATAATTTTGTATGTATTAGTTTATAAGTATGTTTGTAGTAGTATGTATTGTTTTTTTTCTATGGGCCTTAGTTGCCTGAAATAAAGGAATAAATAAATAAATGAATAAAATAATTATAACTTTATCGTTGTCGGAATAAAGTTCGAAATTAAAAAATGGCTCGAAGGTCTACAGATTAATCTTGTTTTGTACACAGACAAACAGCAATGGCCTTGTACTGTTTAACCCTTAGGGAAATATAGGCGTGATGTTATGTTTATAATATTTCTTCAGGAGAAAAGACATTTCTAACCAAATAGTTCGATGCTATATAGCAGCTTTGAAAACTTGATTTAACACTTTCTGCAAAATTGAAAACGATTTGAATGTTGGCAGCCCTGATCCTAACGGATAGTCAACATTTGTTTTGTGAATTTGTGAGTCGCATACGTTTCTGTTTGCTTGGCAATTTTAATAACGTGATGATTTACATACTTTTGTATCTAAATAATTTTAACGGGAACATTGTTCTTTGAATATTTCAGCGTTGGGAGCAAATCAAAAAGAGAATGTAGAATGATTTTATCTGAAAACAGAAGATTGGATATTTTATAATGCGGAATAGGTGCTTCGTACGAACTTTAGGGTGATTCTTGCCTACCTCAAAGCCCCCAAAACATTAAACTAAACCATATAAAACTGGGGTATTCCTCGAAGCGCACCAACTTTAAACCGCACCAAATAAAGTGCAGCAAAAGTATTCCTCAAAACGATGGTGCGTTTCGAGGAATATTTTTGGTGTGCTTCATTTGCATTTCATAGTTTGTGCGCTTCGAGGAATACCCCTAAAAACTATCTAGAAAACTAACAAGTTTATGAAAACATGTTACATCTAATTTCTAGCTTAAATGTAAACACGATATTTTTCTCCCTCTAGCTTGTTTTCTTGGGGTTTCATCTCAGTGTATTACGTTAGTGTGAGGCGCGGCGGAAGTAGCCGGGACCCGGCGGGAGGGGGGTGCGATCGATGCGGGTGAACGTCCGCGGGGGGTGACGCAACACGTCCAAGGACATAAGTATTTACCGACAACAGGAACTGATAGTATGTAACTTGTTTGGTCAATAGTACTCTTGTGTAAGAGATCCTGATTCTTTAATGATAATTATTTTATTCTTACTTTTCAGGTTTATTTTTATTTTCTTACTGTTCCCCTCTGTATACGTCCGTTTCCTTATTTCTTTTAAAATCCATATAATTCCGTGGACAATAGTGTGGGTTGTGCGTTTGTTTACTATTATACCTTAGCTAACTATTAATGTTGTAACGCATAATTGTTTTTTGTCCCAAATAAATAAATAAATTCTAAGTGGAACTGTTGAAGCCCAAAAAGGTCCAACTTTGAATTTGGTTTGGCATTTGCATTTGCTAGGATTTATCAATGAAGTTGACTTGGTACGTTTACTGAACCCCTGTTGGGATATCTATAGGTAGGTAGAGCGAGCGCTACAAGTATATTTCGGCGCCTGAATGACATTGTCGGGGGGAGTTGTTGGTAAACATTTGTGTTTTAATAAAATTGTACTAACAAAACAAAATGGAGACGTTCCGATTTAGGCCACGCGCTACAACTTTGTAACGTTTTACAAACAGGTTTTATTATAGCTAGCATTATTGAGTTCTGAGATTCTCAAGGGATAGAACGCGAGACGTAGTGTTCTCGTATAATACAGATAGGATTACCTAGATAACCAGCAGTTGGTAAGGGTAACCTAACCACATCAGAGATTGTCATGGGTACGAATTTAACGCGATATAGGTAATGCATATAAAACTCCGGTAGGATAGCGATTTCTAATCATAATTTTCTTAAAAAAACGTAATAAAATTTGCAAGTCAGTGTCAGGTGGTATGTTGAACAAAATACGATTCGCGAGCGTAAAAAAGTATGTATTTAGAGAATTATAGTCATTAAAATCATCAATGCAAAGTGTGGAACTCTGCCGGCATCTGTGGTCTCCCACATTTAACCCGTCTGCCTTCTAAAAGTGAGCAGGCATCTTTTGGGCACGCTCGTTCCATCATAGACCTCATCCATCGCTTTGCGTCAGGCTTGATCGAGCTTAAGGGCTGGCCCATTTAGCAATAAAAAAATACAACCCTCAAAGTTCATATACAATAATCCTATTAAATGATTATTTTATCAAATACCAATCAATCAATAGGATTATATCAACGCTTGAAAAGTAAAACTGACTAGGCGACATAGAGCTAACTATACAGGAGAAAAATTTAACTTACAGAAAAAAAAAATCATATGAATTCTTGTAATCATCATAAAGGCGTAATTCTTACTGTTTTGGAAATCATATTTTATCTGAATCTGAATCAGAATTTATATGTTTTTTTTTAATGAAAAGTTATACTTTAAACTGTGCTCCTGTAAAGTTAGCCCTATACCGCTTAGTCAATTTTGCCTTTCAAGCGTCGATATGAACTTAAGAGTTGTATTGATGATTTTAATGATTATTATTCTGTAAAGTCATATTTGCTACGCTATTTTAATCAACATTCAACATGACATTGACCTGCAAATTGCAAAAAACGTAAGAAAATTGGAATTTCGCGGCTACCTAGTCATTCCCCTTAATTACATCGATTTAGTTCATCAAATTCAGCGCAAATGAGATGATAATATTCTGGGAAACATCTAGGAAAACCGCCTTACAAACAACGCATATAAAGGTCCGATAAAATGGTCCTAGTAAATTAGCACAGCTGAGGACAAAACCACTGTTCTCGTGAACCCGGCATTGTTCAGATGGTATTGTTTTGTAAGTGGGGACGGGGAACACAATGTGTCGTGCATCGTAGGTGTTGTTTTGTTAACCGACACCACACAAGCTTAGAACCATGCGAGTGTAAAGCCGGCCACTCGTGAGTCGTGAGACCGATGGAGGAACAGGAACTTTAGAAACGAATATACAACGTGTAACGGAAGGGGGGTATCAACCCTGAAGGAGGTGAATGTGCTCATGAAACTCAACAACTTTCCCCAAAGAACATAGGTCGAAATATGAAAAAAAAAATTGGCCCTCCCTTACAAAACTGACTACCAGCTGATTGATTTACTATGGGAGGGCCAAATTTTTTTTTCATATTTCGACCTATGTTCTTTGGGGAAAGTTGTTGAGTTTCATGAGCACATTCACCTCCTTCAGGGTTGATACCCCCCTTCCGTTACACGCTGTAGATAGCTGCGGAATCAAGATCTTATTGAGGGTTTAACTCCAGGAGAAGAAAAATTAATGAGAGTAAGGCTCGTTTTTCTTGAATATCAGTCGATTGACACAGGACACAGAAACGATGCACGATGTGCCCATCCAAGAAAAACGTTAACTAGTTCGAAGGCCTTGAGAGGAAAAATCCTATGACATATCTTCTAGAAGTTTAATCAGTTCAAAATAGTCTGCGCGCTGCTAGTTTCCGGTAATCATCGAGCCTCTCGCTCATAACATAACATCACGCCCGCATTCCCTGAAGAGTTGGGCAGACGTGTAAATTTTAGCCACATTTCATCATTTTGTTTACTCATGAAAGCAGAAAATGTTTTTTTTGTCGCAAAAAATATTATTTTTTCTGGATAAATGTCTCGTCCGTCAGCTCTCGTTCTTCATAATTCTGATGAATCAAATCAACCAAATCACAATGGCAGTTAACAAAGGAAGGGACTCGTGGTTAAACAATAACAGCCGCACGGGTCGATCGAAACTACGCTTGCCGCAGTCGGTTCGTGGATGGGTGACCATCCATTACATATAGACCCCTCCGTCCCTCGAAAAGCATGTGAATCCGTTGGTACTGGCTGTCATATGTAGATCTTTGACAGTCGTTACGGGTAATCAGAAGCCGGTAAGTCTGACAACCAGTCTTGCCAAATGGTATCATTCGTGTTACCCAGTAGCTGGGTTGTGGAAGTCAGATAGACAGTCGCTCTATGTAAACACACTGGTATACATCTGCATCCGGTTCGACTGGAAACTGACCCCAACATAGACGGGGAATGGCTAGGCAGATTGATTGAGTTAGCAAAATTTCGATTAGAGTTCGATGAACGTTACGTCAAAGTCCAAGGTTACACAGAATTACACCGTGTTTGCGTAACGTGTTTATCAGAGACACTGTGACTGAACGTTGATTGACAATGTTTTTTAATTTACACCTTAAGTTATCTTCAAGCTAAGACTAGGGGACATAAACAGAGATGGTTAACCTTCAAGCGGGCGCGCGGACATTTGTAACGCCAGCGGTCGCGCGTAACCTAAAAGACCTATAGGATATTTCAGGGATTTAAAACACTAATTATTTAATATTTTTTGTATTTATCACATTATCATTATGTTAGGACATAAACAAAATTATAAAATCAAAATAATATTCTAATTTTCTTTGGATTTGTAAGCAATTTGGCATCATAAATGTATCGAGAATCGATCGCATCGCGGTCGATTCGACGCCGCGCGACTGCTTGAAGGTTAAGCATAATTAGCCCATAATGTTCCCACCGCTGGGACACAGGCCTCTTCCCTTAGAGAGGTAGTGGGCTGTGATCTACCACGCGGACCCAGTGTGGGTTGTTAGATGTCACATTTTTTTTTTAATTTTTGGTGCCAGGAAATGCCGGTTTCCTCACGATGTTTTCTTTCACCGTTTTGAGAGCAGCGGTGATGAAATAATTTACACAAAGTGAAGCGCCTGCCAGGGTTCCAACCCATGACCTACATGTCGTAAGTCGGGGCTATTTCCTCTACTCTAAAAGACGGATGAATTCCATTAATTAAACGAAATAAAGTTCATGATTGGAAAAGTAGACCAATTGCGTCCTGAAGATAGACAACGACTGTTCTTCTCAAGGAGGCACGGAGCGAACAGCTGCTTAACCTCGCTATGTTATGAAGTCTCGAGCCGTTAGCCATTAGTGCACCTACTAGGTACCTACACAATTTACAATAATATTCTAGATAGATAGTTTTATCCACAATAGGTATCAGAAATGACTGAAAGCATAGGCCGGGAAGTCGACATCAAAACCGGAACACTATCTCAACATCTGCTCGGGACAGGAGCCAAGATAAGAGAATGACATTAGAGCCGCTTTACAGGCGTCGCATTGCGTCAACTGTACCGAGATAATGCAATACCTTGTAGTGAAGTGTTGCAACAATTGTTTAAATTATAACCAGGTACTAGCTGCGCCCGCGGCTATAAAGGTACTCGTCAGATGCTTTGAGCTTTTCGAGATAACTATCCTTTCGCTAATTCTACTTCTCAATAAAATTAAATTATGTGAATAATTGTTCTTAATGTGAAAGTGTAAGTGTAAAAAAAAGTATTTGGGAATTGGGTTGTTTGTTAATTAACACGCTTTAACGCCTGAACGGATTTGATTGAAAGGCACGTGGGTTCTATGTCCTAGTTCACGTCATGATGGCCTCACGACCTGAATTAGGACATAGCCGGTCTGTAGTACGTTGTCGAGGGTTAATTTTAATGTATTTTTGTCTTTTTCCGACCTCCACCTGAGAGAAGTCACGGGCAAAAGTTGATTTCATATTAAAAAAAGTTTATGAAAGTTGGTGTATACCTTCACATAATCTTTAGCAAAAACTCAAAAGCTTGTGATTTCACTAACAAAACATAAATAGCAGAACTTTTGACCCGAATGACGCTAAATGATAATCAGAGTCTATTGTCGTTTCGCAACTCCGTGCCGTCACAATGATTGATGGTTCGCGTAATAAAATGGGTTAGCAGGATACGTGGAGCGATCTATAATACGACGCAGATGGAAAAGTTTTACTCATCATTTGCGCAGAATGTTGGTGTACTTCACGGCAAAAAAACTTCATGAAAATCAATTTTGTGAACGCCAAAAAATAGTCACCAAGGTCAAAAGAATAGTCGCATTATGATTCCGAAGTTATAGCTATAAGTTGGTGAGGATTATGTGGTGAACATCTCCACACAATCCTCGCCTCTAGTGCAATCAAACAGCTGGCAGTATCGATTTTGTTTCAATTCCAAAAAATAGTCAAGAAATAGTCGTAACGCTATGCCAAATCTCGAAAATAGTCAGAGATAAAGGTCCGCAATCCTCACCTGATTACCGCGGAACACTTACGTTTTTTAATTTGAATTTGGTGTCAAAAAATAATCAAAGAAATTGTCGTCTTCAACCATGACAATTTCGACCTGCCCGTGCGATTCTGTAACCATCTCACCGTGAAAACTTGGGTGAAGTGAGCTGTCATTAGGGATTAACACTATTGACACTGCTCACTTCACTTATGATTTCACGGTGAGATTTTTACAGAATCGACCGGCTGGTTTATTTTATTTTATTTTATTATTTTCGGAAAACTTACAGCTAATAAACACAATATTTAGAGTTGATAACATGATGATGGCCAATTACAAGTTTTCGCAGATAGCATGTAAACTAATTAGAATTTATTAAATCGGTAGTAGACAGTGCTATATTCGCGTTTCCAAAATCAGTATACAGTGCAAGGGCTATGTTATACTATCGAAAAAGTTTGCTATGTGTATGTCAAACTTTCATGTAAACTTCTACATATACTTTTCGAGTAGAGTACAGTCGAGCACAAAATTATTATTATTATTTTTTATGGTCATCTTATTTTTTGGTTGTATTAAAAACGGTATAATTGTTAGGTATGTAGCTATTTAAAGTATGTATAATGTATGTCATAATCGCACCATATTAAAAAAAAGAAATAAAGATGTAGTCTTTTATATTTTATCAGTTACTTTAATTCATAACGGCAACTGGAAGGAAATGTGGAAAAAGGAGACATGAAATAGCAGGAAAAATAGGTATTTATTAAACTTTGACAGAAAAAAATTAAATACGTCAGTAACTACAATATTTAATACCGTTTTAAAGTAATATAGGTAAAAATATTATACCAAAACCTGTACGCAAAATACGCGCATTGACATGGAGTTGCGGACACCAGCCCATATTACCTGTACCAAAACCAAATATATGTAGAAGTTTACATGAAAGTTTAACATACTATGTAGAACATAGCAAACCAGTCTTCTTATCAAAACTTACAAGTCTACAAGTTCACAAGTTACACTTGACAAGGAAGTTGATACAAGTTCGTGTAAATTACGTTTATCAAAAAAAATCTACAAGCATTGTAAAAAAGAAAACTTGTAAATTTTACTTGTAACAAAAAGGTATGCCGCCGCCATATTCTTTTCCAGCCGTTTTCTTGTATGTTTATGAATTGAATAAGCTCTACTTAAACACATGGCTGAATGCTATGACATGGCATGAATGAATACCTATACTGTCTGTGCCTAATAAGGATGGGACGAAAAAAAAAATTTAGTGACAAACTATGTAGGTATTCCTGCTTTTTTAAAATTGATAATGTAAAGTGTCTAGAGATGATAATAAAATAACGGTTGTACAACTTTTTCAGGTTCCAAACTAACCAAGTCAAAACTTTTAGTTAAATTCATAGCTCATCTGCATATAAATAAAAAAAACATTTATTTCAGAATCACTTCCTTATTTATTATTAACAATGTAAACATATAAACTAGTGTTAGTAACATTTATTCTAGACTCCATGAGGCATGCTGATCCTAGGGAATGTCAATTCTTTTTTTATATGTTCTCGGTTCCATGATTCTAATATTTTCTTCATCGTTTGAATCACTTGACCACATTTTAAAAAAGGAAATTGAATTTAAAAATATTGATTGCTCTAATTTACACCTGTAGTTTTGATAAGCACATATTTGTAATATTGAAATTTTTTACAAGAAAAATGCTTTTAATACAAGTCTTATAAGTTTTGATAAACAGGCACAGGTCAAAATTATAATGGTAGGAGATGACTATTTCTAGACACCAAATTCAAATTTAAAAATGTAAGCATTCTGCTGTAGTCAGGTGAGGATTGTGGCGAGAAAGGCTCACCAGATAATCCTAACCAAAGCGCTTTTATATCTCTGTAATCACTTAATGAATATTTTCGAGATTTGGCATAGCTTTATGACTATTTCTTGACTATTTTTTGGAATTTAAACCAAATTGATAGCCCCAGCCGTTGGGTTGCACTAGAGGTGAGGATCGTGTGGTGAATGTCTCCACAAAATCCTCACCAACTTATAGCTAGAACTTTGGAATCATAATGTGACTATTTTTTTGACCTTGGTGAGTATTTCTTGATTATTTTTTGGCATTCTCAAAATTGATTTTCATGAAGTTTTCAAAGGTGAGTGCCCTGCAATAGGACAATAATAGCCTGGTATTATTATTACATGCTGGTTTCCTCAAGATATTTTCCTTCACCGTTATGAGAGCAGTGGTGATGAAATGCACCTGTCTGGGTTCAAACGTATGACCTACTAATACTTGTAAGTTGCAACCACTAGGCCTAGTGGTAACCGTTTCATCAACACTGCTCTCATAACGGTGAAGGAAAATATCTTGAGGAAACCAGCATGTAATAATAATACCAGGCTATTATTGTCCTATTGCAGGGCACTCACCTTTGAAAACTTCATGAAAATCAATTTTGAGAATGCCATCATGCTCATCATGTAGATAGTTGTTGAGAGCAATGGTGGCCACCATTGCTCTCAGCAACTATGTACAGACGCCAGCACATCAAGCTACTACAATCTGTCAGATTTCTTTAATAGATTTTCAACTTTATCGCTAAAGCATAAGGTTCAAAGTTGATTAGGAAAATCTGAAGGTTTCGGGTAGCTTGATGTGCCGGTGTCTGTACATGATGAGTTGTTATGCTGATATTTATGTAACTGCATATTTGAACAAGATAAGACATCTTAAATCACTAATAAATTACAGGGCAATATCCTGTTATCTGTTCACAGGAGAGTCAATGATTGATAAAGATTTATAGAAGACATTTTGTGTAATTTAGGTCATTGATATAAATTTTGAATGATTGTAGGTGAATATTTAATTTCTGAATTAAAATTACTACATGCATGTGAGACAATAAACCCCGTAGGACATTTATTTGTGAAGATATCATCATAAAATACTTTGTAGCAAGGATTCTCAGCAGTTTTTACAAAATTACCTACTGGAAGTTTATATTTTACCCAGAGATGGATCTACATATAGTTCTATGAGTTAGCAAAAATGAAATAAATCAGTTAAAATAAATAAGACTATAATTACTTATACATATAATTATTAAACATTGTGGAATGATAAGATAAAAGTATAACTTTTTTAAACTACAAGTACCTACCTGGGTAAAAAAGATTTCATTTTGCATAAAAATACTGATATTGCTAATGCATTACTAATACTTTGATAACAGTTATTATGGTAGAAAGATGTAAGACTGTAATCAATTTAAAGTCAAACTTCAACTTGATTACAACCAAATTGAAAATATCAACAAAGCGACAGTGGCGCTACCTGGTGTAGCGCGTGATTGAACTAAAAATTGACTTGATTAGTTCCAATGGCGAGCGGGCCGGCCGCCATCTTATGTCATGACTGTTGAGTGCTGTCAATTTACTGTCACCGCGACTTTTATAAAAGTCACAGGGAATTCAATAACAACAACAAACAGAATGTAAACGTTTCCACTTATGATAATGTCTGCCATCATTATGTAAAATATTGAAGTACATCGGTAAAAAATGCACATACAATATCGATCGGGGTGACGCGATGCGGCCACGTTACGTAGGTCACAAATGGGCGGGCTAAAAATAACCCAAGCACGTGCCAATTCAACAATAAGCAAAAGAGAATGTTCGCTTACATAACATTTAACACTAATAACACCTAGTTTTAACTTTTACAAGCCTGAAATACTATAAAAATGTCTCCTAGCCATCTATGTACCCAGCTAATGATAAGCAATGTGGCGCATTGGCGCCATTTTCCTTTTGCAAGATCGGGCTCCTTGGTGACGTAACAGTCATATTTTGCTCCGCTTATGATTCCTACACAATAATTATGACTGTAGGCTTTGTTTTTAATGTAATTTTTCCCCGAAAAATGCTTATGTTTTCATATAAATGTCACCTTGACGTATCACGTCAATTTGACAAGCATGGCGGAAACGTGGCGTCGTTTTGATTTTGGACCGGCTCACCTCCAGGGGATGTTGAATGTTGTCTGTTTGCTACTCGGGCGCTTCTGATGATTTCTCTGGTGAGTTCTCTCACGTCCTGACGCTGCTGGTACGCCATTTCGGGCCGGTCGCGTTGTTCTTGTGATAGACCGGCCGTGGGAGGTAACATCGTTGCTCACTCAATCCATGCGAACACTTCTGTCTACACTCAGTCACTAATACACAATAATAACTTGGTCCAGTTATAGAAATAAGTCCGGTGATATCACTAAATAAGTGGAAAACAAAAATAACACAGCTCAACTACGCACAGCAAACCGAACAGAGCGCGACTGTCGAACGGGGGACGGCGGGAAGCTACAGCGCCGCCGCGCATCTGTCTCTTTTTTTCTCGGCTAAAAGCATATTGCGTTCTCGCTTTCTCGACAACGATTTGATGACAGATGCAAGTATATATGTCAAAACAAAGCGTGGGCTGTTTAAATGTCAAACATTCAACCGTTTTATGTAGCGACATCTATCTAAAATTGAGTGCACTGATGGGAAAATGGGCACAAAGATATTTTAACACTGTTTTCACCGCCTTCTGAACTCATTGAGTAATACTGTCTAGATTACCCATAGGATACGAAAATAAACATCGTTGTGTGATCCCGTCCCGATTAATATACTATAAATCTGATAATCTTGTAATAACTGTATGGGTAAATAGGTACTTATTACTTGTTTAGTTTTGGTTTGTTTTCGAGTCTGTACCCGGGTGTCCCAGTCACTAGCTAGACAGCTAGAGCTGGTCAGGTCAGTCACTCAATGACAACCGTTAGTTATTAATCCAATAATTAATTTATTTAAAATTTATGCTTGTTGAAATTCTTAAAGTACCTAGGTCTTCCGAAACGTCCACAGGGAGTACAGGTTTAGTTACCGGCAAATGTATGATAAAGACAAAGATGCGAGATTATTATCGCGGGATAAAGTTAAAATAGGTAGGTAGGTACCTAGGTAGTCTCTCTACTATAGTTGCACCGACAACGCCGTGGAAGTGGCAAAGTTTTGGGATCTATATTTATACCAGGGCGGGCTATGCTATAATATGTTATAGCATTGATTTATATATTGGTTATCGGTATATTCATGCCTATTGTTGTAGTTGCGGTGTATGCAGATATCTACGGTCTTTGTCTTATTAGTATTACAGACAGACGTGAACTTTTAACAGCTATTATGATGAATCATGTAGGGGATATTATTTCTTCAACTTATACCAAACATTGCCTTTGCCGGCTACACGATGAGACGTATGAGTGAGAGCTTTGAAGTTATTATCATGAGCGGCTCATGAATTCATGATAAGTATTACCTTCTAAGTGTTGTTGGAAAGTTGTAGTGAAAAATAGAACCTTGGGTAGGTATTTGGTTACCATGAAAGTAAACAAAGTTTTAAAAATATGGACGGATTTATTTAATGCGTCAGTAAAGTAAATAAAATAACTTATTACAATTACAATGAACGATACATCTATACAATGAATTAATTATCCAGGTAAACAGTTTAGTCCTAATTATTTACTGTTGGTTCTCCATGGAGTCGATGATACGCTGGTAAACCATGTCGGGGGCCTTGCTCGAGAACTGGAAGTCCATGTGGCTGAAGTGTTCTTCGGGCACCTTGTAGGTTTCTCTGACGTTGGGAAGCTCCTTCTGCAATCTGAGTACATCTCTAGGATGAGCAAGCCAGTCCTCCTCGCTGTAGTACAGGGTGACGGGGGCTTGGACCTCGGCGATGTTGAACTTGGGAGCCTCCAGCGTGCCATACACCTGCTCATTGATGTAGGCTCCGTAGTTATATTTGCGGAACTCGTGAGAAGCAACACCTTGTCCGTATTGTTTGATCACCTTAGCAGATGTGCCAGCCGGCAAGTGTCCCATCACAACCGGAATTATGTTGGGATCCATGCCATCTACGTTGACACCAGACATGACGAAGTTCACGTTTGAGCAGACCTTCTTGCAGCCGATCTCGTTCTCGCACATAGCTCCGCCAAACATGTGAATCAGCTCCTTGGATGGAGTGAATGCTTCGTTTCCAATCCAGCGGCTGAATCGCTCTTGGAACTTGCTTGTAGGGGCAACCATGCGGAACAATGGGCTGCGCACGTTCGTCATGTAGACCATGGGTGACAGAGCGTACATCATGATGATCTTATTGTTGTAGTCGGGACGGGTGGCAGTGAGCGCGAAGAAGGCCGTGGATCCCAGAGCATATCCGATGTAGTACAGTTTCTCCTGTTTGGTCGTCTCCAAAGCGAAGTCGATCATAGCTGGCAAGTCTTGAAGTGCGATTTCATCGGTGCTGAATTGCCAGAAGTCAGCCATAGCGGGATACCTGCTCACGTGGCGCCTGGAGTACTTGTTGCCACGAGCGTTGCCGAGCCATACGTCATAGCCAGCATCAGACAGCATGTAAGCGAACGATTTGCCGGGGCCCATGAGAAGCCAGTCATCAGCGCTTCCGCTGATACCGTGCATCAAGAACACAACAGGCTTCTTCTGAACATCACGGATCTGCTTCTTGGGAGGAATTCTGAAGACCGTGAGAATGTAGCCATCGTCAGTCTTGATGGTGTGTTCCTCGATGAGGTACTGGTATTTTTGTGCTAGTTGGGTAGCGTTGAGTTGAGCATCTTCGTTGGCTTCTTGTTTGGTGACTTCGTAAACTTCGTGGAACTTGTTCTTTTCCTCTTCTTGAATGTGCCTCATAGCTTTCTGGGCATCGCCGAAGATCTTCTCGATATCTTGTGGGGTCTGAACTGGAGAGTTCGGTCCAACAGCCATCCGCAAGCCATTCCACTCAATGACGTCGCCATAGCCCTGGGAATTCTGGTTGTCCTTGTTCATACCTGAGTTGAAAAGAGGTGAATTCCACTTCTGGTTATCACCGCGGCGTGTTGGCAGCTGCTCTCCATAGTATCTACTCTCCTTGGACTCCTGGGAGCCTTCGCTGGAGGGTGAGTCACGGTGGTGCTTGTCATGACGGTGGCGCGAGTGATGCGAGTCCTGGTGGGTGGTTGGCCATTCGTGAGAGTTCAAGGAAGCAGACTGCTGGTATTGTTCATGGTTGGACGGCAGTTGTTGTTTGGAGGCTTGGGTCAGCTGCTCTTGTCCCTGGTATGCCTGGTCCTGCACTTGTTGGCTCCTGTATTTCTGGTTCTGCAGCTGCTTGCCTCGGTTCTTCTGACTCTGAAGCGTTTGGTCCCACTGCTTCAGGCCTTCCGTCGGCTGGTCCCAGTTTTGCCATTGGGATTGATCGCTGTAGTCCAGCTGCTGAACATCGAGGCCGTCCACTTCTCGTTCTTGCTGTTTGAAGATACTGCCCGTGATGCCGTGGGCGAGAGCAAGGCAGACCAACACACAAGCTGCCTTCATGTTGCCGGTTTGATGTGTGTCGATTGTGGAGAAATGGGCAGTATTTATATGCTATATTTTGCCGATTCTGCTTTACGAATACGTGTGTGGTTGTGTGTGTGAGCTGTGACGATACCGGCGCAGGCGCATCGCCCTATGTGCAGCGTAAGCGCAATGCGTTGCTTGTAAAAAATATTGCTAGCTTAGCACAAAATATGTTTGTTATTTTTCAAACTTAAATCACACGTCACGTTACTCACGTTATAGGAGTATATATTTGTACAAGGTGTAATTGAAATAACTGAAAACCTGAAAAGGTGTCATATTTTTTTTTTATTTCTATTTCATTGATTCTAGTCGCTAATGCCAATGCGAGTTGCCAGATGTCACAGAGCAGTGGTGATGAAGTAATTTACACCAAGTAAAGTGCCTGCCTGGATCCGGACCCACGACCTACAACTCGTAAAGTCGGGGCCGCTACCACTGGTCCAGCACAGCTCCTGGCAGTGTAATTGAGTATTAGGTATTTATTTGATACTAGCTGTGCCCGCGACTTTTAATTTGTCTCTTTCATCATCATCATCTGCCTAGCCTTTTCACAACTATGTTGGGGTCGGCTTCCAGTCTAACCGGATGCAGCTGAATACCAGTATTTTACATGTAGCGACTGCCTATCTGACCTCCACAACCCGACCTGAGTCTGGTGTAAATTACTTCATCACCACTG
Source organism: Eremobia ochroleuca (assembly GCA_949629135.1). Taxonomy (NCBI): domain Eukaryota; kingdom Metazoa; phylum Arthropoda; class Insecta; order Lepidoptera; family Noctuidae; genus Eremobia; species Eremobia ochroleuca. The sequence continues at coordinate 2,243,924 of OX451401.1, read as the reverse complement.
CTCTGTGACATCTAGCAACTCGCATTGGCATTAGCGACTAGAATCAATAAAATAAAATAAAATAAAAAATAATTAAATAAAAAATTGTTGTAAATTTTGACTATTTGAAATACTTAAATGGTTTCACTTTGACTTCAGCCGTGCAATTCTGTAACAATCTCGCCCTGATAACTTGGGTGAAGTGAGCGAGAAGTGAGTCGCCAATAGTGTCAATCCCTAGAATCAGCACGGCTCACTCTAAGCTCACTTCACCTTAGTTATCACGGTGAGATTTTTCCAGAATCGACCGGAAGTTCTTTCAAAAGGTGAGGTTTGAAGTAAATGAGCCGAACGTACGTCTTTTTTTGGGATAGCAGTTCTACTTGTTTATTAGGTCCAATTAACTTACGTACTTCGTTTATATAATAAAACTAGCAATTGCCCGCGACTTCGTCCGCGTGAAATTTCTTGTCCCCCCGCCCCACCCCGTCGCATCGCATCGCCCGCCCGCGCTATTACTTCGTTTTCGCTTAGTGTTCTTTCTGACTCTTTTTCTTTTTGCTCGGTTCCTAAGGGCCATAGCGTGATGTTAAATATGGGCTTTCATATGCATAATTTTCTGCGTGCAGAATTTTTCAAATCCGACTGGTAGTTCTAGAGATTAGCGCGTTCAAACAAACTCTTCAGCTTTATTATTAGTTTATAGATATTATCTTTGCTTACATGGGGCTAAAATAAAACAGTTTTTAACTGGCAAAATGTTGGTAAACTGTACCTAAACCTCTGCCTACCCCCTTCGAAATTATAGTCGTGATGTTACGTATCAATCTAAGGCACCTGTCCCACCGCCGGCGATTAACGAGAAGCGAGTAAAGCTCATTATCATCATCTGCATAGCCTTTTCCCAACTATGTTAGGGTCGGCTTCCAGTCTAACCGGATGCAGCTGAATACCAGTACTTTACATGGAGCGACTGCCGATCTGACCTCCACAACACAGTTACTGGGTAATACGATACCCCTTAGTAAGACTGGTTGTCAGACTTTCGGGCTTCTGACGACCCGTAACGACTGTCAAAGATCCACGAATGACAGCCGGGACCAACGGCTTAACTTGCTTTCTGAGGCACCGGATGCACGGAGGGCGCGGCAAGTAGTTAGTAGTAGCTTAACCTGATCGATCGACTCGTGCGGCTGTTTTTACTTAGCCACAAGCCCCTCAAGCGAATAGAGCTACAAGCGAGGAGAGCTACAAACTAAAAACGAGCTGGCGTGCAATGAACATCGAGCGCGGGCGGCCAATGTACGACGTGCGATTACTCGCTGATACGCGTATGTACAGACGCCAGCACATCAAGCTACCCGAAACTGTCAGATTTTTCCAATCAACTTTGAACCTTATGCTTTAGCGATAAAGTTGAAAATCTATTAAAGAAATCTGACAGATTGTAGGACGCCAGCACATCAAGGTGCTGGCGTCTGTACCAAGCGTCCGTCAGCTAAGCGAGTAGTCGCTGGGCGAGTACTCTCTTTGATAGCTGTTGTCTCCGCGATAAACGAGAACTCGCCTTTTACGGGATCTACAATCGTACGTTTGTTAAGCGAAAAATCGCTGCTCGCTAGCCGCTTCCTCGTCAGCAGTGGGACAGGTGCCTTACGTTAATGAATACGTAGAAATATTACCTGTTTTTTGCTGTGAGTGCAATATTACATGAAAACTTATTTTTAATCCATATTATACGCAACAGCTAAGTAAATCGCAAACCTATGTAGGTCATCATAAACATTCCTACTAATCTAAAAGAGGTAGGCAGAGAATGGAGCTGTAGTTCACCGAAGACATAATAATATACCATTCCTACTCATCATCGTCCGCTTTAACAAAAAGATGGTCTGAGTGCTTCGTTCCTTGTTTGGTCGTTAGCGCGACTGAGAGTGTAGGATTCTGGGTTTGATCACTTAAATTCAAACTCAAACTCAAAGCATTCATTTCAACTAAACCAATTACAGGCACTTTTGAATTGTCAAGGAGTTGCCCATCCCAAAGCTTAACAAGCAAGATATGGAGAAAAACGAATAGAAACTTCTGCAGTGCTATTCTGTAAAAATCTCACCGTGAGAACTTTGGTGAAGTGAGCGGGAAGTGAGCTCTGTCATTCCGTAATGGTGGGGATTGACACTATTAAGTGCTCACTTCACTTATGATTTCACGGTGAGATATTTACAGAATCGACCGGCTGGACACTCTTTGACATCAAAATATTGGTTACATCATTCAAGTTTTTAAGCATAAAAAATATTTTCAAAAATGCGACGCAGAAAGAGAAAATTGAAAAAGTCTGAAGTCAAGTGAGAATTTCCTAAATAGAGTCATGACAGGCAGATTGACAACAGAGTGATCCTACAAGTATAAGGGTTCTGATTTTTCCTTTTGAGTTGAGAGAAGGTGTTCTCCATCTGTTTTTATCAATACGCGAGATAAGTTTCAGACCCCAGGTTTCGTGGACGTGATATTTAACTTTTATTGACGCTTGTTTTTTTTTTTAACACGCTTTTATTAGCTTCAATTTTAACTTGTAAATATTTCGATCATTAAAATTTATAGTGTCAAACTGTCAGTAATGTAAATCGTTCAATATATAAATATAACTTAAAACCAAATACCTATATAAATACTTATATAAAATATAAATACCATAAAAGTAAATGATACTATTTCAATTTCATATTTATTTTTTCTTAACAAATAGCGCCTTCCCTTCACCCTCTCTGCTATTAAAAATTAACTTTGCTGTGCCCGACAGGGTCCATAATTGGGTAGTTGCATGATATTGAATACTATATATTCTAGTAGATAATATATCCACACATGTAATACAATAATAGAATTCGAAATCAAATTTGAAATCAGTCGAAAAATAAAAAACTTATAACTTATAGAAACTTTTTGTCTATCTCTTTCTCGCAAAACGAAGTTTTGCATGTAATTTATATGGCGATACTGAACTATGACGTCACAATTCAGTATTTCCCTCTCTGTCTAATTGAGAGTTTGAACGCTCATATCTTTTCAATTTTTAAAAATATTAAAAAACTGTTTATACCAAGCTATTAGTGAGGTAAAAAAGCTTCAATTTAAATAATAATAAAAAATTAGTCAACTCGCGGATTGATTCGATATTTTAACATACCAACTATTATGTACAGACGCCAGCACATCAAACTACAATCTGTCAATTTTCTTTAATAGATTTTCAACTTTATCGCTAAGGTATAAGGTTCAAAGTTGATGGGGAAAATTTGATAGTTTCGGGTAGTTTGATGTGCTGGCGTCTGTACACATCATGGAATGCAATAGAGTATTGAGTAAATAGCTGACAACGTAACACAATCTTAGGAGTAAATTTTAACCTACCTCTAATTGTCGAATCGAAACGAAACTTTTTATGTATTTATATCTTTGTAGTTCAGCCAGTCGATTCTGTAAAAATTTCACCGTGAAATCATAAGTGAAGTGAGCACTTAATAGTGTTAATACCTACCATTACGGAGTGACAGAGCTCACTTCCCGCTCACTTCACCTAAGTTCTCACGGTGAGATTTTTACAGAATAGCACTGCAGAAGACAAAACTATTATATTTATAATTTGGTATCTTGGAGTATTTAACTGTATTTATGATCATTTGGTATATTATGATTTGTTTTGACGAGTCCAATATATTGCACTTGGTGTCGAGGGTCTGATGATGGAGCCAGGTGGTGGATAGTGAAACTCTTAAGGGGCTACTAGTAAACCCGTCGAGTTTGCTAGTACTTAGCCCCTAATCGTCATAACTATACTTATTAACATAAAGCGTAGAGCGCATTTCTAATGAATTCAAAAAGCAGTCCACGCTTTTAGAATTCAATTTATGTCAATTTAATTATTTTTAGTGCGTGATGAAAGCGCGTTTCTTGTTTTTTTTATTTAAATTTAATTTGGAAGATACACGGCGTAAAAAGCATAAGCAAAGCCACAGTAATTTGCTAGTATAAGACAATAACGTATATCATTGCTTCATTACCGAGTCAGCGCATTGACATGAGGAAATGTTTATTATGTAAAACGTTTCAGACTTTGAACTTTCAAATGTTTTAGCTACCAATGAATGAAATGCTAAGTAAGTTATACTTGTTATAGAATTGTTAATAATGCAATAATAAAGTACCTAATGGATAATACAAGCTGTTAGCCCTGACTTCTTTGATTTTAAACATTTTTTTTTCGCTCCTCTATGTGAAACTTGGAAAATTGGACTTTAATGGCTGTATTTTTAGAGTTCCGTTGCCAAAATAATTGCAAAAACTGAATCCTTATATTTTTGTATTGTCTGTCTATTAGTCTAGCTCATGAAGACTATAGATAAGGAGTCCAAACTCTATACATTAGAGTTGTGCCAGAAATTTGAAAAAATAACGTTGGCGGGCAGAGTGCGCTGAGGTCGCTAAGTTACCAAGGTAGAGGGGGAAATTCCCGGTATATTTAAATGCATAATTGCTAACTAACTTCACGCGTCTTACATGCCGCTAAATTCACTCGGTACACTACGTAATGCAGCGCGGCTGGTGGCTGGTTTTAGAACTATTGCTCTAAGAATTTTTCGGGACAAATTTTCCGTATGCGATGAGAGAGAAAAGGAGTCCAAACTCTAGGGGAGTTTGGACTCCTTTTCTCTAGTCTTCATGGTCTAGCTGTCAATACCAATATACCAACAAATACAATAAAAACTATACTTATTCAAGCAAAAAAAAAACTGAAATTGAAAATGTAAACAAAAACTTAACTAGTACCTAAATAAAAGCCTCCAGGCATAAACACAGACCTATTATAATATCATAGCGCTTGTACTCCCGAAACGTAGGCAACGCAGAGGTGTTTCACTAGGGCAATCAATCTGCCTAGTCTTGTCCAAACTATTTTGTAGTCGGCTTCCAGTCTAATGGTTACGTGAGGCTGGTTTTTGAAGCTAGGATAGCAAGATAGTTCTAGTAAGCTAGCAAGCTAGTCACTCTAGACTCGTGTCGTACAGAACTATCCACATTTTTAGACTAGCAAGCTAGTTAGTTCCAGTCTAATGCTCAGGTTAATCTATCTTTCTATACATATACAACGTGTAACGTTAAATGCGCAAAACCTCAGACACCCCAACTGATTTTTAATTCAATTGACCTATTTCAGAGAGACAACAAGTAATTTAAAAAATTGTAAATGTTTTATGTGCTGTTTTAGTTTTACTGGCCATTCTGATCGTTTCTTGCGTCTGCGACGACGCTTTACCGAGGGAGGAGTCGTCACCGGGCCGCTGCGCCGAGCTGACATTGGCTTGCTTGACCTATTAATAAATAGACACGGCAACGTTTTTAATGAAGATTTTTTGTAAAATGTGTCCTATATTAAAAAGTGGTTCAGTGGCTCGTCATTCTGATCAAACTATTTTCAGGTTTTGCGCATTTAACGTTACACGTTGTATAAATAAACCAATTACATTAACCACATTATTTAAGCAACATATTTTTAAACGGCGGGAATTCGGAATTCTACGCAAACGAAGTTGCGGGCGGATGCTACGTAGTAATATATGTAAAAATAATATACGAGTAATAACAACAATACACACAGCCACAGAAACATTGAATCAGGTCATGGAGCAATGGACAAAACCACACGTACGAGCAGTGCAGTCCTGAATCAGGACCACACCACCCGCACATGCAGCATCGTCCAATGCTCCATAAAGGAGCAATCCACGTCCATTCTCCTTGAAATAAGCTGCAGGATGCTGTTGGGGCTGCCCGGTATGCGGAGCATCAGAGGCGCTATTCTTTTGCGATGTATCACTTGGAAGCCATCGACTTGAGCGTCTGCAAGCGCTACAAAAGCGTGGCAACTCCATCAACACCCTGAACGCGTTATTGTATTGGACACACAGGGCGTTAGTAAGTCTTCTGCGTATGCTTCATCCATAGGCTGCACGTATAGAAAGACTGACAGTACGACATGAATAAAGTTATTTTTACCTGTGCAGTACAGCGTGCAAACCTACGGGCTAGCATATTAGCTCTGACTGACAACGCCCTGCGTTCCCTTTCAACATCCACATCATTTGCGAGGGCCTCGGTGACCCAGTGGCCCAGGGGCCCAGGTACTTAGACTGCGACACTCTTTTGAGAGCACTGCCCTCCAATGTGACCTAAGGTACGTTGTCATAGGTCTTCGTACCAGACTTGAACACCAGCACCTCACTCTTGGTCGTGTTATACCTGAGCCCATGGGCCCCCGCATAGCACTCGCATACCTTTATTAAACGCCTGAGGGCTCTTATCTAAGTATAGGTATAACATAGGTGAAGTGAGCTTGAAGTAAGCTATAATAATATAATATGTCAATATTATCAAATCCCTCAGGTGGGATGACAGGTCACTTCATATAAGTGTTCACGGTGAGATTTTTAAATACATAGCTAAAGTGAGTTTGAAATCTTCTTCTTTTCGTGTCGATGGTACTCTTTCTCGTTGTTTTTTTAGGTATATAGTTTGAGCCCAGTGGACGGCCACGTTGATTGCGGCATCAGCGGCATTCTTTAGGCCATCCGAGGTGCAGGTGATCGGGCACTTAGGACACTCCAAGAAGTGGGGCCTGGTCAGATCGGGAGCACCACACTCGCACTGGGTGTTGGATGGTTCAGTAATTCCCACTTCGACAAATTGTGTCTGCAGCGGCCAAGTCGGCCAGTGGCCGTGAAGTAAGCTGTCAATATTATCAAATCCCTCAGGTGGAATGACAACTCACTTCAAGCTCACTTCACCTAAGTTAAGTAAGTGAGTTTTTTACAGAATAAATCGGTTTGTATCTCTACTCGTAGTTTTGGTCTATGAGTACCTATCATTACTGCACCAAATTGTTATTCGTATCTACATCATCTACGTAAATAAAACGCCCGCAATGTAAATGGATTAATAATCGTTATGAATAATGTTATCATTTCATTCCGTTTTTAACCCTTAAATGCATAATGTTGCCATATGGCAACAAAGCACGTCATTTAATTTTTTTAAGAATGTGATAGCGGTGAGTTTCTGAACGCACCTCTTTTTGTCAAAACAATATATATACTCTATGAATATTAATATTATTGTATAATTATTATATATTTATTATCTAAATTCTATAGATAAATACCTATACAATAGCATTTTTTGCAATACGATAAAATAAATCATGCATTTAAGGGTTAAATTGAGTCGACTGCCTCGGTGGTCTAGTGGTCGCAAACGCTACTGCTGAGCATGAGGTCCTGGGTTCGATTCCAAGGTCGGGCAAACTGTTATTTGGTGTTGCCATCTGGTATTTCTCAGTAGCTGTCCCGAGTCTACTGCTTAAACTTGACTGACTACTTAAACTTGAGCGGATAATTTGAATTTATCTACACTAATATTATAAAGAAGAGGAAAGATTTGATTGTTTGTTTGTATTGAATAGGCTCCGAAACTACTGGACTGCTTTGAACAATTGTTTTACCATTAGAAGCCGACATTATCCCTGATGAACATAAGCTACTTTTACCGCGGGAAAATGCTTCATTTCTACGGAAAAACGGGTTTAAGAGGATTGAAACGGCGAGAATTCCGAATTCTACGCAAACGAAGCTGCGAAGTTGCGGGAGGAAAAAAAACGTATTATTATATATAGATAACTTGTAATATGGAACCGGCGAAATTTGGGTGTACTATAGGTACACTTCTGATCCTTCGCGCAGGCGTGATGTACTATATGTATATTAAGTACTAGCTGCGCCCCGCGGTTTCAGCAGCATAAGTTTCGATCCCGTGGGAATATCGGGATAAATATAACCTATGTGTTAATCCTGGTTATAAACTATGTGTGTGCTAAATTTCATCCAAATCCGTTTAGTAGCTTTTGCGTGAAAGAGTAACAAACATCCATCCACCCATCCTCACAAACTTTCGCGTTTATAATATTAGTATGTAACGTTTATGTTTTTTTCCACTGCAAGGAATATTTTTTTCATGCTTTTCATCATGGTTCCTCGATTTCTATAAACGGTTCGTCCGTTTGTAGAAATACGTGGAACCATTATTTAGGAACTTGAATACTCTCTATCTTTTGTCGATTTAAGTAAGTATATCCTTATAGCTAAGAAAAGCATCAGGCAGAGGCATGTGTTCAATAGTAATAGTAATAAGCTTATTTAAGATAACTAGGATCCAATTTGTTCGTAAAAACTTATAACTAGTGTTAGTAATACAATCTTAATCTACTCGTCCCCTGCCTGACCCATGAATCGAGGTATCAATACTAATGTGAGCATTAATACATCGACCCACGTACAGACAGTCAAGTCTACTAGCTATCATACTTAAAACACTGTTGCGACTAGCCCGTACTCTGCTCAGCATTGACGCGTACCGCTTGCGCAGAGTATAGCGTGGAAGCAATCGATGCGCGCCTCCGCAAACATACGTAACATAATTTATCTGCCTAGCCTTTTACCAATATGTTGGGGTTGGCTTCCATTCTAACCGGTGATGCATACTAATATTTACAACTGCCTACCTGACCCACACAACCCAGTTACTGGGCAACATGGTGCCCCTTGGTAAGACTGGTTGACAGACTTTCGGGTTTCTGAAAACCCGTAACGACTGTCAAAGATCCACGAATGACAGCCGGGACCAGTGGCTTAACGTAATTTCCGAGGCACGGAGGGGTCTTGGTATGTAAAGATGGTCACCCATCCACGGACCAACCGCGGCTTAGCTTAATCTGATCAATCGACCCATGCGGCAGTTATTACTTAGCCACAAGCCCCGTAAAGCAAATATAATACAAGTTAGAACATAACGTGATATTCTTCCTAAAACTTAAGTAGGTACCTGCCTACCTTTTTGGTACTATTGACAATGACCAGACTTTATTTACCCATCACTAATAAGCGGAAAGATTCAATCGCAAAAACCTAAACACCGACAAGGTCCGTCATGGAATCCGAACAGTTCAATCTCAGTCCAAACCCGGAGAACTCGTGCGATGGCTAAAACGTTCATCATATTATTCGTAATGATTAACTTCATAAACGTACACACGACGGACCATTTAATTGCAAGTTCTATAGCGAAAGCAACGGAGAACATAGCCGAAACGCTTATCAAACATCCGATAATAACTTCAACGACGTATGTGACCTCCAATACTTTTGCAGCAGCTGTTAACTTAATAACCAGGCTGCCCTTAGCAGTTTCAAGAGCTATAGGACCTGTCCAACTTACATCTCGAGTTAGTAAAAGAAACACAATATATGATGTCGATAAGTTCATTGCTGCTTTTAATGCCGGTAAGCGAAATGAAGATGCAAGAATGAGTATCGATGATATCCTTGTTAAGTATGGATATACAGTTGAGAAACATGAGGTCACAACAGAAGATGGTTACGTGTTAACAATGTTAAGGATCCCTAACACCGGACCAGCAGTGTTCCTCATGCACGGGTTACTTGGCAGTGCAGACGACTACATTATAGCGGGCCCCGGAAGCGGCCTCGCTTACCTTCTAGCGGGCCAAGGCTACGACGTCTGGATGGGTAATGCCCGAGGATGCAAGCATTCCCGTCGCCACATCAGCCTGAAGCCGTCTGAAGCACAGTTCTGGGACTTCTCGTGGCATGAAATTGGCATATACGATCTCCCAGCTATGATCGATTTTGTGCTAAGAATAAGAAACGTAAAATCTTTAAAATACATCGGCTATTCTCAAGGCACTACAGCTTTCTTCGTGATGGCTTCTGAAAAACCTGAATATAATGCAAAGATATCTGTGATGGTTGCCTTGTCCCCTGTTGCTTTCATGTCTAAAGTCAGGTCCCCTATAGTGAGGCTGCTGTCTCCTGGAACATCAATTTTGCACGGCATTTCAAAGAATCTGGGACTGTATGAGTTTTTACCGGAAAATAACGTTATTAGTGCGCTGAAGCTGTTAATGTGTGGGACAGAGCCTATTCTGACGATTATATGTAGCAATGTTTTATTTATTTTCGCTGGGTTTGATTTTGGTCAGCTCAATGTTACTAATTTGCCCATGATATTTGGACATTTGCCGTCTGGCGCGTCGATTAAGCAATTTGCTCATTACGGTCAAGGATTGATAACTGAGGATTTTAGAAAATTCGATTATGGTAGTGAAGAGAATATGGAAAGATACGGTGTTAAGGTGGCTCCGAGTTACGCGTTGGATAAGGTAGCGGCGCCGGTTTGTTTGTTCTACAGCGAGGCGGACTGGCTCGCGCACCCCAGCGACGTGGAGCATCTCCGCGAGAGGCTTCGCAACGTGGTGGACACGTACAAGATACCGTATGAACAGTTCAATCACGTGGATTTTATATTCGCTAAAGATGTGAAATCATTGGTTTATAAAAGGCTAATGAAAGTGCTTTTGTCATTCTAAAAATACTAAATCGACTTTAGTTGTGGAATTAAATAAAGTATGTTATTTACCAAGCTTATTTTATTCGACCGCCAGCTTAAGTAACAGTTCCCATGTTACGATGTGCACCAAGCAGCACCCTCATTGCGTAACACATTCAATCTCAATCTGAACCATTTTGAAGGATATTGGTAATCCATTGCTCCATAATATCGCTACCTTGGGGTACAAAGGTAGCGATATGTCCGAAATTTTTTTCTGCTCGACAAACAACGTAAATAATGCAAAGGGTGTTGTTGAATTGTCAAAATTAAAGCTATTGCTACTATCAGTATGTTACGCAATTACCCCGCTGTGGCATACCTAAACCATTAAAAACTGGCCAAGCACGAGTCGGATTCGCGCACGACGAAGGGTTCCGTACCATCTACATCTACACTAATATTATAAAGAGGAAAGATTTGTATTTTTGTATGTATGTTTGTAACGAATAAACTCAAAAACTACTAAGCCGATTTCAATTTTTTTTCACCATTAGAATGCTACGCTATCCCCGAGTAACATAGGCTATATTTATTAATAGAAAAAAATAGGGGTCCCTACTAAAACTTCAATAATGTAACCCAAGGTGTAAAAAAATTAGGCAAAAAACGTCTTTCATCGCATGCGCTGCGGAAACTATTGATGATAGAACAAAAAAATGCTCTACAATATTAAAGAACATATCAATATCTACAAAAAAACTCTGCAATACCATATGCCCAACTATTGTAGTTATGTCACTATAACTACTTTCTGACATTTTAAAAGTTGATAGAAATGTCGACCAAAATCAGACCATGTTATCCATACCATTTTATTAAGCCATATCCAAATAAATCATTTCGTATTCAAGACTGTTTCAATACCTGTAGATTAATTTTTGAATGATTCAAATCGGACATTTCATTCAAAAGATATTACGAAATTAAAAATGTCAATCTAAACGAAAGTGGCCGGTGTGGTCCCCACGCAGCGCAGCGAGCAACGCGGCGAGCGAGGGGGCACCGAAGTGCGGGAGAGAGGCATGCACATCTATGAAATAGGTAACTGGGACGCAATCGACATTGAATGTTTTGACTTTTTTTATAGCACATTCTTTGTTTCAGTTAAAAAGCTCCTTTCAGAACTACTTATAAATTACTTTATTCAACCTTTATTATTTAATTTTTATAGTATTCTCACACTTTTTTTTAGTAAGTATTTATCAAAACTTTATAAGATTGCTTTATGTACACTGTGTTTTCTTATTTTCTCTGATTTGCACAAGACTTTTGATAAAGGAATTACGAGACAATGTGATTGTAGCAACAATCATCACCGGCCCCGCGGCCGGACAGCTCGGTCACATTCCGCGGATCCCGATGATATCGACGGATTTGCCTATATCTTTTAAAAGGTTACAGTTTCCTGTAAAGATAGCGTTTGCCCTTACAATAAATAAATCCTAGGGACAAACTTTCTCGATGGTTGGCATCGACCTAAGAAAAGAGTGCTTTTCTCATCAATTATATGTTGCCCTTTCTCGAGTAGGATCTCCTGAAAATCAATATGTTTTGTTGCCACCTACGAAAACCACTACTAACATAGTGTACAGTGAAGCTTTAAGGTAAAAATTGCATAATAAAAAAAGTGAAAACGTATAAAATTAAATAAAGCCTTAAAATAAAAATGTACATACAAAAAATGTAAATAAAGAAATGTAAAAAAATAACATAAGGGGAAAAAATATATACATAAAACAACAAAAAAAAAAAATTGAAAATATATTTTAAAAAAAACTTAGGAAATACAAAACGGTATCTATACGGATAAAAATGTAAAACATTGTAAAAAATATAGACAATAAAATGTTATGTTGCTATTTCGACGTCAATGAAAATCAGCGCAAAGATTGAAGAAGTCTTTGTTTTTAATTTTGAAGATTTGAACAAATTGAGTCATGGACATTTTAATTAGCATATTTTTAAGTGATTGTAAGTATTTAATTTTATTCTGCGTTTATCCCAAAATGTTTAAAAAATAAATGTCCACCCGTGCGAAGCCGGGGCGGGCCCCTAGTAATATTATAAAGAGGAAAGATTTGATTGTTTGTTTGTATTGAATAGGCTCCGAAACTACTGGCACGATTTCAAAAATTGTTTTACCATTAGAAGCCGACATTATCCCTGATGAACATAGGCTACTTTTTACCCCGGGAAAATGCTTCATTCCTACGGGAAAACGGGTAATAGGATTTAAACGGCGGTAATTCCGATTCTACGTACCTAAACGAAGTTGCGGGCGGATGCTAGTTATCTATAAAAACGGCAAAAAATCATGTCTGTTGTATGGGAGCCCCCTTAAATATTTATTTTATTATGTTTTTTAGTATTTGTTGTTATAGCGGCAACAGAAATACATCATCTGTGAAAATTTCAACTGTCTAACTATCACGGTTCATGAGATACAGCCTAGTGACAGACGGACGGACAGCGGAGCGGGAGTAATAGGGTTCCTTGTTACCCTTTGGGTACGGAACCCTAAAAAACATAGCGAGATAAGATAATAACTTATTAGGTAAAGACATTCTAGGTAACCTATTGAAAACTCGTTTCGAAGTAGATAATAATGAAATCTGCTAATCCTACCTACACCATCACAGTAAACAGTCGTGAAAATACTCGTTACGCAAATTGATGATCGTACCGAAAAGTCGACAGGAAATTAAATAGGTGATTTGCAAAAACAAAGACGAGGAACGCTTCGCAAACAGTTTTGCTCGTCACTGCAATTTTGTTGGACTAAGCATGACCTAGAAAAGATGTTTTGATTTCAAGTAACAAGACTCGTGTTAAACATTTCAATTGTACTTGAATAAGTATTTATAGAAATATGCAATTTTTTGGTGAATGAATGAAAAATTACACAGTATCAGTAGCAATGGGTTTCATTAACCGACTTCAAAAAAAGGAGGAGGTTATCAATTCGACTGTATATTTTTTTTTTTTTTTTTTTTTTTTTATTTTTTTTTTTATGTTTTTACCTCATAATAACCGACTGGGTGAACCGATTTTCATGATTCTTTTTTTATTTGAAAGCTGGTGCTTCCCGTGTGGTCCCATTGTCACCATTTCAATATCTGATGATGGGATCTTGTAGAAATCGGGGGAACTCTTCAATAAATAACAGCAGATTAACCGCGATTGTTGCTATAGCATATCTAAGCATTGTTTACACCATCACACAACATAATATCACGCCTGTACTCACTAAAAAGGTTATAATTTTTTTTTTATGATAATAATAATTACGCAATCGCACAACATAACATCACGTCTGTACCCTATAAACGCAGATGCAGCTTCCTGTCACTGATATTTACATAGCAAGTAGTGTTTATATGAATTTGATTGGGGTAGATATAACTAAAAAGTGAAAAATAAAAAATTTAAATATAAAAAAAACAACCGACTTCCAAAAAAACACTACAAAGTAAAAAATAATTTTAATTTCGGAAGTCGGTGTCAAAAAACCAAAATGCGGAACCAACGACACCGACTTCCAAAATTAAAATTATTTTTTACTTTGTAGTGTTTTTTTGGAAGTCGGTTGTTTTTTTTATATATAAAATTTTTTTTGACAGTTCAACAACATTCATTGCGTTATTTACGTTGTTGAGCAGACACGTTTTTCGAACATATGGAGCAATGCATTAGCAATATGCTTCAAAATGATTCAAATAGAGAGTATTAGTGTCTTAAAAAAATAAAAAAAATAAAAAAAAAATCTTCAAAACCATGGAGGGTTAGCCTTTTCGTGTGCCCTGGTTTGTAAATAGTAATTTGAGCCGAAAATTTGTTGTTACAGCTTATAGACTCAGATCTGGACACATTCCATGCAATAAGTTTGTTTTCATGATGAAAAAAACGAATTCTCCCAACTATATGGAATGTGGAGTTGTTGAGGACTTACTCCACTTATTGATGGACTGTGTGCGGTATGAGTCTGAGAGAAATGATTTGTTTAGGGTCTTGAAATTGAACAGACTTGAAGTAGGCTCATTAAATAATATTTTGGCTCAACCAAATAGTGATGATGCGAAGAGTCTGTTTAGGTTCATGGCCCAGATATGATTGATGTGTATTTAGGGTACGATGGGACTGACATACGCAATGCGATTATATAAATAAAGAGAAAAAAAAAATTAGTGTGCTGGAAATACTTAACTACTTAACTACAGAGACTATCTAACACAAAAATGCTTTTACTCGGTCGCAGAGTACCTAGAAAAAAATAATAATAATTAGTAAATACCGCCCATTGTATATATCGTAGTGTTTGATGTATTTTTTTTTATGCTTAAATTATTTTTATTAATATGTTGCTGTGCCCTAACCGGGTTTCATGTTGGAACTTATCTATTCTTGTAAGAACTAAATGTACACATGAATGCAATAAAGAATTTGAATTTGAATTACATTTAATGGTGTAGATAATGGAAAATTTAACTAAGTATGTTAGGTACGAGTACCATGTTAGGTACCAACCAAACCCCTTTTTCATGGCGCAGCAATCATTTAATCCTAGGACATACCTAACTGAGATTAATTCTTAAATAGGATAGGTGTACGGTCTACAGTCACCCGTGCATCAGTGGTAACAATTTCACAGTCACAGCTCCTATAAGTCGTAGCATAACGCAATGAATGTTGTTGAACTGTCAAAATGAAAGTCATTGCTACTGTTAGTGTGAATAGTGTGTTACGCAATTACCCCGCCGCACTGGGCCCGCATGGTGGATTATGGCCCACTCCCTCTCTGAGAGGAGGCCTGTGTCCCAAGAGTGAGAACATTACAGGCTGATTTAATGAAAGTAAAGTAGGAAGGAAGTAGGTTTATCATTCATTTTTACCTATTCAGTAATTACGAGGCCAATGTTTTTCATCTGTAATCGTTTTTAACCGACTTCAAAAAAGGAGGAGGTTCTCAAATTGGTTGTTTATATTTCTTTTTAGGGTTCCGTATCAAAATGGGAAAAAGGAACCCTTACGGTGCGAGTCTGTCTGTCTATCTGTCCGTCTGTCTGTCTGTTTATTTTTTGCAACAGGGACTGAAAGGGGGGTCTTAAAAATTCAAAGTGGGGCTACTAGGGTATGTGGGGTATCATATGAAAGAGTGCTGTTTGCAAATTCTCAATATTTTTTTTCTTTTTTTTAGGCCGCATAGTTTTCGACTTTTGATGAAAAATGTAAAAAAAAAATACCGTTCCCCTTATCTCCGAAGTTTGCATAGAGAATTTTTAGAGAATTATTTCATTATAACCACTTATAAATCGTCGGCGATTAGCAGATTGTACTTACCTACTAAAAATTATATCTAGTGAAATAGACTGTTCTGATCTTTTACATAAACTACGCTTTAATGTCCCTCAGAGATCGGTTAAATTTAATCCGCCTATCTCTATTCCTTCTTCCTCTTCTAACTACAGGCGAAACTTGTACATGGTGCGAGCGAGTAAGGACTTTAATGTTCTCTTTTGACCCATTCAATACTAAAACCTACTCTGTACGCAGTGTACGCACCCAGCTGAATGCGGACTTCTTCAAAAGTGCATAATGTTGACTGTACTTGAGTTCTTATATATTAAGTTCTTTTTTTTTATCATGCTTGTTATTGATCGTAAGTTTTCTACTACTTTGTATATTTCTATCCGTGAGAACCTGTAATTGGCTCAATGTTTCTTAGGTATACTGTCGTTATTCATTAGTTATAGCTGTTGGTTCTCCTATGAATAAATAAATAAAGAATAATCTGAAATTATTCTATGTGATAGAAGTTTATATAAAGATTACAGGAAAAATAAAACTATGTCTCTAAACAGCACACATTTCCAGAAAAACAAAAATGAAAATTTAATATATAATGGTACGGAACCCTCGGTGCGTGAATTCGACTCGCTCTTGACCGGTTATTTTAATATATTTTCGGGCATAACTCCGTCATCAGGAAAGAGAAAAAGAGGTAGGACCGACGGAGAGGAGGCTCGACGAAATACTTAAAACAGTGGGAAATTACTGGATGGAAATAGCAATAGATATGGATAAGTGGAGAAAAATGGAAGAGGCCTTTACTCTTAATAATAGTGATTTGTTTTGCATGCAATAATGTTTTTTTTTTAATCTATTAATTTTAATTCATATTGATATTTTATTATTGTAATTTAATTTATTTTAAATTCTCGAATTGTATTAAATATCGAATTGTGTAATTTTCATTAAGGAATAAACAAGGCTTAAATAAATAAATAAATAACTCCGTCATATGTACAGACGCCAGCACATCAAGCTACTACAATCTGTCAGATTTCTTTAATAGATTTTCAACTTTATCGCTAAAGCATAATGTTCAAAGTTGATTGGGAAAATCTGACAGTTTCGGGTACCTTGATGTGCTGGCGTCTGTACCTCAGGGCTCGGAAACCGGTTGAAATTCTTAACCGGTTACGGTCATTGACCCCAAACCGAAATCGATTTAGGTTAAGGTTTGCACTTTACCGGTTTTTACCGGTTTTTGTGGGAAACCGGTTTTTCATGAATTTTGGTTTTGAAAGTGAAAATTAACCGGTTAAACACCCCCCGCCCCCTAACTAAGCAAGTCGCAACATGAATCTACCCGCACCATTTAAGTTCTCCGGTTGTATTTGACGTCCTCAGATCAAACATTTTTTTTCCTAATGTTTTCTGGGGTACTAAATGTACTAATGTCACTATAACTTGTTGGAAGTGTTAAAAAAGTAGACGAAAAATATTTACGACTTACGGAATTAACCGGTTAATTTGGGTGTCAAAACCGTTTGAGCTTATGTAACCGGTAACCTTTGTCATTTGGGTTACATATGAACAGTTCACTTGTTTAACCGGTTAATGAGGGAACGATATATTTACCGGTATTTCATCGAAATTAACCGCTCTTTTTAAACCGGTTCAGAGCCCTGCTGTACCTAGACGGATTTGCAAAATTATTTTTTTGTTCGAAAGAGGTTTATTTATGTTGTCATAGCCATAAAAGGTTTATGACTTTTAGTACCTTTCTACCCCAAGGTAGCGATATGATGATGAGTTTTGAAGTCAGACAACGGAATTCTTCAAATATGCCAACAAATTAACCGCGATTGCTGCTATCGTATATGTATGCATTGTTTACGTAATCACACAACATAACATCACGGCTAAAGGAGTACGCAGATGTGTTCAGTATACCACGGTACGGTACACCCTCATTTCTGTCAAAGTTGTTATTGGGGTAGATACCTCTAATCTTGCAAGTAAATTCGGGCATAACTTTTTGTTCATGTTTATGAATTGATTTAATTTATTTATCATAACCGACATCAAAAAGGCGGAGGTTCTCAACTCAAATATTTATATATATTTTTATGTATACCTAACATATGGGTATAACTCCGTCATATACAACGTGTAACGTTAAATAACGCACCACCTCATAAGGGGTCATTGTACTCATCGTTATGAACAACTTTTACTATGGGACCAAAACTGAAATCGCGAAGGAAAAATCAGCTGTTCCCTACATTTTGACGAGTTATGCGAACATAAATGTAGGGAACAGCTGATTTTTTTTTCGCGATTTCAGGTTTGGTCCCATAGTAAAAGTTGTTCATAATGATGAGTACAATGACCCCTTAAGAGGTTTTGCGCATTTAACGTTACACGTTGTATATAGACGGATTTGCAAAATCCTTTTTTTCATCGATAAGATATGCTTCAGGGGCCATATAAATTTAATTAACTTTGCTTGGGTAGTTTTTGAGTTAGCTTCAATAATACGATATTTTTCCACTTCGTATAGGTATATTGATGATGTTTAATAACTTCCTGTCACTGATAATTTACATTGGGGTGGGTTTGAATAACTTCCTGTCACTGATATTTACATTGGGGTGGGTACAACTAAAAACTGAAAAATAAAAACTTTCTTACAAAAAAAAAAACAACCGACTTCCAAAAAAAAAAACATAATACTACAACAAAGTGAAAAATAACTTTATTTCGGAAGTGGCTGTCAAAATACGAAAATGCGGGAACCAACTATACAGACTTCCGAAATTAAATTTATTTTTCACTTTGTAAATTGTAGTGTTTTTTTTTGGAACTCGGGTGTTATTTTTTTGTGATTATGACCATAAAATTATAAGTAGCTTGTGAATGTTGGACAGAGCGGCTGAGGTGGCGCCATCGCCAATGTAAAATTAATTGACACGTGTACCGCCATCTGTTGGAGTTGTTTTGAAGTAAAAGCTGCTTACCGTAGTAATTTCCTGACTGGCTCCGTGCAAAAGAAAGAAAAAGAGAGAAAGAAAATACTAATTTGGGGTAAACATAAACATGACGCATAAAAAGTACAAACACGGAATAAATAACAAGTTGGGGGAAAACATGAGTACGCAACGGTACAACCCAGAGATTCATTATATGATATTATTTTATTATGACAGCTACCTATTTGCTGTCGGGGAATAGCATTGAGATAAGAAAAACACTTTTTCTATGTCTATGGGGAATAGGCAAATTATTGAAATGTGACATTGGCGCCGATTCCCTTGTTCAAAAACTAAACTAAATTTAAGTTCATTGCATCTTTTTCTTTCTATTTCATTAAGAAAAGGACAGAAGACAAATATTAGTTTAGTCCTGTCAAATTAAGATACTCCATACACAAGTTTAGACGTAATTAAAAATTGGCTACTAAAAATACGTCAATTTACGTCAGGTGCTGACTAATTTGACAGGACTAAACGTAGCAGAGAAACTAATAGACGAAGGGAAAGGGACTCTGTAACCGCGATCGAGACAGAGATAATTTGTCAATGTGTGCGTATAATGTTGCCATAGTAACTGCTTTCCCCTGTTTGTTGGATGTTAGATGGAATAGGGTAAATTATTTTCAGGATTTAATTAAAACAAAACGAGGTTTTTTTTTTAATTTTGACTTTTTATGCAACTTAGATACTAAAAACTCCAAACAATAAAAAAAAACACATTATTGATTGCGAAACAATATTAATTTTGTGAACATAATTATTTGTTACTTTTTCTCTGGGCTCTGATAGCTGTTTTGTGAACTTGTAAATTCGTATCTGAAGGTATTTCTTGGTAATTGATTTGATTAAAAGGATTTTATGATAATCAAGAGGGGAATAATCGTAAGAAACACCATGTTCTATAAATAACTCTTTTCCAATGCATTGACGAAGACATTGATTAATTAATCGTAGTAGAAGATTATTTTGCGCTAGTAGTTAACTACCCCATTGTGTTAAATTTTGTTAAATTTAACACAACGCCGTTTGTGAAATTGTTTTTCAGCAATTTCACAAACGGCGATTACGTCAGGGGCAGGATAATGCAGACCAACTTTATCTTTTTTTAGAATTAATTTATAATATTTTTTAGAGGCAGTATTAATCATACACATCAAGCAATTTTCACATTTCACTATCTTTGCTACTTTAGATACAATAAAACCTGAAATATATATAATTATCTGCTTAGTGAATTCTGTAAGTCGCGTAGGATCTGCAAGGTAGTCATGATCAGTGTCAATGGTTAAATAATCATTTTCAGTTTCGCATTCTAAATCGCTGGAATTTCTAAAAAGGGGTAAAGTAGCATTTATTGATTTTTCATATCGCGAGTTTGTATATGTTAAAATGCTTATATTTTCAAGAGATGTGCAATTCCCAGTATCTATATGTTTGAGTTCTCCATGAACGACTAGCCTTTTGTATGCAGCTCGAAACTGCAGCGCTGAGGGATTATTATGAAATCCACCTTTAGATCTAATTGCACTAAAAATGATTCCAAATGATCCAGACTCAATTTATAAGTAGGTAAAAATATCAACTCTGAGCTGGCGACAAGTCTATTAAATAAAAATTGCACACCACGAATGCAACATCTAAGTCCAATTATGCACGCCTTCCTGTTATTTTGAATAACATTTTGGCCATTCGCCATTTTAAGACTATTTAAATAATTAAACATATCATTTAAAAACACATTAACATTTTCAAAATTCTTCATATTAAGAGGTTTTTTATAACCATACGCATTAATATTGCGGCTATTTAAGATATCGAACAGATGATTTATTTTTCTAATAAATTCAACGGTAGGTGATGATCCTTGGAACTGTTCTAAATCAATTTCCTCACAAAATTCAATAGCATCAGCAACTGAATTGCAAAAGTTTGAACTGCCAGTTTTACTTTCATTATCTGTTTTACAAAGTTGATGTGAGCTTTTCTTAATTTATTTGCTAAGTGAAGACCTTCTTGTTCCTGCAAATCATGCAAAGACGTAATAAATGACCATTTTATTATTTTATCGTCACTAGATATTAATACGGCTTTGTTGCCCAGTAGATTTCTAATTAATTTCACCATGTGTGGTGGATCAGGAAAAAAACAACATTCTTTAATAACACCGTCCATATAAATTTTAAATACAGGTTCAACTTCGTCATCATATTCAATTTTGCATCCTAATATTTTCGACATCGCAAAATTTGATGGACATCCATCACAAGTTACTGAAATAACATTCACGTTACATGAATACAACAGCTTAATGCAATCAATAACAAGCTGTGCCTTCTGTTCTGCAGTTACGCTTTCGATTAGAAAATACCCTACAGGTATTTTCCAGGATTCGTTTTAGGCTGTTACCATAAAAACTAAAGCCTGGGTGGCCATTCTAATATTATCGCCGTCTAAATTGACACCAATATTAACTAAGCCAACACATTCCACGCCCTCCAAAGTCACGGCTTTCCTTATTGCCATTTCGTCAAATAAGAGGCACACATGAACATTTTTACCTGATGCATTTACTTTTAACTTTATTGCATGCAATGCATCTTTGGTAAATCCGGGATTACAATCTACTGATCGAAACCAACTAACCAATGTTTGTGGGTGTGGAAGGCAAGTACCTATTCAATTGTTCTCTTACGTAAGAATAAGCACGTGGACTAATAAAATGCAAACATAATGCGAACTTTCTCAATGAAGGAGAATATTTTTTTGTTTTTCCAACTAAACCCAAAACCGTTTAAGTAAGGAAATCTTTGTTTCCGCTATCAACAGTGCTTAACATGTCAGCATCTTCATATGATATCAAGGATTTGATTTGTAATTCCGAAATAATATCTGATAATTTAGCATTTCGTTTCATTAGGCGCCTATTTGTTTGCCGGACAGCACGTATTTTTTTTCTAAGATTTGCAACAGCCTCAGTTTTTTTATTTAAATCCGCTTTAAGTTTTTTCTTTCTTGGCGTATCTTCCTCTTCCGGCAGCTGCAATTTTCTTCTGATGGTTATTATTTTTGCGTCATCTTCAAAATTGGCACTTGAAAATGTGGATGGTACTGGATCAGCACTCTCCTCAGGTGTTGAAATCTAAAACATTAAATCAAATTATTAATAGATTGACCAAATACATTTCTCTGTTAACTTGTTGACTCGGAACGCATTTTATGAATTCAAGAAGAATGTCAAATAATGTTGTCATTAAAAGAATACCTTGATGGACTTTTCTGGCTCTTTTAGTAATGACACTGACGCTGACTTTGATATTGTTGAGTTATCGCTTTCAACAACTTGTATCTGTAAGATAAATCATAAAATTACGAAAAATCTTTAGAAAAAAAAAATAATTTTATTTTAATAAATTCTTACCGCACTTGGTACTGCATCGGAATGCAGAACTGTTTTCTTTTTCTTTTTTATTAGTAAATTTTCTGGGAAATGATTGCTACATATTTTACAATATTTTGTGGGAGTCCAATCTTTTCTTCCAGTTGCTTCAATCCATTTTTTACACAGGTCTGGATCGGCTGGAAAACTAACGATAAACTTAGCTATATTATTAATACTCACAAGTAGTTCAGTCATTCTGTAACAACAGATGTGTCATTCTTATTCGATCGGTAATAGGAGAAGGAATAAATTAAAATAATATATTTATAGATAACGAAGCTTCCCCTAAAAGACACTACAACGTGTAACGTTAAATGCGCAAAACCTGAAAATAGTTTGATCAGAATTAATTGAACAACTTTTTAATATAGGACTCGGGGCATTTTTTAGCTGACGCTGGCAACACTTACATTAAAACAATTATAGGTTATGAATGATAAAAATTCAGCAACATCTTATTATCTTTAGTTTTAACGAGACATATCGTTCCGTCGTGCTATGGCATAAATAATCATCACTGAGAAACTATATTTTGGGAAAAAACCGTCGTACTTACGCGTGAAAAGACACACCGGCAATTTTCTTCTCACTATCGCTTTTACACGAAATAACACGACAACGCACCATTGTATAATCGTCGATGTGATGTACGGATAATTTCTCTGTCTTCTCACTAGATTAGAATCGTTTTTTAACATAAAATTAAGCAAAACTTGAACATTAAACACAATGACGGCACGAACTGTCAGTTTGTTTCGCAATTTGAGTTGCTGACCTTGA
This sequence comes from Eremobia ochroleuca, assembly GCA_949629135.1. NCBI lineage: Eukaryota > Metazoa > Arthropoda > Insecta > Lepidoptera > Noctuidae > Eremobia > Eremobia ochroleuca. Next base: position 2,220,887 of record OX451401.1, on the reverse strand, counting down.
ATCAACCAGTTACACGGTAAGAGACAAAAATATGGATAATTTGTATCTCTGTCTAAAACATTCGTAGCGTTATTTTTGCTCTCATTCTTGTGTAAGCGAGAAAGGAATCGTCACTGTGTCTCTCAGACTATTATAACCATTCTCTATGCTGTGTCTATTAGTTTCTCTGTCTACGGGACTAAACTAATATTTATCTTCTGTCCTTGTCTTCCCGATTGCGATTTGCCGTTGCTCATGTGATGTGGGTGGTCGCCATGGCTAAATGGAATGGCCGCCGCAATTGCATTGCAACAAAAAAAAAGCCCATACCATGCGTTGCGACCACGACTTAGTCCGCAATTTCATCGATGAAAATCTCAATTACTTTACAAATCCAAAAGCGTGTTTTTCACAACAAGTTAAAGAATATTTATACTGCCAAGGGAGAGGTTCTTAAGTTACAGTAAAAAAAAAGAACAAAATCAGTAAGAACACTTAATTTATTTACATCTTAACATTAGATGGAATATAATTATTATTACATTGCTTTAGCTGGCATGTTGAGTTCTACCTGAAACAAAAAACATGGCTAATATAATTCCACTTGGCAACTTTCGCATCAAAATGTTTAAGTCATTGTTATTTTCTGCATATTTTGCAGATGTTGGTTACCCTGACACTAGTTTGTCTTCTATTATTTCACATTTCAAGAGAAGAAGGATTGGGCAGAGGTGTATAGTAACACCTACATTTCGCCAGTTATTAGTCCAGTCAAAAAAGGAGTTGTAGAGTGCATGAGCAGGTACCTAAGCGATTCCTTCAGAAACTTGTTCAGGGTGCGCCGGAGTGGAGGGAGGCTCAAAGTTCCCACTTTTGGGACTATCGCTTAAATCTCAAAAAAAAAAACCAAGTGCGTGTCGGACCACGCACAATGAAGGGTTCCGTAGTTGGAATGAATTTATCCCAAGAACAAACTTAACGTTTTAGTTGAAAATCATACATTGCAAACTGCAAATGTAAGTTGGTCCACTATTACTCGTAAACTTGTAAAGTCGCTGTGATAGTTTTCCTTTTAACTTCGTTATATATACTACTACCGTGAATTTTTTCACATATCCAAAAACAACCATTTAGCTGGCAGGGAGGGGAGGGGGCCACTTGATTCTAGCAAAAATTTGCACTTTAAAGCTTCATATTTCACAAAAGGATCCCAGATTCGAAAAATTGTTTTCACAACTTCGATCATTAATAACAACTAGATTCCCGATAAGCGCTTCAAAAACGGCCCGAAAAATAAGCTCACAACCACTTTTGTGACCTTATTTCAAATTAGTTTGGGCCAATCATAGCCAACGGTTAAACGTCAACATGCCGCAGTGTGCGTTAAAAAACTGTTCAAATAACCACCGAAATGCGAAGCTTTTGGAAGGATTATCTTTTTTTCGGTAAGTTTAAACAATTTAGTGTTTTTCTTAAAATAAAAACCGAATAAAATAGTAAATATAAGTCAATTTACTCTTATTGGGATTGTTTGACCAATGTTTGCCACAACGCACCAACTATTGTAACAAACATCGCCTGTTCTTGAACAGGGAATGCATGGAGTAGTGATTATTTTATATTTTATTTTTGTTTGTAGATTTCCTATTTTTCTACCGTGTTTTTGGCTTCTGTTCTGAGTGGCGTACTAGTAATCTGGAAATTTTATAAGTGTAAGGGTTTATATGTCTATCTCACCAACAATTCTTATTATTGTTACAAGAAAAATAAATGATTATGACTGCTTGTATATGAGTTTCATTGACAAATTATATTATATACTTACATTCAGGTAAATTATAATTATGTTCATTAATCATAACTGCACACACCCAAAAAAAAGATCATTTATAATAACCGTATAAAAATATCTACACTTCGACTCCACTCATTCCATGTTCCAGCGGCGAGCCTCGGTCGTAAAAATGTCGTAAAATTTAATGTGTTTTTTTGAGCGTTGTAAATCCGACTTAAAATCATTCGAATAAGGTTTAATTTGCTATGGTATATTTTGGGCATCTAGTAGTTTTGTGAATACACCTTTAAGTAATGGGTGTAAGCTTCATTTTGCATTAATGTACGTTTCTTTTGACTAGAATTTTACAAACCTACTTGTGGACAGTTTTAAGTTCGTTTTTGTACGGGATTGTGTATCTAGTTGTTATTAATGATCGAAGTTTCACAAACCGCAATATTTTTGAAAGACCTATCCAACGATACCCCACACCATGGGGTAGACGAGAAAAAAAAACATCCCACTTTACGTGTAGAGGAGATACCCTCGTACCTGGGCCATGGCAATGGGCATCGAAACTAAGACCTAGACCAAAAAGGCTTAGAAACAAAATTGGCAAGAAAATTAAATGTCGCTTTAGATAGTCAGTGAGGGATACTATTGTAGTCGCGGGTTGTTCGAAAGAGGTACTGCGGCCCTTAGCACAAGCAACTGAAGGAACGCGGGTGGGTTTTAGTCAGTAAAAGTCTGACACACCCTCCCGCTCCGCCCAGAGCGGGAGGGTGTGTCAGACTTTTAGTTATTTGATAATTTCCACCCAAAAAAAAAAAAGGGATACTATTGTATAATTATATTAACTTAAAAATAACATTATTTTCTTTGTACCTTCTTCATTTCGTGCTGTTGGCGTTGATGTAGTGATAAAGAATTACTAGTAGGAATATAGAAACTCCCAGGATGTTGGAGAACACTGCCAGTTGGATGTCTGTGATCATGATGACTGGATATAGCTGGAAAACAAAGATATTGATGTTAATAAATGATCATGTAGATTATATTATCCTTACATAGTATAAAACAAAGTCCCCGAAATGTCTGTATGCACATAACTTCCGAATGACTGCACCAAATTGGATAATTCTTTTTTTGTTGTGTTTGGTATTACCAGGACAAGGTTTGTATCAAAGCTAGGGCATACCACTAGTTGTTAATAAATATTCATTTGATTTTCTTAGTCCGATAATATTTATTGGTAGATTGTAGATACAGGACTTCTCTAGTTTGGCTTCTGATTGTGATAATATGCAGTGGCAACTCTATTTATATCATCTATAATATGTCAGCCGGTATATTGTACTAGCAGTGTCTGCGACTTCTTTTGCATGCATCTTGGAAAACAAATTGGATTTCCTGCATTTTTTGTGCAGAACCCTAATTCTTTTTCTTAAATAAATGTGATCCTAAGTTATTCGTTAGAACATCAGTTATCTGCCAGTGAATGTCCTGTCGAAATTGGTCCAGCCGTTTCGGAGATTAGCCAGAGCAAAGAGACAGAGAAAAATGTTACAAATTTATATTTTGTTATAATTACCATAATATTACATACTTTCTTATCCATTTAGTATAAAGCTGTTGTTTTGATATTAAAAACGGAGACTCTAATTTTATTTATTTGGATAGATATTAAGCTTGTATACTTCATATGCTATAATTATAAATAGCTTAAGTACTCATAACTTGGAACTGATTTGATATGCATATTGTCAGAGTGGATGGAAGGATATAGTGAAGATGATTCTGGCATGCTACCGCATTTTGTACAGAGGTCGGCGCAACTTAAGTTCGAGGAACCAAAGAAAACATAAAAAATACATTAGTTCATAGGCCTAAATATATATTAGCTTGAAATAAATTCATTAGGCATGATTTTCCAATGCATTACGGGTATCATCATTCTTGTCTTCACTAACCAAGCCCAATGTACAGGTTGTATTAAGTATTACAATTTTACCAAGTTCTGTATATTTTGACCATGTGTGTGTATGTATAAGATGACAAGATATTATAAATAAGGAATGCAACAATACACCAAATACTTACAATTAAGCAGGAAATTAGTTAAAATAATTGCGATAAAACCCGGCCACCGCAATGAAAACAAGTACACGTCAGATAATAAAATTGGGCCGGTTCTCAGGCCAGTTTCATAGCAACAGTATCACATTTTAAAGCATTAATAAAATGTTATTTTGAAACAAAACCATGTCTTTCTAATGTATAGTATATTCAAAATATTTGTAAATATTATAATAACTTTGTTACGGCAAAGCGGTTGCTTTTTTTGTAAGAATTTTATTAAATATTGTAATTAAGTTACCGTTTGAAGTTAGTGTCAGAAATGTTTAAAATACTACATAGATTCCTGAAATTGATGCTGGAATGCAGCGCTCTGTCAAAAGCTGAGCGGAAGAGCTAGCTCATACGTAGGCATTTCTGGATTTGTACTACAAAAACATGTATTGTATCAAGGGTCACGTGCACTTATTTTAATTCTGCATTTATTTTATCTAATACTCCAAAAAAATATTTTTTTTTATTTGTTTTTTAGCAAGTAACATTCCATTTGTTTGGGTGGGCAACACATACAATATAATGTCAATATTGAATTTATTTGTCAAAATTTTACGTTTTCAATTTAATTTGTTTTCCGCGACTTTGTATACGATGATAATTTAATAAATAAATTCAATTAAAGCTTTATAGTGGGGAAAGCACTTGTAAGTAACCGGGCCCCTTACTGTAAACATAAGAATGTATTTCTCCTCCATAAGTTCTCGGTTACTCCTTTATGATACTAACAGTTGGGATTTGAAAAAGAGTTACTGGTGTTATGAAGGTATATTGCGGGATATATCATGGAGTGATGATAGTAAATATCTATTGCAGGTATGTATATCAATTTCACATAGTAATAATTAGTTTAATATTATATTTTTATAATATTAGTTAATTGCCCAAACAGAGAAGTGTTAGGTAACCCAAACATAATACTCAGCATGTATCTATATAGGTCACTGATAATCTCTGGGTGTGCCAAGTATTGCATTCTCTGAGGGCATACAATGGTTGTTTATAAAGAACGGCTAATAGGTTGTGATTGTGCAGGCAGTTTTCAATTATTTATTCTTATTATAATTCAGCTTCTTTTTTTGGTATATTCATATTGTGTGATCTTGCGCCTCCTTTAACCTAACAGACTCTCCAAGAATATTTCTTATTAATGCAACCCATTTTATTTCAGGTCAATGCTAAAGGTGTAGTGGAAATACTAAGTCCAGCTGACCATGACATTAGAACTCTACAGCACATACCATTGAAAGACACCTGGTCGGCTTGCTTCCATCGAGAAGGCCATCGTAACATTGCCATTGGCACCAGAAGTGGCAATGTAATGATATGGGACACTAAAAACAAAAATATTACAAAAACATTCCCTACTCCGTCCCAACAGTCCTGTGTGAACTATGTCAGTTATAATGCCAAGAACACCACTCTTGCCGCATCTATGCAAAATGGGGATACTGTTATATACGGTCTTGTATCAAACATTCCAGTGCTAACTGTGAAGCTGTCCTGCTCTAAAAGTATCTCTGCAATGAAGTTTCATCATGAGAGTCGTTCTTTGCTTGGTCTAGCAACTGATGAAGGCCATATTGTAATTCGTGATATCACTATGAACAAAGACAAAGCCTTCTTTGAAAATGCTCATGCATCACCTATCAGTGATATAGCATACTCTCTAATAAATAGAGATGTGTTACTTTCCACTGGTTTTGATAGAATCATGAATGTGTATGATGTAAGATTACAGAGTGTTGTGTCAACTATAAGAACCTCATACACTCTGACCTCCTTAGCAATTAATCCTGAAAACCAAGTTGCCTTGGGCACTAAAAATGGTCTGGTGCTAGTGTATGACCTCAGAGATCTTACAACTCCATTTAAAGTATTAAAAGGACACGAAGAAGAAGTCCATAAGGTTTCATTTCAACCAATCAGAAGAAAGATGGTATCAGCTGATATTAGTCTTCGTGAAGACATAGAGGGCATGCAGTTACTACAAAAAATGTCATCGCCAATTCGTTCTAGAACATCAGATATGTTCTTTGTTTCGGATTCACCACCAAAAAATTATTTGGATATTTCGTCTCAAGGAGGTGATGCAAAAGCAGACTCTTTCCTTGTTATGATGGGTCTTGACAAATCAAATGAATATGAGGAAGAAGGAAACAAATCCACAGAATTTGAAAGAAAGAGTGAAAGACATGATTTGAGGTACTGTCAATTGGATGCGGAAAAAAACATAAGCAAAGTATCAACTCCTATAAATAACCGGACAACAGAAAACTTAGGTTTTCCTTCACCTGTGATAACAAATGGTGGTCTAGATGATGTACAAGGCTCTAATGTCAATTTGTCACTTCAGAAGCCATCAAACTCAGCCCCAGCTTTGGCTGTGGAATCTAAGGCTGTTGAAGAACTAAAAGATTTTGTCAAATTGGCTCTTACGGATGTGTCTGATGATAACAGGAACTGTTTCCTCCATATTATGATGGCCCTAACAAAGCAGAAGTTGTATTTAGAGAAGCAATTGTCTGGCATGAGTGAGCAAATACAGAATATGGCTCAAATACAAAATGCTTTGGTTGAATCAAACAGAAAACTTGCATTTGAAGTCGACCAGCTGAAGGCTAGAAATAATTATTTATAACTCAGGAATGAATCTTCAAAATTCAAGATGTTAAAATGTTTTATTGATTGAGTGTTGCTGGCAGACTTGTTTTTATGATTGTTGAATGGGAATTGATAGTTTCGAGTTGTCATGATGTGACAAAAAAAGATAACATTCCAATAAAAAATGTTGCTTTGCACAACACTGAATAACTCTGCACTGGCATGAAACGCACGCTACCTGTGCTATACTTGTACACATGCTTTATGCCTGGAATACACATACCTGTAACTTGCACAAAAGTATGCAAGTAGCTGGCATGCCATTGTGGTATTTATTTATTTATCTACTTATAATCTACTGTTACAGGATAATGATAAATGTGCTTATACTAACATAATATTTACTAACATCTATAACTAATTGTAAACAATGCATTCCTTGTGAATAACCACCACCACCACTTGTGTAACCAATCAGAAGTTGTTATGGCACACGGCATACAACCTACTTGCATACTTTTGTGCAAGTTACTGGCATGTGTATTCCAGGCTTTACATGCATATCTAACTAATAATGCTCTCTAAATCCTAAAAGGATATTCTGTTAGCAGAATGTTTTGAGTCTCAAATATTTCAGGATAATAAAATTATTTGTATGCAAATGATTGATAAAATTTTAATGATATTTATCACAAAATGAAAATTATGTTAAACAATTTACTAGCATAAATTGTTACTGTGAACTTGTGACTGATAAAAGGGGGATTAACACAAAATTCCAAAAAATATTTAGTGCCAAATCAATATTGAATAATAATAATTATGAATTAATGAATTTGCTTGGCATGAAGTTTTTATAAACTAGTTTATCAGTGCCATTAGAGAAATTGTTATGTTTCGCAATTTACCCAATTTACCAGTATTTTATTAGTGGACAATAATATCAATTTACATTTTAGCGTAAATGCTGTGAATGTTGGCATTTGCTGTTGTTAATTTGATTGTTACCTAATAATAATAATCCAATAAAAAATATGTAATAAGTAAATGTGCATTCAATTAAATAAACCGCCTTCTAACATGTCGTTCTTTAAACTTCTATCTGTACTAATAATAAAGCTGAAGAGTTTGTTTGTTTGAACGCTTATCTCTCGAACAACCCATTCGGATTTGAAAAAATATTTTTGCATTTCATAGCATAATTCTTGAGGAAGCCTGTAGGCTATTTAATAACGCCAGGGCACTTAGGAGCCGAGCAAAACGAAAAAAGAATGCTAAGCGAAAACAAATTCAAATAAGTAGTTTATTTTCACCAACAATGGTATCATATTTTACACAAGACTGGTGTCTGCACTAGGAGTACCTGATCACCGTAAATGTGCGTAACATAAACTCAATGAAATTAAAACGAAGTAGGATATATCGCGGGCAGGCGATGCGATGTTGGTCGGGGGAACAAGTTCACGTGGGCCCAAGCTAGTAAATAACAAGGTGAAGCATCTACTTTACGCCGCTTTAAAATATTCGTAACGCCAGTATTTCCTCGCAAAATTAATACAGACTCTGTATTAATCTTGCGAGGAAATACTGGCGTTACGAATATACAGAGGTGTAAGGTAATAACAAGCATTTTTCGTCAGTAATGTTTAAGCCCCATGAACACAGCCCGATAGTGTTGCCTATCGATAGTCGATTATCGCTTAACTATCGATAGTCTATCGATAGTTGACGTCATATCGATAGTATCGATACTATCGATAGTATAATACAGGGCAATAGTATTGATATACAAAAATAGTATCGATACTATCGAAGACCAGCATATGTTTAGGAGCAATACTATCGATAGTATTGATAGTATCGATAGCTCACACTATCAATAGTTTTATAAACGGCGATAGTATTATATACTATCGATAGTATTACTTTAAAAAAATCGATACTATCGATACTATTGCTTCCAATCAATAGTATTAGTTAATTTGTGGTATCGATAGCACTATCGATATTGTTACTAGTTTTCGAGGTCAACTATCGATAGTGAAACTATCGATAGTTGGGCAACTCTGCAGCCCGATTCAAATTTTATGGCGGCTCTGAAGAGCGCTACTCGCTGCGCAGTAGGTACCTACCTCACTCCCCACCCCTCACACGTGATTTGTTACTGCGCAGCGACGCCTCATGTTCCGAGTCGCCATAAAGTTTGAATCCGGCTATAATAGGATAAAATCATGCGTTCACCTTAGAATGGTATGGAAAGGCTTATGATACTGAGTCGAATGGAAGGAAAACGAGCTCAAGACAGAAACGCACCAGTGTGTGCACCGGCAAGATTGTCAAAAGCGATGAAGAAGGCTGTTGGAGCTGGAGGCAGCATCTACCGAGCGGTCCACTCTGCAGGAGACCGCATAATTTGGAGAGGCGTCGTATGTGGTCGCACTCCTCAGGATTGAGGGGACAACGAAGAAGAAGAAGAATAAGGGTTGAGCCCATATTGTCATCAACCGTTCAGATTTTAGGCTCCTATACTGAGAAATTTTCTACGGAATAACGTAATAACAATGCCTAAGCTGAGGATCGAACCCGGACCACGTCCTCAGCAGGCGCGCTTGCGAGCACTAGGTCGATAAGGCAGGACAAAATTCAAAACGAGTATTTTATTCAGTTGTAATAAATAGGACCTCGCGCACTATGCGGCCACACTTGGTCGTAATAGGCAGAAGTTCCGATAAGTTGGTCGTTGCAGCCAATTGCGCGTTCGCCATGGAAACATACGCCTTCTGTGCGGCCATTGATCATGACTCATGGTGGCGGCTGTGGCTGCGTGGTGCGTAGGGTCCCTAAATTCTCCCTCACAACGATCACATTTTACGCCACAAAGCTTGGCACAACATCGACACGTGAGCGCATCATGATAATCTTGATCATGATAATCTCAGAAATTAATATGGAGCACGTAAGATGATAGCGTGTTCTAATTAATGGAGCACGATTCGCTACATACATATTAGCGGTGCTTTTAAGCGCAGAGCCGTGAAAATTGATTAACCGTGACCAAACCACTCACGCGAGACTGGTTTCCGTTTGATAGATGATAAATATACAGTGTGTCCGGACATGGACTAGCGATATTCTAAATACTTAAATATAAGCTATTTTAAAGTACAATTACACTATAGGCTTAGGTCCAATATACTTCCCCGCTATGTGGCAGCCATTTTGTTTTTTTTGTTGAAGTATGCTCTATGCGAGTACAAAAAAAATCATATATCTCAAAGTTTTAGTCATACTGAGATAAAAATAGGCTTATTCGAAAGGCAATAATATTGTCTACCGTCTGCACTACAAAGCAATATGTTCACAATTCCATAACTTTTGAAAAAAAATGTGAAAGTCGAAAAAAAAAACAAAAAATTATGCAATTCAACCAATAATTGTTAATTACTACAAAAACAACCCCGAGAGCTTTTTTATTTTTTATACTAGATCGACAGTTTTTGAGCTAAGCTACAATACAACATAAAATTCACAACTGTATGTCTAATACTTTAAGAGTTATTGTTGTATGAACATAGCGTATGCGCAAGCACAAAAGGCCTTTGTCGGAACCCTAAACAGGAAATCATTAAAAAAACATAACATTCATATTGAATTTTATTTAATGTTTTTTCCAATATTAAATGAAGATTAAAATATCTAAAGCAGTTGCTCAAAGTGGCCACCTCCAGCTTGTAGACACACTACGGCTCTCTGTGCCACCTGGGTTGATGAGCGCCTAATTAAATCCAAATCGGATCTAATTTCTTCGGCGGCTGCCATAATTTTTGCGACGAATTCTTCCCTGGTATTTGGAACTGTAGCGTATACTTTTTGTTTCATATGACCCCACAAAAAATAATCCAAGGGTGTCAAATCGGGTGAGCGAGGCGGCCACGCTACTACACCACCACGACCGATCCACGGCTGTAGATTATTATTTAAATATTCTCTCACTGCTCGAGAAAAATGCGCGGGTGCACCATCGAGCTGGAACCACATACGCCGACGGTATGATAGAGGTAGGTCCATGAGGCTGTCCGCAAACTGTGTCTGTAAGAATTCTAAAAATCTAGCGCCGTTTAATGTAGGTGGCAATTCCAATGGCCCTATCAGCCTATCGTTGATTATGCCGGCCCACACATTTACTGAGAATTCATGTTGAAATGAGCTTGGGCGCACCGCCCTTGGATTTGCGGAGCACCAGAGATGGTCGTTTCTGTGGTTTGTAATCCCAGCTCTTGTAAATTTGGCTTCATCAGTCCACAGTATTCTTTGTAAAAAATTACGGTTCTGTCTCAAATTTCTATTTATCCACGAACAAAACACAGATCTCGCAGCAAAATCTGGTTCGATCACGTCTTGAACCCGTCGAAAATGATAAGGGTGTAACCCTTCTCTTTTCAAAATTCTCCATACATGCCACTTAGACATTCGAAGTTGCACTGAAATCCGTCTAACGCTTAGTCTAGGATCATTGGTTATTAGTCTAAGCACTTCTTCTTCATCTTCGGGCGATACCAAGCGATTGCGTTCATTAACAGCTCTTTGAATACCTCTTTCCGCTAATCTTGAATGCACGTCGATAAAAGTTTGGCGACTCGGTGTAGGCCTGTTAGGGTACCTTCGTCGATATTCTTGTACAGCCAAATTTGCACTTCCATTGCAAAAGCCATACACAAAGTGTATGTCAGCAATATGTTGCGATGAATATTGACGCTGTGCCATACTTTATCACACTTTTAAATACAAAACACTAACGCAGCACGTAAACAGCATGGACGGTAAGTGAAAGTAGCGATAGCGATCACAACGCAGGGCGAGGGACAACTAAACTAACCCAACTAATAATTTGTCCTTAAAACTGATTTTGTTTCAGGTAGTGGACTAATACGTTCTATCTCGCTTACTCACGGTAGTAACGAACAGTATTTCTCGCCTGCTCTCAGATGGAATACAGTGAATGCCATAAATGACACTCTGGCGGTTAACAAAGACGTTTTGTGCTTGCGCATACGCTATGTTCAAACAACAATAACTCTTAAAGTATTAAACATACAGTTGTGAATTTTATGTTGCATTGTAGCGTAGCTCAAAAACTGTCGATCTAGTATAAAAAGTAAAAAAGTTCTCGGGGTTGTTTTTGTAGTAATTAACCATTATTGGTTGAATTGCATAATTTTTTGATTTTTTTTTCGACTTTCACATTTTTTTTCAAAAGTTATGGAATTGTGAACACATTGCTTTGTAATGCAGACGGTAGACAATATTATTGCCTTCCGAATAAGCCTATTTTTATCTCAGTATGACTAAAACTTTGAGATATATGATTTTTTTTGTACTCGCATAGAGCATATTTCAACAAAAAAAACAAAATGGCTGCCACATAGCGGGGAAGTGTATTGGACCCAAGCCTATAGTGTAATAGTACTTTAAAATAGCTTATATTTAAGTATTTAGAATATCGCTAGTCCATGTCCGGACACACTGTATATTCCATACTTACCCATAAATATGGTAAGTAGGTGCCTACTCATATATTAATAAAAAAAAACAGTAGGTAAGTACATACCATGCCTATATTACCTTATGGGATAGGGTAGGCAGGCAGAGGTTCCTGACTCCGGGCCAGCCCGGTTTCCTTCTTGCTGTTGAGAAATTCCTAATGGAAAACCCATAACCCAATATGGAATGGTCAGGCTAGAAATCAAATTATGTAAGTAATAAAACATTTTGTGCTTAAAGATTTTAGTGTTGACTACATACTCCATATTACGTTAATTTAATATTAGCTTTTCTGAATTCCTAATTTAAAAACAACCGACGGTTGAAATAGTGGTTGCAAAATAGAGTAGAAAACACCCATTTACAATTTAAATTAGTTACTTACGTGACATTGAAACTAACGAAAATGTTGACTATAAAAAATATTATAGAATAAAAGTCATGTGCTTTGTGCAACTGTTATAAATGGTTGCACCCTATTGAATAAAAACAAAAAGAGTAAGTATAAGGAAAGAGTAGAAGTGCTAAAGAAGAACTCGCCGTAACATTGACTTTGAATTTGTTTATTTGGCTACAGACAGAAAGACGATTCTATTTTTTTTATTCTTGCATGTAATTGCTCTGCAACGTGTCTATTTCCTTCCTGACGTCATAATTTTTTTGGTATACCCTACATAGTGCAGTTTTAATAAAGCCTGTAGCCTTTATACTTAATTGTGTAAATGCAACTTTTATGTTTGGGATTCCACAAAGTGGGATACGTTTAAAAGAATATCATAATCTTAATCTTAATATCTTAGGGGCCATTCACGTATTACGTAAGCGCTACAAGGGGGCCCCCGCCCCCGTCTTTGCTTTGTTGATGACATGGGAGATGGGGGGTCTGTGGATGGTGATTACGTCAGGAGTATTTTTTTTTTTTTTTTTTTTTCCTTTGGCTTCGCACGGTTTGTGCATTCAGCCAGTGTCACGTTTTTATGTTATATTACAAAGGAAACAAAGGTAGGGAAACGAAAAAGGATAACGGAATTAATTATACCGGGATTTAGTGATAGTATATATAGGATCAGTATTTACAACGAATAGAGTAATGAGCTAAATATATACAATGACGAAAAGTTATAACTTAATATTATTAAAAGTAATGAATGAGACTATACATTTATATACAGGAAAGCTATTTGTACAAAGTAAAGAAAGTATTGAGGTAGGAAAAGGAGTACTGAGGGACAAGAGGTTACTGAGAAAGGATGAACGGTCATATAGGGGACAGGAAAAAAAAATGTGATTTAAGTCGCCTACGTCTGTGCCACACAGGCAAATGGGGTTATCAATGATATGAAGTTTGGCAAGATGGGCTGGAGAGCAGACATGTCCCAGTCTCATCCGTATTAGGATGGAGGTCTCCATCTTACCAAACTTTGCCCTGCCAAACCACGGTTTTTCCGGAACGTCGGGTTGAATTAAAGAAAAATAATGACCCTTTGATTTGCTTCCGATATTCCAAGCTACCTTCCAGGTGTCCCGAAGAAAAGTCTTTGGTAACGTCGCGAGGTCGTAGCAAAAATTTATGTATGGTACTAAGTCCCCACATTGCACCGCTTCACCAGCAAGTGTATCAGCCACTTCATTCCCATGGATTCCAGCATGGGCTGGAATCCACACAAATTGCAATGTATTACCCTCGGAGATGATTCTGAGCGCAAATTCTCTTATTAAATAAATTATAGGTAACTGTGATTTGTGTTCGAAAGGGGATTTATTGATGGCTAGAAGAGCACTTTGAGAATCAGTAAAAATTATAGTATTTTTAAGCTTTAAGACACGAATATATTCAATGGCCTTTAAGATGCCGAAACATTCCCCCGTAAAAACAGAAGTCTCAGGAGGCAGTTTTATTTTTTGTACGATGTTGTATTGAGAATGGTAAGTGCTTATACCAACACAACCCGTCGGTGACTGCTTGGCAGCATCCGTAAATATATGGTGGTACTCTAAGTGTTCAGCCAGAAAATGATTAAAATTTAAATGGCAATCGGGATCTGATTTACTCACACAGTTATATTTTATGATGGGGCTGTATTGTAAACTCTCATAGCTACTGTTAAATAGAGGAAGTTTATTGGAACGGTGAATAGGAGAAGAGAGTGAAAGGATTTTTTTATAACTTACAACTAAACAAGGAGCACGTTTATGGGACCAGTAATCTGAAGATTCAATCTGCAACACTAAAGAGTCCAGTTTCGGAATGAGAGGATGAGTTGAGATCTGAAGAATCCGGAACAAATATTTGTCAGATAGGAATTGTCTTCTAAGATATAAAGGAGCTTCCCCGCATTCAACTTGGAGTGCATTAATGGGACTAGACTTCATGGCACCCGAAATAATGCGTAAAGCCTTAGACTGGATGCGATCCAACTTTTTAAAAGCCGTGACACTGCCTGGTTCCAGAACGAACAGACCATAATCCAAAGTGCTTCTGATGATTGCGTTGTAAACGAGTTTCAAAGAAAAGGGATGAGCACCCCACCACACGCCAGAGAGGCACCTAAGCATGTTCAGGTGATTTTCACATTTGTTAACAATATAATCACAATGAGGAACACTACTTAATTTACAGTCAAGTATTAAACCTAGATATTTGAATTTATCTTTCACTGGGATAGGTATTTCCTTATAAAAGAGATTTACTAAGGGAATATTTCTCTTCCGGGTGAATAAAACAGCTGCGCTTTTAGACGTGGATAAATCCAAACCGTTAAGATATAACCATGACTCCAATGAAGATAAAGCAGAATTAATAGCATAGCTAGCTTGATCAACAGATTGGCTTGAAGAGTATAATAATAAATCGTCGGCATATTGAAGAACCTTAACATGGTTAGTTAAGGACAAGTCTAAATCAAAAGTGTAAATATTGTAAAGTATGGGACTGAGCACAGAACCCTGTGGGAGACCTCTCCATACAAGACGAGATACTTCATGATCTCCTATTAACATATTAACAGAGCGTTCAGTCAGGATATTAATAATGAAATTCGACAAATTCAATGGGACTTGTAAGGTTTTTAATTTATTTTGTAAAACAGATAAGACAACATTATCGTATGCTGCATTTATGTCAAGGAAAACTGCAACGGTGGATTGGTTATTAGAGAAGGATAACCGAATATCGGATGTTAAAATACTTAAACAGTCAGTTGTACTTTTACCTTTTCTAAAGCCATATTGTGACTCTGCCAAAAGGCCCTTACTTTCAACATACCATTCTAGGCGGTTTTTAATTAAGTGCTCCGCTAATTTCATCAGAACTGAAGACAAAACTATAGGGCGGTATGAAGAAGCTTCAGATGGAGTTTTATTTGGTTTAAGGAATGGCAACACCCTTTGACGTTTCCATTCAACAGGGATGTTTCCTGTATTCATAATAGAATTAATAATCTCTAAGTAATAATTGAGGGCGTCGTCATTTAATTTAGCAAAAAATGAATACGGAATGCCATCAATACCTGGTGCAGAATCATTAGTTTTATGGATAACACCCTTTAATTCAGTGGGAGTGAACGGAAGATCTAGAGTCGTATGACTGTCTTGGCTAGTGGATACGAGAGACAGGTTAAGGTTGATACTCTCAGGAACAAAAGGGGGAGCCAATTTATCTAAAAATTCAGTGGCTAAAGAATCGGGAATAGGAGAAGGGTTGTTATAACTGGACCTAAACCTGCGAATATTGCGCCAGACAATCGTAGGGTGAGTATTCGGTGATATTGATGAGCAAAAGTTATGCCAAGATTCAAATTTTTTCTTCTTAAAAAGTTTACAAGTTTCATTTATTAAGTTAGTAACAATTTCAAAATTGGTATCCGACATATCAAGGTTATAGTTGTATTCTGCCTGTTTACGTTTGTTAATAAATTCTGTGCATTCAGAGTCCCACCACGGAGGCGAGGGAATTGTACTAATATTGTTACTTTTTACAGGGAAAACTTCATCTGCCGCTGCGATTAATATGAGTGCTAAAGCTTCAGCACAACTATTTTCATTGCCATCAGAAATAACGGGCAAGGAGCAAAGCTTTCTGTCAACAATGTTTCTAAATTTGTCCCAGTCATTACTAATTCTATTAGGAATTTTATGTCTTAAGTTTGATCTCCTTAATGGCGCATTTCGTTTGGGAAAAGGATAAGAAATAACTATTGGAAAATGGTCACTACCATAAGTAGAGGATAAAGTATGCCAAGTTAGTGAAGAGGCTAAGTTTGGAGAACAGATAGAAAGGTCGATTGCGCTTAGGTTCTGATTGGGATCTGAACGGCGTGTGGGGGATCCTGAGTTCAAGATGCATAAGTTATGTAAGTCTATTATATCTAATAATTCATCACCATAGCAATTAGAAGTTGAACAACCCCATGATTGGTGATGGCAATTAAAGTCCCCCAATAATAAGAAAGGCTTTGGAAGACAAGAAAAGAGATTAGCCATCTCTTGAAGAACAGAAGAAGAAGGATGAGGGATGTAAATAGAAACTAGACAGGTATGTTGCACTTTAATAGCTACAATTGAAATTTCCTCACTATGAGGAGGTAAGGAAATGATGGAGAAAGGGATAGAATTCTTGATAAGTATAGCTACTCCACCATACCCATCAGATCTATCCTCTCTAATGGTTAAATAACCATTAATTTTAAAAATATGATTAGATTTGAGCCAAGTCTCTGCCAAGGCAAAGGCAAGTGGCTCATATTTGTTTAAAAGATAAATAACATCACTCTTTTTGTTTACCAGACTGCGGCAATTCCACTGGATTATTTTGGATGTGTTGTCCATCATGAATGGATTGAGATACATTGAAAGAAGGGGCAACGTTGGACGGTGAAATGTTGAACTGAGATAGAAGATTGTGTAATGCAGATAGAAAATCGTTTATGGAAAAAATTGTGTCTTTTTTTTCATTATGATTATTAGGAAAAGCACAACCATTAGATGGTTGGGGAATGTCAAAATCTTTGATGATGGCATTGTGAGCCTCTTTATTATATCCTTGTACAGATTTGGGAGGGGAGCGTGGTTTGAGAAAGACAGTCTTTTTATAGCTACTTGAAGCAGGCATTTTATTAGGTGAAGAGATTGATGGAGTATCTGCAAAATTTTTGGAAGGAGAGGATAAGAGTGCATCAACATATGATTTAGTTACTGGGGGATATACTTTTGCTGCTTCAGCATAAGATACTGAACATTGTGCCATGTATGTTTTAATTGATTTTTGCCTAGAAAATTCTGGGCATGACTTATTAGTAGCATAGTGAAAACCAGAGCAAAGGCAGCAAGATGCACTTTCTTCTTCTCTTTCACAACTGTCTCCAGTGTGACCATGACCACATTTATAACAACGAGGTTTGGACCTGCATTGAATTTTAGTGTGACCAAAACGACAGCAATTGAAACACTGTACAGTAGGGAAAATATATAAATCTACAGGTAATGCATTATAGCACATAAAAATTCTTTTCGGTAGAACCTGTCCATCAAATGTAACAACTATGGATTGTGAAGGTTTCCAAACGGTTGTACCATCAACACTGGTTTTAAAATTGAGGCGTCTGACTTTCAAAATTGGACCGCAACCAATTGGTACTGTTATATTATCAATAACTTCCTCTGGAGACCATTCCGCAGGAACACCACGCACTAAACCCATTCTAGTAACATTAAAAGTAGGTATAAACGCTTTGTAATTATATGTTTCGAGACTATTGCTCGTAATAAAAGAATTAGCATCCAGGAAATTTGAAAAGGATAAAGATATTTTATTGCGGCCGATTTTTTTGACGCTACCGTTTATTATATTTTGGAAGGCATTGTGCTTTAAGAACTTGCCAAATGTGATTGGGTGCAATGTCGTTCCATCATCTGGTGAAATTATATTTTTTTGAACGTGGATAACATAAGGCGCAATGTCAGTTTTCTCGTAGGTTTTTCTACCAATCTGAGTAGGAACAACTAAGGACGGAGCAGGATTATCAGTTTTTTTGTTAGGTAAATCAGAGCAGTTAGGCTCCGATGCAGTAGCTAATATAGAATCCGTGCATCCACAACCCGAAGACTCGGAACCGTGGTTTTTGCGGGTACGACGGCGTTTATTGCAATGCTTGCAGACATGCACACGGCTTCTTTTTAAATTTCGGGCCGAACCCGACCCATCGGTATCCATGCCCGATTCGTCGATAGTAACAAAATTGCCTGCCGGGGGCACAAAGTCCCCCGGGTCTGGCGGGTCATTCATTTTATATTATAAGAACTTATTACTAAAAAGAACTTACCACTATCGAAGAAACTAAACTAAACTAATATAAAAAAATAAGAGAAAGACTATAGAATGCTAAAACTACGGCTACTGATCTTATATAACAATGTTTTAAATTTTTTTCTTAAAAGCCGCGTCCACCAAGTTCGACGTTTCCCGCGCTTTTTTCCAGGAGTATTTATTTCTTCGCTTTTTCGGATTTTCTACAATTTAGTCAATTTTGGTTTGAACACATATTATTATGGCAACCCTACGATGTTATGTTATGTCTATGGTTGAAAACGAAACGCATTTTCAGGGATTCCCGGAAATAATTAAATAAATAGTTATAAGAGCAGCATGCTCATCAATGAATAAAGAAACCACAACACATTGAAAAATGCATTTACCTACCAATATTTACGTAAGAATGGGGAGGGGGGGGGGGTTAATAATTGACAAAATCTGCTTACGTAACACTTGAATGGCCCCTTAATCCTTTATGGATTCTTAATTATTCAACGGCAATGTTGCTGGTGGCACTGCTGCGTCAAGCGGTGACGTCGCTGAACAAAAGTGCACTTCCAACGTTATTCAAATCACGACTGACTGACGCGTGACTAATGAGTGATAGCAAGCCATTACACGCTGTCATGACAGTGACTGCATGATAAACATTGATGATAAATAATAAATGATGATTCAGAGTAATGTAGGTGTTTTACTAATTATGTGAAGATAAACTAATCAACCAATCAGCCAAACTTACGACCGAATGGGTACCTCTCGACATCGCGGCAGGCCCAGACAGCTCAGATGGCGTGATGAGCTGGACTCCTTCAAAAAGAACTGTGAAAGAGAGAAAGAAGTGGAAAGAAAGTAGGGAGGCCTTTGGCCTGCAATGGGACATCGCAGGCTTTTAATAATAATATACATATATATATTTAGATAAAGATAATAGTATTCTGGAAACCATGGAATTAGTATGTACGATATAGAGTGCGCGCAAGATAAGTCTGCGCGCGACGTTTGACTTAAAGATTATATCCCTGCCTGCACAAAAGTGCAGGCAGGGATAAAAAAATCACTTACGGCGTGATAATGGAAATTACTTACTTTGGAAAACATGGAACACAGCACACTCTTGACACCTTACATAAACGTCCAGATAGCGAAAAACGATTATTTCCGATTTCAGACTTATTTTGCGCGCACTCTAGTACCAATGATCGCAAACGTTGAGCTCGGATGAACTAAACGCATAGACATAGAAAATAAACTAGACGTTAGTTTGACCACAGACTTCAAAATAATGTTTTGACACTTCTGACAGTTGATAAAGTCGTCTGTCGTCATGCAAAAGGTGTAGGTTAGTGAGTGTAGTTTTGAATTAAAATTTATTATTTTCTACAAAATGGGTGAATTAACAGCAACTAATTTGTTTGAGTCACAAACTATATTTGCCGATCACAAGGATTTGATTCACGATGTCGCTTACGACTTCTATGGCGAGAGAATGGCCACTTGTTCCAGCGACCAGTATGTAAAGGTATGACTTGTTAGCAAACAAAACAGCGGTAACCTATTAAAAATCTACAATTACACAATAAGTCTAATGAATAATCATTATAGATAACAAATTTAAGCCTTTATGGTTTATAACTTCAATAGTTTAGGGACATTAAAATAAGAAACGTTTTTTGGAATTATGCATCCTTTTGACTTATAATGTTTAACTTTAAACGTTTCGCAACAACTAGCTATTATAAACAGCTGATATGTTATTCTGGGGCAGTGCCTTGTTTGAACATTTGCAACTTTATGGCTTTACACACAAGTCAATATCTAACATACTATTTTATTCTAAAGCTTAATTTGATTTTTAGGCAGTCAAATATATAATGGGTTAGTTTAAAAGGGGCTTGTGATATGCACACTATTTACCTAATCTCGGCATCCTATTTGTAATCAACAAAATAATGGAGGAGGTTCTTGTTTTGTAATATAATTATAATGTTCTAGGTGTGGGACTCGGATGGTCATGGAGGGTGGCGTCTCACAGCGAGCTGGAAAGCACATCATGGATCTGTGTGGAAGGTCACATGGGCACATCCAGAGTTTGGTCAAGTCATAGCTACATGCTCCTTTGACAGAACTGCAGCTATATGGGAGGAAGTCGGTGAGAACTACTAGATAATAGACTTTGTACATAGTAGCTTATGGGCTACTCCACTGTTTTAAATATCTTCAATCTCGAATTTGTATTGAAAGTAACTTTGATTTAAAAAAAATCTGTAAAATCAAACCATTTATTTTAAATCTCTATTATTATTTCACCAAATATAATGTTATGTTCTTAATATACAGGTTGAAATTGAAAACATGCGACAAATCGAAATGAGAGATTGTACTCATCATTGTGAACAACTTTTACTATGAGATAAAACCTGAAATCGCGAAAAAAAAGTCAGCTGTACCCTACATTTATGTTCGCATAACTCGTCAAAATGTAGGGAACAGCTGATTTTTTTTTCGCAGTTTCAGGTTTGGTCCCATGGTAAAAGTTGTTCATAATGATGAGTACAATCTCCCATTTCGATTTGTCGCATGTTTTCAATTTCACCCTGTATAATTTTCACATCAACTTACTACAATAAACACTGTGCTTATGCTATCTTTACACTTAGTATGATGGATTGCCATTCTATAGCACCAATGATTCAAGAATCAATGAACCATTCCATTCTAGAACCAATGATTTAAAAAAGAATACCTTTCTCAGCCCAGAAATAGCCACTGTTATGAAGAAGTGACTTCTGCTGGCAACTTAAAATATACAGGACATGAGGGATGTAGTCTTGCATATAATAGTTTGTGACATAGAGCGCTCAGATTAGTTCACAGCTCAGAAAGTAAAAGCATGTCACATTCTCACTCAGAAAGGAAGATTGCGCACCTGTTTGCATAGAACGAGGAACCTTGCCTACCAGCATCACGTTGAAATATGTAGGGTTGCACCCAGATAAATGACTGACATGGGCAAACCACATTAAAGCTGAGAGAACAGAAATATACCATTTAAGAATTTTTCGTGGCTATTGGGCCGAAAATCACGGCTCTCTCTCAGCAAGAAATTGCTCGTCTACAAGGCCATCATAGAGCCAATTTGGACTTATGGATCCTATATACAATGTGTAACGTTAAATGCGCAAAACCTCTTAAGGGGTCATTGTACTCATCATTATGAACAACTTTTACTATGGGACCAAACCGGAAATCGCGAAAAAAAAATCAGCTGTTTCCTACATTTTGACGAGTTATGCGAACATAAATGTAGGGAACAGCTGATTTTTTTTTCGCGATTTCAGGTTTGGTCCCATAGTAAAAGTTGTTCAAAATGATGAGTACAATGACCCCTTAAGAGGTTTTGCGCATTTAACGTTACACGTTGTATATTGTAGTACTCATAACACAAGCTCTGCTTAGTTTGGGACTAGATGGCGTTTTGTGAAAGTTGTGGAATATTATTATTATTATTATTATATATGGACCTGGGGATCGGCTAGCAATTCCTCGAGATACTCCAGCACTTCCAAAATATAGCACTAAGAACTGTCTCCAGCGCTCACTGGTTCGTAAGAAACTCGGAAATACGCGAATACCTAGAAATGCCGACCATTACAGAAAAAGTAAAAAGCTATAGCAAAAAGTACAAGGACAGACTGAACGACCACAGCAACTCGCTAGCCACAGATCTACTCCAAGACAAAGACTATATATAACACCTTAAAAGATGGCACATACTGGAACTCGACCAAAGAAACTGAAGTGTTCCCTCATGTAGATTTGAGACTATTCACTGGAATGGCCATCAAATCAATTCCACCCAAGACTACAACTAATTATGGCTAAACAGCCGATTAAAATAAAATCGAAAAAAAAAAACTAGTCCATAGTTCAATTTAGAAATATATTGAACTAAAATTTCAATATTTACACTATGTGCAGTGACTAATTCGAACTAGTCGCCGCGGTGGTTTTACAAGTCGGTCTTTCGAAGTAATGAACTAAGAAGCGAGGGATCTCAGGACTTGTTTGCATAGTTCGTCTATGGGAGCACAAACGGCTTTGTTCGTTCGCGAACAACACAAGTCTAGAGGGAGGATCTCTGCTGATGAAAGCAATAAAAATAATCCAAATACCTATCTGTGGAAAAAATATATTTTACCAAGGTTTTTCAAAAATGAAATACCTAGAAACTCTAATTGTGTTGGATTTAACACTAGTGTAACAACTGTTTAAACACAGGGCTTATAGTAAATGAAAGTTGTTTTCATTATTTTGATCTATCTCGAATAGTTCAGCCAGCGTTTACAATGTAAGCGCAAAAAAATGTGTTTATTTACGACATCACATTAGAAACCTCTAAAATTATCAGTGTTTTTCTACTATATTATGCATGTATTATACATATAAACCTTCCTCTTGAATCATTCTATCTATTAAAAAAAACCGCATCAAAATCCGTTGCGGAGTTTTAAAGATCTAAGCATATATAGGGACAGACAGACAGACAGGGAAGCGACTTTGTTTTATACTATGTAGTGATGGGAAAACTTATGAGAAGTCCATATGAAAAATAACATGGTAAATCACTCAATATTGTGCGTACCAACTTACATTTGCAGTTGGAATGTATGGGAGAACATAATTTTCAACTACAATGTTAAGTTTGTCCTTGGGATAAATTCATTCCAGCTACGGAACCCTTCATTGTGCATGGTCCGTCACGCACTTGGCCGGTTTTTTTTTTAAATTTAAACTTAACCTAAGGGTTACAGAAAAAAATAAATGACGATCTGTACGGAGGCGGAGCGTGCGAAATGCGTGACACTGGCCATGTTTACTTCAGTCTGAGCGGCGCGGGCACATGCGTCGCAGGTGTAATTGTTTTATCCCGTTACTATTTACTCATAGCCGCGAATTTCGCGACTATGAGTAAATTAAATAATACAATAATTGTTGAAATATCATGTTCGAACAGTAAGTTGTCAAACTTGATGTGCTGTTAAATGCACCACTATCAGTGATATTTATACTCCAAAAAACGCTAGAAGTACCCAAATCGTGTTAGGTCCACGACTGAAGATATTAGTAAAAGTAATTATTTTAGACCCGCTGTTTGGGTTTTTACTCTGGCTTAAACCCGTTTAAACCCTAAAAACGCGGTTTAAACCCGTTTAAACCCTAAAAACGCGGTTTAAACCCGTTTCCGCCCATTGGGTTTAAACCCTCTGCCCATCTCTAAACACAAGTATCTATCTAACTAAACAAATTCAATTAATTTGGCTAGTTTTTCGACATCACATTCTTGTTATTTACAATTTTATCTTGGAATGCCACTTAACTTTTTGTTTTCCCTTGTTATTATTTACATTTGCTATTATTTGCCTGGCTAAGTTCACTTCTAATGATTTTCAAACCAGCCCAGTTTGTTCTTAGTGTGTCCTTGAATATCTGATCACATTCGGATTTTATAAAAAAAATTCCCCCCTTCCGGATTTTGAGATTGCCATTTAATGTATTCCAATCTGCGCAGGTGACACGGCAGCTTCCGGCTCAGAGAAAGGATTAAGGACGTGGCTGAAGAGGTCCAACTTAGTGGACTCTCGGACTTCAGTCACAGATGTCAAGTTTGGACCCAAGCATTTAGGACTCTTACTAGTCACATGCTCTGCTGACGGTATTATAAGGTTCGAATAAATTGTATTAATTTAAGTCAAACTCAAGAATATGGGCTGCCCCATATTCTTGAGCCTTTGCCCAGCAGAGGAACAATATAGGCTAACGAAAAAAAAAAATCAAACTCGAAAGGGTCACAATGCGCTGTTCACATAACACCGCTTAACTTTGTTTTGCATAAAAAATGTGTATTGTTTGTTTGTGTGTTTCTTTAGCTGTCTGTAATTTTTTCGTGTTTTAAGGATATACGAAGCTCCAGATGTAATGAACCTAGCTCAGTGGACTCTGCAGCATGAAATACCAACCAAAGTGTCAATAAGTTGCCTCTCGTGGAATCCATCCCTATCCAGGTAACACACACTTAATTTAACTCTGAAATGCTACAATGATATATTCATTCGTTCACTGACATACAACGCACAGCCTAAACCACTGGGTCTAGAAGCATGAAACTTTGCGAAAGAGTTTCTTTTATGGTGAAGATGAGCTAGCACCTTCATCACAAAAGAAACTCTCAAATCAAAAATCCTTAAAAAAATTTAAAAATCATTTTTTTTAAGGATTTTTGAAAATGCAACCCATAAGGAGTTAAATAGGGGACGAGTTTGTGAATGAAATGGATATAGAGTTTTGTCATTTTTGCCGATGGGTAAAACCATCGGCGGGCGCACGGCGTGTGTGACAAGAACATTTTTGCACTCGCGCATCAATAAAGGGCATTGAGGATTTTTATATAGAGCCTGGCATACCTATTGTCGCGCCATTTTGATTTATTTTCAAAATGGCAGCCATGCATGAAACCTATATAAATCGATAGCTGACAGCAATACGAACGGAAAATATACTAAGACCAAACCCCCGTAAAGCGTCACGTTTCCGAGATCGAACGACGATGACGATGTGCAAAGTTACGAAGTTGAATATTAGTTTTATTAACACAACATAACAACATCGTGCCTGTATAAGGGTTGGGCAGCGGTGTATCGGAGGTGTAGAATTTTATTGAGTAGATTAAAATTAAAGTTTGTGATTAGGGTGGTGCATCCTCCAATGCTGGCAGTGGGCAGTGATGAGCCCAACACCACCAACGCCGCCGCCACCGTGCCATGCGACAAGACTACCGCTTGCAATGGAAAAGTGTTTATATACGAGTGAGTTTAAAGATCAATTTCCTTCAACAACTGGAAGCTTCGTTTGATTGTTGCTAATTACATAACAGCTGGTACACTAATTACGACAGTTTTTCAGGAATACAGGGTTAAATTAAATTAACTAGCTAAACTCCGCGAACGCGATGGATATCGTTATCAAAACATGAAAAAAAAAAGGTTGATTTGATGATTTTTTTTTTGTGGTCATCGACCGCAGTTATAGTATACGCTTGAAATATCAGTTTAAAAGATAGGATATCTAAACACGATAAAACATAGAAAACAGTTTTTATCAATTGATACTTAATGTATGTACACCAACACTAAAGCGGTCTTTGATCTCCCAAAGAAAAACATCAAGTATTTTTATTTTATCGTGTTTAGATATTAATCCCATCGCGTTTGCAGAGTCTAAACAGCCACTTTGAAATAACCCTGTATTCATAAAATTGGTAAAATAAAGATTCCCTTCTTATGTTGCTATGTACTGAGTCTGTATGTTTGTATTTCATAAATACTAAAATGTAATTTTTCATAAAGCCAACTACCTATGTCTAAAAAAACAGTGTAATTCACTAGCCAGTGTTGCAACTTAATACAAACTCAGTGTTGCCAGTTCCTGACACATTAAAATCTACAGGTACAGCGAATCATCTCGTCGTTGGACGCGGACTGACTGCCTGTCTTCAGTACAGGAGCCAGTCAACGATATCGCCTTTGCTCCGAATCTCGGCAGATCATTCCACTTACTAGCTGTTGCGACTAAGGACGTCCGAATTATTAAAATTGAGCCTATAGCGTAAGTACCTATTATTTAGCCTACTCTGTCCCACAGCTGAGCAAAGGACTCCCCCAAATCCTTCCATGCATCGTTTTCTAGCGCGCCTTGAGGTACGCACCTACACGGAGAGAAACATCTTAGAAAAATTACTGTGCTATCTCATAATCTGAGTGCATTTTTGAGTGGTAATGGAAAAATTACCATGCTAGTACAGTAAAAATTCTTATGCTGTACAGTAAAATGTATTGGACAAATAGTGAATTTTTCCCAATCTCACTCAGAAAATTATCTGTAGATGTCACTGTCTTGCACTCACTTTACAGTGACGAGCACAGTAATTTTTCTAAGAATTTTCTCCCCGTTTAGGTCATGTCGCCTCCGCCCGGACAGCGGGCGGAGCGTGTTGCCCGGCGCTCACTGCGCATGCGGCTGACGTGACCCGCCCAATCCCATTTCAGCTTGGCAGCCTTTTTGCCTACGTCTAGGATCCCCGTTTACCTTTATAGAAGTCATAAACAGATAGACAGAATACTCTTTATTATGTACACTATACAAGGTGTAACTTAAATAACGCACAACCTCTTAAGGGGTCATTGTACTCATCATTATGAACAACTTTTACTATGGGACCAAACCGGAAATCGCGAAAAAAAAATCAGCTGTTCCCTACATTTTGACGAGTTATGCGAACATAAATGTAGGGAACAGCTGATTTTTTTTCGCGATTTCCGGTTTGGTCCCATAGTAAAAGTTGTTCATAATGATGAGTACAATGACCCCTTAAGAGGTTGTGCGTTATTTAAGTTACACCTTGTATACATTGCCTGAAACACAGGTTTAAATAAACCTAGATCGGGCAGGTCGCTACCTAAGGCCCTAATGTTGTTAATATTTATGTAAATCAATCGTTTAATAAACAATTTCAATGCTGTTGCAGCGAGTCGGCCGGTTCTGGCACGGGCAACAACGGAACCAGCGTGCGTTTCAAGTGCGAGGTATTGGCCGCCTTCGAGGAGCACTACTCGTGCGTGTGGCGCGTGAGCTGGAACGTCACCGGCACCCTGCTGGCTTCCTCCGGTGACGACTGCGCCGTGCGCCTGTGGAAGAGTGAGTACAGTACGCGGCCCATGCGCCTACCCAGCTTTTGGCTTCACCCTTTGCAACCGGGAGTAAAAAACTCGCATAGATCAGTAAAAACTTAGTAAAGTGTCCACAGATCCTGGAAAAAATACTGAAAAAAATCTCATGCAAGGTAGTCTTCAGCAGTCAGACCCTCACATACGTGAGGTTCAGGAATGATTTGCCAGTCGCACGATCATGATTATGTGTGCGGAGGCGCCGGGATTAAAAAAATGCAGCCACCCCTCATCCGGGTTTCAACGAACTGGTAGGACGAAACGTGCGCACAGAGTGCAAAACTATTTTTGTCTCATTCTTAGATAGAGTCACGATAGATCTACGCGTCCGCTAAAGTTGTTTACATTTTTGCTCAGAATTTCGTAAAGTCGAAACTCACGATCACTTTAACTCGGTTGGAAAGAGTTAAGTATAATATTTAGCAAAAATATTTTTTCATATCTGACTCCTAGGTTCGCTTAGTTAGCGCGTTTAAGCAAAGTCTAATAATTTATTTCAAACTATGTAGTTCTGCCCGCAACCTTGTTCGTGTAGAAGTCGTAAGACACTGTAACATACAAAAATATCAGCCACATTTTTGTAAAACTTTCCTGTATACTACGTTTGTAGTTTTAGTCTCTGCAGCCAAAATATGAAGAGAGTCAGGACTGGTAAGCGGAAGCAAGCGACGTACAGTTGTCCGTGTGAGAAGCAGCTCGTCCTGAAGTCGACACCCGCAGCCTGCAGTAGTGATTTCTAATTAGTGCATGTGAAGTTTTTCGTTTGTTTGATTTAATGAGCAGTAGTGATTTCTAATTAGTGCATGTGAAGTTTTTCGTTTGTTTGATTTAATGAACGTCTGCGTTCCTGTATATACTACCTAATGTCACAACACTGATACACTGACTAATGCTTTCTTACCGACTATTCCTGACGAATAGCTACCACTAAAATAACATAACTTTAGATTGTAAACACACGGGATTTCTCATTGGCAGTCACCTAGCCATAGATATTTATTTTTATTGTAACTAAAGATAGAGAAGAGGCCTAAACTTTATTTTTCTGCGTACGTTTTACGAACTGTCACAATATAATATTATAACAAAATGTAAAAAAGGAAGCACAAAAAAAAAAAAACCAATTGTTGGGAATCGAGCATTTGCAAAGCAGTCGTCGAACCGTTAAGCTAGTTTGCTTTGTTGAAAGTTGACTGAAATAGCGATTCTTATATTATGTCACAGCTCCTCAAGGTTATAGCGGGATGATAATCATTTAAAAGCTTAAATCTGTAACCATCTGTTATATTCGTTCCCTACTCAACTCAGTGACGTAATGGAATAACTCGACTGTTGTCATACACTAGTACAGACGCCAGCACATCAAGCTACCCTAAACTGTCAGATTTTCCCAATCAACTTTGAACCTTATACCTTAGCGCTAAATTTGAAAATCTATTAAAGAAATCTAACAGATTGTAGTAGCTTGATGTGCTGGCGTCTGTACATTGTGTTCGACATTTCATAGTTTGACACCTGGGTAGGGAAGTGTAAAAGGGACAGGTGTCAAACTATGAAATGTCGACTAAGAGTGTAACACGGGTAAAAAAAAAAAATCTTTCCGTTAACTACTGGATCGCTTGGTAGGTCTACGGGATTTTTATTTACCGTTAGTACAAACGTTAGAATTGGCCTAAAATGACATGATTTCACGCAAGTCATTCAATAGGGTAATTTGAACGTAGAGTGTTGTATTCATAATTTTAATGAATAATCATTAAAATTAAAATTATGAATAATATGCGGGCCCTGCTGCTTTCGCCTTAAGCAGAGGCATAAATATCGAATTTGTATGTTTCAGTGCAATACCTGAATCAGTGGAAATGCGTGGCGGTGTTCAAGAACGAGCCGCTCCCAGGAGACTCTCCGCCGCTGTCCCGACCACACACCACCACGTACATGCGCCTGGCCACCATGGCCAACCCCTCCCACATGCCCTTCCACTGACGCCGCGCCATCGTCGGCCCGCCCCACGGTCAGTGTCACGCATATACAACATTAGTTTTAGTAATTGTTTTAGTATATAAACCCGAAACACGTCTCTAGTATTTTTATGTAAAGAATCTATGTACCAAATTTCAAAACTATCATGAAAAAGCTCCAAGTTATATATAACATGTTATGTTACCTGGATGTCCGTACAAAAATATGCTCACACTACGCGGCGCCCCGCGCCTCCAGCCGGCTGTGTGTTATGTGATCGACAGATAGGTAGCCTGGGACCTGGCTACTATCATCCTGGATCGCAGACGAATTCACGGACAACAGCTAGTATATGACGGGTCTAAAAATATCCTTAACGAAGCCGAGAGTCACTTGTTCTTCCCGTTATTATGATGATTTCTTTTTGTACTGGACACACGTAAGATCAGCAACGACAGTCGAATAATAATTAGAGAGAAATTATTTTCGATAATTTTACGTTTTGTAGAGTTTCAACATTGGGTCAAGATAACCTGTCGTTGTCCTGACTGCATGGCAAAGATGAACAAACAGTGAAAAAAAAAGCAGTAATCTATTAGCTTACTTGCTTTTAAGTAAATAAAAATAAACGTAAAACACTTCTTATATTAATATTTCAATAAAATACATGCATACAACCATAACATAACACTCTATTATTTAGTTTTTAAAATGTAAATCTCATTATTATAAATGTTAAAAAAATACTAGTCCAAAATCGATTCGTTAGAAGTCGAGCGTGTACAATATATTAAAATTGCTTTATTCGCTTAACATTACATTGAGGGTATTACGCAAAAATTTTAACTAAACCACCTCGCACACTATGCGACATGCGATTGCGACAACGGTTAGACGCTGCGACAAGTAGCGAATGTGTGCGACTCCCCTAGCCTGTCGTTGCGACTGTGCAACTCGACACCAAGTGTGCGGAGCTTTGAACAAAGTATGTGGAAATTGTCTACCCTGTCGTTGCGTTTAGTCGCTAAGCTGACGCAGCCGCATGTCATGTATATGTGTGCGCCATGTCTAAGATCCGCTGCACACTAGCGACTAATGTCACGGTAAAATATGATGTAGATTAGTCTACTTTAAAATTGCGCGCCCTGCAATGCATTTGCGCACATATGGTACGTCGTTTACGTAATACTCTCGAAATTCATCACCGTCACTGGTTATTCAGTCACTGTAAGTCACAGAGATTGTAACAGTGGCTGTTATCTTATTCTTCTCTGTTACCATTAGGTATGCAGTTCTTTCAGCCTGACAGCAGCAACCAGAAAACGAGTGTGTCATCACAGTGATCTTTATTTTCGTTGCAATAAGGTTGTTATTGCAACGAAAATAAAGATCACTGTGATTTTGATAGAATTGCCAGTCGCAGCAACCCAACAGCAACTTTATGGTTACGTTAATAAAGATCACTGTGATTTTGACAGTGATTCAAAATCAGAAGTGAAATAACTGAAAGGACTGTAGTGACGAATTTGAGTGTATTACGTATGCGCATGTTAAGCGGATATCAGACGCTTCACTCGAGTGAAGACTCATTTTTGTTTCATTCCAAGTTCACATGGCACCGACAAAATTATATAGGAATGAATGGTTCGCTCCTTTCATTTCATTTTCGATTATTCTGTTGGCGAGTGAAAGATTCCGAGTGCCGAAACCCAACGACGTTGGATTGGTTCAATAATGAATTCATTTTTCACTTATGATTAATTTTGTGCTCGGACGTTTCACTTCGAGTGAAAGATGTCGAATGAAAGAACAAAAAGTGAAGCGTTTGACATCGGCTTTTGCGCAAACGCAGTGAAAAGGCGCACAATTTTAAATTAGATGAGCCTTCAGTCGGAGCGGAAGGCGGTTCACTAAGCCCAGGTACGCGTGGGCGATTTTTTTTCCCGACGAGTACATATTTATCACGCACTGGATATTCAACTCTCGGTCTTGAGCCGAGCATTGAGAAACCAACAGAGTACATTACAGTGCGCCAAAAAAAATACACTGTTGGAATATTGGATTTTCAACTCTCGGCGCTAAGAAGTGAGATGATAATGCAGTGCCCGAAAAATCGCCTGTGGGTACGTGGGCTGGATAGCGGTCACTTCATCGGCGCCGTGCGTCTGAGTCGTTGTAAGTGCGTGGTCTCCTTGCCTATGCTCCGTGTAGAGTACCAGCTCACCTGCGGAAGTGGCAGCATTGGCCGCTTCTGTAAACATATCATAATAATTAATAAACCTTTTCAAACACAAACTTAAAGCATTTAACCAATTACAGGTACTTTTTAACTGTTAAGGGGTAGGTCATCAAAAAGATGAAGCTAGTTGCCCATTCCAAAGCGTAGTAGGTTCCTATGGAGTCCCTTTCTTTATTTCAGGCCACAGAGAATCCATAAGTAGTGTTTTTTTGTTAACCTATGTTGTCACTGCTGGGCAAAGGGATCTCCCACTTTTTCCAATTTTCCTTCTGTTGTGCCTTCTCTGGCCAATCGGTCAGAAATGAGTCCAAATCGTCACGCCAGCGTTTCCGACCCACTGTGTAATGGTCATTAAAACAGATGGGCCAGGATCGTTACAGTATCGTATGTTCGCGCGACTACCGGGGTGGTTTTTAGTCAGTACTAGTTCGTAAGAGTCTGAAAGACCCCTCCGCGTAATTCGAACTTTTCAACTTTCTGACTACAGTACATCGGTATTTAGAACTTCGAAGTTCAGCATGTGGCTTGTATGTTAAAAATAAAACACTGGGATATTAACACTAATATTTATTGTAAATTTTTGAGATCTTTTTTTTTTACTTAATAAAAATTATGTTGTTCACATTTTGGACACTACCCATTCTCATGTTATGAAATTGTGCAAAACATGGTGCAATGCATAATGGTACTTTGCATTTGACACACTATTTTGCTCTTTTTTCCACGAGCGTTTAGTAAAACGTTTAGTTTAGCCGCGCAAATTCAAAACTTATGGTGTCCAATATATGGACAGAGTAATTATGTTACATATTGTAGCTATCCCTTTATGGAGGTCTGTACATATATTGGACACCATACATAAATTTTTTTGCGCGGCTTTTATGAATTTGCATTTTGAATTTGCGGTAAATGGCCAAAACTTTTTTTTAAAACTATTTTTATTAAAAAATGAGTGTTGACCCTAGCATTACTTTATGCATTTAAAATTGAGTCTTATTGCCTTGTAATACGATTTAATTTTGTTTGGCTCTTTTTAGTATGACAAAATACAATATATTCTTTTAATAATATACTTATATTATAAGTAGTCAATTATGAACAAACTACTTTGAGGACTTGCGTCTATTGTGTTACACCTTTTATAAAATTGATACTATGTATTTGCCACCTAGTTGTAGGAGACAAATTGCTAATCTTTTAGCATACAACATACACAGTGACACCGGTACCTGTAGGGTACCTTCGATTACTGTTAGTAGTGGTACTAACACTACTTTTGATACACCTTGTAGTTTAAACTATTAGGTGCGACAACGGGTCAGCCACATATGTTGAATGTTGTACATCAAAATATGCAGGGTCTGTCCGGCAAAGAGCTAGAGTTAAGTTTATTTATGGAGAACTATGATGTTCAGGTGTTATGTTTGACTGAACACTGGTTGAAAGAACATGAAGTAGTGTTTATCAATGATGATAACTTTACCGTACAGAGTGCATTTGTGAGAAAAAGTGCTATTCGAGGTGGCTCATTAGTTCTTGTTTCAAACAAGTTGAAATGTAAGCAACGTTTAGATTTAGTTAATCTTTCAATTGAGCGCACTATAGAGTTGTCTTGTGTTGAACTTGAGCGATACATTATAATTTGCGTTTATCGACCCCCCTCTGGGGATTTTATTAGTTTTGAATCGGTAATGGAGGATTCTCTCAATAGGTTGAAATCAAGTAACAAAAGTATTATTTTATGCGGAGATTTCAATATTAATATTTTAGATGTTACTCCATTAAGTATTAGACTCCTCAATTTGTTTAAGTCTTATAATTTAATTAACTTGTTTTTTGAACCTACTAGAATCACGGCATCTTCGTCAACCTGTCTTGATAATATATTTAGTGTTTTTGATGCCAAAAACAAATTAGTCTTAACTGACTTAACGTCCGACCACTGTGGTTTATTAGCTAGCTTCCCCATGCCATTACATAAACAGCCGCGTAAAATTGAATGCAGGCCTTATACAGCTGCCCGTTGCAAAATGTTTAAAAATAATATAGCTCATAGAATTACACCATCTATAGTAGAACACGAGAATCCTAATGAAATTTATGGTGCCCTTTTTGATGTTGTGCAAAAAGAGTACCAATCTACTTTCAAGACCAAAACTATTAATATTAATGGATCCTCCGTTGGCTTTAACCAATGGGCTACTCCGGGTATTTATAAAAGTAGAGCGAGACTATACGAGTTATATGGTTTGAAAAAATACAGGTTTGACACTCCTTTCCTAGAGTATGTCAAAAATTATTCAAAATTATTTAAAAAGATTAGTGCTTTTGCTAAATCGAAATTTTTAAGCGATGCTATTAAAAATTCTAATAATAAAGTAAAAACGACTTGGAAAATTATTAACAATGAAACTGGTAAATCGGTTAAACAAGAAAAACTACTTGAGATTATGGTAGATAATAAATTAGTTAATAAAGCCGCTGACGTAGCTGAAGCTTTTAATGAGTTTTTTGCCAACATACCTATAACTACGACTCGCTCCTTAAATTCGTCCCCGTCTAAAGCTGAAACCCTTTTGCATAGTAGTGTACCTAAATGTATTCGTTTATTTAGTTTCGAACATGTAACCCCACATGATGTAGTTAATGTTTTTAACCTACTAAAGTTTAAAAACACCGGTGACTACTGGGGCATCTCCATTAAACTTTTAAGTAATATAATAGACATCGTAGCCCCCTATTTAGCTGTTACTTTTAATAAATGTGTTGATTTAGGAATTTTTCCTGACCTCATGAAGAGTAGTAAAGTCATACCTTTATTTAAATCAGGTAATAAAAACGACGTTGGTAATTTTAGGCCTATTTCCATCTTACCTGCATTTAGCAAAATATTTGAAAAATTAATACTCAAGCAGTTGCTAAGACATTTTAATTTAAATAGCCTCCTTCATAATGAACAGTATGGCTTTACAAAAGGTCGTTCGACTACAGATGCGGGTGTTGCTTTGCTGAAACACATATTTAACGCATGGGAGAGCTCGCAAAATGCTATCGGAGTTTTCTGTGATCTTTCCAAAGCCTTTGATTGCGTGCACCATGACACGCTTTTGCGTAAACTAAGTCATTACGGTGTCCAAAACGAAGCTCTCAACGTAATAAATTGTTATTTACATAATAGGTTCCAATGTGTAGATGTTAATGGTGTGAAATCTTCCGCGCTACCAGTTCAGTTAGGTGTACCGCAAGGCTCAATACTGGGTCCATTCTTGTTCTTAGTGTATATTAATGATTTACCATTCCATTTAAAGGGAATCTGTGACGTTGTACTGTTTGCTGATGATACATCTCTTATTTTTAAAGTAGATAGGAATAGACAAGATTTTGACGACGTAAACAGTGCACTCTCAATAGTTACGGATTGGTTTACGTCAAATAACCTAGTTCTCAATGCCAAGAAAACGAAATGTGTAAAGTTCGCCTTACCGAATGTTAGAAATCTAGGACCCAACATCGTCTTAGATAAAGAGGCGCTTGAAACTGTGAGTTCGGCAGTTTTTCTGGGAATAACAGTAGATGCCAAACTTCAGTGGGGACCACATATATCGAGCCTAGCAGGAAGGCTCAGTTCGGCTGCCTACGCCGTCAGGAAAGTAAGACAGTACACTGACGTTGATACAGCTCGTTTAGTATATTTTAGTTATTTTCACAGCGTTATGTCCTACGGTATTCTGCTGTGGGGCAAAGCAGCTGATATACAAAATATATTTGTCCTTCAAAAACGAGCTGTTCGAGCAATTTACCAGCTAGGTGCTAGAGTTTCTCTAAGAGATTTTTTTAAAGATATTGGTATTCTCACGGTTGCATCACAATTCATCTTTGCCAACATCTTATATATTAGGCAAAATATACACTTGTATACTAAAAACAGTGATATTCACAATGTTAACACCAGAAATAAGGACAAACTACGTGCTCCCTTTCACCGGCTTCATAAGGTTCATAACTCATTTGTTGGTCTTGGTATAGCCTTTTATAACAAGCTACCCTCTTCTTTGCTAGATTTGCCTTTTAATGCATTTAAAGCTCAAGTAAAATCTAACCTTTGTTCAAAGGCATACTATTCTATCAACGACTACTTAAGCGATAAAAATAGTTGGTCGCCCTGATTAACTCAAGACAATGTTTATGTTCTTTCTCCAGAATTAATTTACAAAGAATTACTGATAGGTTATATGAGCTCATTATACAATTGTTTTTTTATTGGGCTGTATAAGTCAAATCAGTTTAATTTAATTTTAATTTTATTATTGACATAATCAACCCATTGGAATGTTTTCTAATGAGTTGATTGCAATATGTGGTTAGCTAGTGACCTCGACAATTGATCATATAATTCTTACCTGAGCAACCGGCAGCAAGTTCGTCATGCTCCCTTAGATGTCACTGCTTGCGGTAGCGTCGGGGGTCGGGTTGTCTCCTTCCCTCAAATATGGCGAGGGGGGTAATGGCTGACCTTTGCGTTATGCTCGTGAACGGGTGCTGCTTGTGGTGACTGGTCGTCTTGCTGACCATGGTTTTATCATTGTTATCATTATTAATAACTTGTTTATTTAGTTTCCTTATGGTCCTAGTTTATCATTTGTGACTACAAGCGACAGCTATGTAAACTGAACCCAGCATTGCATAAATATGTTAGCGGTCACGCCCTTTATGCCTGGAGGCTTTTATTTAATTTCCATTTATTAATTTTTGCTTGAGTATGTATAGTTTTTTATTGTATTTCTTGGTATATTGGCGTTGCCAGCTGACATATGGCAAATAATTTAATTTAGCGTTCTGTGTCTTGTAATGTTAATTGCTTTGCATACCTTGTATTGTATTCAGTCAAGTATATTTTCTAACTGAACAGACAGCTGTGCTGCTGGGGAGTTTGTTGCGCCACTTCTTCTTCCCAGCGAAAGCACTAGGAAGTGGTGAAGGGCGGGCGTTTTGGGGGACTGTCTTTTGTAATTTTGACGTTCGAAAAGTGCTGATTCTCAGCCTAGTTTGAATAAATGACTTTTGATTTTGATTGATTTTGATTTTGAATAACATTTTATTCGAGTTATAGTTGGTACATACACAAAACTATAATACCGGAAGCACCACTACTACTTTTTAATTTAGATAAGTAGTGCTTTTTAATTTATAAATGCGACATACCGGTATTGCCCTCTCGCTCTTGCAGTGGCTATTAGAAGACGAGTGTGGACTGACGATGTTTCTGTAAACGAGAGAAATCAAATTTATTTAAAAAATAACTTATCTAATAGCGATAACACTGCCACTTACTCACTTCAGAAGGCCAATCACCGTAATTAAAACGTTCAAAATCTGGTCGCTAACTCGTCTCAGAGACAATCAATGTAAAAAACTTATCAAAAATGTAGGAATTTTAGAGGTATTTTAGATTGAGACTGAGATCAGACTGTGAACGTTCTTAATTCGTTCGAAAATTATAATAATAATAATAAAATCGTTTATTTATAAAAGGGAATCCTTACATAGTATAAAACAAAGTCGTCGAAATGTCTCTACGCGCATAGCTTCCCCATGACTGCACCAAACTGAATAATTCTTTTTTGTTGTGTTCGGTATTGCCAGGACACGGTTTGTATGAAATAAAAAAAAATCGGAAATCCGAAAAATAAACAAAAACATTGCACCCGCGCGAAACTGGGGCGGGCCGCTAGTTTACAATAAATACCTTAACAACTAGAATAGAGCACAGTTGCTAATTTGCCTGAACTAGGTGCTTCAGACTAGAAAGTGCATAAAATAAAACTTAGGTAAATAGAAGTAAAATAGCATGTTAGTAGTTCTGTTTGCAGTAGATCTTCTGTCTGTACATAATCGATGGTTAGTAAATATTTAATTATTTTTTTTAAATACCCCTGAGATGTCACTGCTGTCGAGTGTTCTATGAATTTGACATCTAGCTATCACTTTAATATCGATACTTTTGATTGTGAAAAAGCTACTTCTTTTACATATATCAACCCAGCCGCGGCGACAGACATAACTTCGAAACATTTGAACACTTGTTTGAAGATTTCGCTAAAAGTGCAAATCGTAGGCGTTCCTTGCAGTAATAATAATATTCAGGACATTATTTCCTGTAAGAGACCAGTACTTTCTCTTTCTAGACGGTACTTTTTGGGTATCAAATGAATATGTTTTTGTGCAGATTTATGCCCATTTAGTCCCACCTTTTTGTGTGTAGACAAGTACTGCACATGTCATTAAAACTGCGCTTGCAGTTGGCCCCGTAGGCCCAGGACACTTACCCCAGCGAGGCTCGTTTG
>OX451401.1:761186-842852 GCA_949629135.1 Eremobia ochroleuca | reverse complement strand
ACAAACTAAACTAAATTTAAGTTCAGTGCATCTTTTTTCTTTCTATTTCATTAAGAAAGGACAGAAGATAAATATTCGTTTATTCCTGTCAAATTAAAGTACTCTTACATAGACAAGTTTAGACGTGATTAAAAAATTATCTACTAAAAATACGTCAATTTACTAGACTAATCTAATATTTATCTTCAGTCCTTTACTTAATGAAATAAAAAGAAAAAGATGCACTGAACTTAAATTTAGTTTAGTTTGTGAACAAGGGAATCTGCGCCACTCTTTCCTACAAACTGATAAATTACGAAAATACTATTTACGAAAATAAATTATACAACGTGTAACGTTAAATGCGCAAAACCTGAAAATAGTTTGATCAGAATA
Organism: Eremobia ochroleuca; assembly: GCA_949629135.1. Taxonomy (NCBI): domain Eukaryota; kingdom Metazoa; phylum Arthropoda; class Insecta; order Lepidoptera; family Noctuidae; genus Eremobia; species Eremobia ochroleuca. The sequence goes on along the minus strand of OX451401.1, from coordinate 842,477 downwards.
ACGAGCAGAATTAATTGAACCATTTTTTAATATAGGTCACAATTTTCAAAAAATCTTCATTAAAAACGTTGCCGTGTCTCTTTATTAATAGGTCAAGCAAGCCGATGTGAGCGCGGCGCAGCGGCCCCGGTGACGACTCCTCCCTCGGTAAAGCGTCGTCACAGACGCAAGAAACGATCAGAATGGCCAGTAAAACTAAAACAGCACATAAAACCTTTACAATTTTTTTAATACCTTATTTTCTCTCTGAAATAGGTAAATTGAATTAAAAATCAGTTGGGGTGTTTGAGGTTTTTGCGCATTTAACGTTACACGTTGTATACCGGCGCAGCCGGAAAATTTGAACGCAGTTCCCTCGTCTGAACAGAGCGACGGCGACTGATTTGTGAAACAAACTTATTAATATGTTTGAAGTTCCCACAACGTGCGACGGAAGATGACTTCTTCCACGAACTAAGAACGTCGTAAGTGCCATAAGCTTGTCGTCGTAATAAAACCACAAATAAAGGAATTAAAAAAATGCTTGCAAAATTTTTGTTGCCTTGTATTAATGCATTAATCATCAAATTTTTATCCTATTAGTCATAAACATATTAAGTACAAATCGAAAAGTAGCGAAAATTGGAGGTAACTTCGTGATATTTTTTTATCGAGAAAATTTTAATATTTTGTGTTTCTGTTGCACAGTAAGTGTGGAAATATCATGTAGTTACTCGTGTTTTTTTTTAATTTTATACCAAGTCTAATCAATTTCATGAAAAATCATATTGAAGTTGGGTTATTTTGGTTACTTCCCGCTCTTAATCCGGTATTTCACAGCCTTCAGCTCATAATGAAAATTGATGCTTATGATATAAACTTTCATTTGATGTATGTGGTTTTTATTGGACATACCGGCCAAAATGCCCATCATTCCTTTATCCAGCATTGCAAATGTTGTCGGTAGAACTTTAAACTAAGTAATAAATGATTGGTACATAATTTTTGCTGACGTAATTCTTACCTCAAGCATCGACTTGACGAACTGGTCCTGCTGCAGCTTCTGGCTCATGGCGTACAGCTCTCGGCCGAAGGCGAGCATGCGCTCCACGGACGCGCGCGAGCCGCAGCCGTCCGCGTCTGCTGCGCACAGCGAGGGAGCGTTAGCGCGCGGGAGGCAGGGGGCGGGTCGCGGTCGGTAGAGGGACACAGCTTTTATTAAAGATGCATGTTAGTGCCAGTAGTTCCCATTTGCACTATGGAACGTGACGTCATCACACAAAATAAGACACATGTTTATTAATGACCTCATGTTCCATAGAACAAATGGGAACTATGCTTAGTGCTACTAATAATTTGGTCATATTTGGAATCATAGGAATCTTTTTTTTTTCAGCACAGACTGATAAGCCATAAATCTCGAAAACAACTGAAAATAAGCTTTACACACTAGCATTTGGTTCAATTTGGTAAAAATACCATTATTGTGTTTATTTCCTGGGTCCCTCTAGCAACACATCTGTACAGATTAGTTTATTAAACTAAGACTAGAAAATATAATGATTATAAGTTTCTTATCCTCTGATCAAGTCGGGAAGCGAATAAAATGAATTAAAACTCGGTGCTGAGGAGATCAAGTAAAACCGTGTCGTGACACAAACTTATACCGAGCGGTATGGTCGCACCGGCCATGCGTTTAGTGTAGCCCCTGTGTCGGTATATTATACGTATAATATATTAAATATAATTAATATACTTGGGTGTATAATAATAATAAGCGTTACTCAACAGTCATGCCATCGTACCATCCTCGGACTGCGCCCGCGCCGGGAGAGTTACGATCCATGCAACATTCACTACACGCTGCAACGTTACGAGCAAATCATGTGTAACACGTGCGTCATTACCTCAACTTAATTTACAAACTTTTTGTTAATTTAAATGGTAAATGACACCAGCCCATACTATCCAATAACCCTTAGCAAACCATATTGTTAAAACCATAAATATTATTCCTGTTACCCAAAATGAATGTAAAAAGAAAAACCGCGATTCATTTTGTAAATTAAGCTAAACATAATTAATAAAAAAAAACTGCTAAAAAGTCAGTACTTACTGTTTTTACCTCTAAACAAAGAATGATATAAACAACACTACCCACCTTACTGACAAACACTGTATGTGTATGATAGTTAATGATCACAGGGCTACTCGAGAGGAATGTGCGCTGTGGTCAGTTGCATCATTGAATATCGTAGAAAGATCTCTATCGTGCAGTAGGACGATAGAGATCCTTCTTCATATATTATGCTACGCCACTTGCAACACAAAAGGTGTCTGCATGCTTCCGACTGTACCACGTCGTGTGGACGTTCGGTTCATATTGCACAAAATCCATACCAACTATAGAAAATCACTGATGAGAATGATTTTCTACAATCCGGATACCCAAATAGCCCCGTATATAGTGCAAAGATGTTCAGACCGTGAGGTTAGTTCTATATGACAAGCACAGCTATACACCGAATCATTTCAGCTATCACTTGTGGGAGTATCAGAGAACAGGCCATTTTGGACAAGCGCAGAGCACATCAGGGACACTATACTGAATGCAGTAGAACAGGAGATGCTAAACGTTGCAGTATGAGAACCTAACGTGAACTGCAAATGAAGGTGTCTACAGTCCAAGCGATGAGGCAAGGAGTGCCTTTGGTTCCTTTAACTATACCTTTTGTTGACTACGACATAACGTTTCAGTAACGACATAAAAGATTGCTGTTTTGTCAAATTGCTAAATTGTCAAATCCTACTCTGATTCTCACTTCCTCATTACAGATTCCATAGCTTATAATATCAATTCAACAGCTCATAATTAATGCTTGAGTCTATAAACTTCATCCCGACGCATCCTGAATCCCAGAGTACTGTAAAGTAATGAGTTAAGCCGTGGTAGCGAACTGGTCTGACAAGATATCTACACCCCAATATTTTGCACTTTATGGTCAACTTAACCCCGTCTAGCCTAACCTCGTGTAAATAATTCGAGCAGTCTGAAATCGGTTCATATCTATAAGAGTAAGCATGACGGATCTATAATGAGCCCCTATCGACGGAACCAGAGCATGAGACAGATGAACACAAGGTGACGGTACCCACCCGCGCGGAAGCCGGGCACGAGCGCGGCGAGGCTGGCCGTGACGCCCGGCATGCCCTTGACCGGCAGCGCCTCGCCACCTACAAGCACGCCGCGTCACTGCCCAAGCTCGCGCCACAGCGACCACCAACTGGGCCCGAGTCCCAGCTCAGATGTGCTTCACAAAGGGTTTAGTCGACCGAGCCATTGCTTTACCACTTCTGTCAGAAACTCCCAGAAACTTCACAATTAACTGTCACGCTGGTCTTACAGTAAGTATAGACCTTCATGTTTTATAACGTGCAAGTGACATTAAATCTAAGGTGGCAGAGTAATTACTAAGTCGACTATACATCACAAAACAGCACGCGAACGTACGTGTTTTGTTTTTTGCACGTCATTCGCGCGTGATTGTCTGAATTGAACCAATGCGATGTGAAACGACACCCCGCCGGGACATGGTAATACAGTTAGAAGATGATAGACTTGTAGCCCGTATTGTGGTCTTGTGACTTCGAGTTCGCGGTCGCTGTGACAGCACCTTACATTTAGCAGTAGCGTGATTGAGTTGCAAGTTATCATTGACGTATTGGAATATGGCATCATTTTTAACCACATCATATTTGATTCATCGTATAACTAAGATTGTAATCGAAAATATTTCATTTACCGATTGATTCTACTGTTGCATACGATCAGTAAAGGGCCATTTTTGTCACAACTTGCACCTCATTGGTTACTCGACATGCGTAAGCGACGCCTCACGCGAACTAAATCCAACTTAACGGAAAAAATAAAACAAAATATGCATTAAGTGCCGGTGAGTGATCTCGAGTCTAATGCGATGTTACATGAGCTGTTAGTTAAGAAGCCTGAAACTGTACTAAACACATGCCAACGTACTAAGTGTGGTTGTAACTAAGTGCATCCACACTTTAGTTTTTACCCAAAATGAATGTTGTTATACTACCCTTGAAAATAATAACAAAAAAAAGGAAGTAAACTATTTTTAAATAATAGCTTTTGTGTATGATTCGTTTTGAAAGTCCATATTTTTGTTATCATTATCAACGGCAAACAGTAGCCCACAGCTGGTCACGGATCTTTCCTACTTCCCGTAGCGAGCAGGTTGCAGTTGTCTTAGGTAACACCACAGACCACTCACGGTTTTTTTTACCTTATTATCCCTACGCCTTATTTCTACCAAACTTGCCGAATTAGTATCAACACTGTGAAGAGGTAATTAGAAATCAAACCATACTGTATGTATACTGTATCAAAATGTATTTCTATTTACCTCTTAATATTGCGCAGTTACTAAACTATCGCTTAATACTAGCGCTTAATGTTATATTAGTAGCTGATAATACTTCGCTACGATATAACTAGGTGCAGTAAACAAAAAGGTTTTCCAATAACAGGTTAAATCATGTTAATGTCGGGGTAGGAAGGTCACTGCGGACAATACCCACGACTAATGAACGGACACACACAAGATAAAACGCACAGCGCGTAATTGTCGGGGTGTGAAGCCGGCCCTACACTCATAGACAATAGCATAGTTTAAGTTGAACCTGTGTTAATCTGAACTAGCTCATTATGTACATATTCATGCAAAACTAAAATAAAAGGGCGAATAATAAAAATGATAAATGTGACTAAATAAAATAATAATAATGAATGAGTATGGTGTGCAAATAATATATAAATTCAAATAAAACATATTATTGTCATTTAATAATAGGGTACATAATATTAATAATACTGTTAGCATTTCACATTTTTTAAATTATCCATACTTATAATTAGATATAATATTTTATATGGATTGCCAATTTGTAAATAAAATATTATATTTTAGGGGCCATATTTTGAAATTATAAATGAAGTGTTTGAATATCTTTGTTTATTTAAAAATGTTAAATAAACTGTAAATAACTCAACAAACTTAGCAAGTGGTGATACGTAAATATTTATTAGTATTTTAAATAGGCATCGAACCTATTTGTTTTCATGTTGGAATACTTTATCATCGTTTAGCTAGTTTAGCGTCCAATGAACACATAATGGTAAATATAATTTAGTTTATCTTTTTATGTCCAATATTTGCAGACATAACAATGATACCATAACTCCTTCTAAAAGATTTTCGCTGCTGTTGTACGTACAACTATTTTCCATAAAATGTGCGATTATTTTTAAGCGCACATAAAAACTAATCAAACGGTAAGATCGAGAATATTGAATTTACCTACATTTCTAACATAGTAACTATTCAAGTAAAGTATCAGTCGTAAAAAATGGCTATAGCATGGCTAATTATGTTGTGCGTTATTCTAGTGAACGCTTTCCTGGGGGAGCTCGCGGGACGGCCCGCTTGCACCACTAATCACTGAAAGCGTTTAGCGCTAAACGTATTTATAACATCGTTCTGTTTCTGTCAATCGTTTGAAGATGACAGAGACAGAGTTAAATTGTGTGTAGTGTTAAACGCATTTAGTGATTTCAAATTCCCTTGCTTAACCGCGCATGAGTGCGTGCGGTGTACAGGAATGCTAAGTAATGCAAGTCATCTGTTTAGTACGCTATCTGTAGTAAATCGGTAGTTATAAGTAGTAATGCGCGTGCGGCGCGCGGTACCTGCGTGCGCGGCGTGGGGCGGCGACATGTCCACGTCCGGCGCCTGCGCCGCCTGCGCCGCGCCTGCCGGACACGAGTCGACGGGATATTATTGAAACATTTAGTTTCAAGTAAACATTGGGTCATGTTAAACTATAAAATAAACTCATCATAATATATTCTCTTTAACATACTAAATTTTCATCGATATAATATGTTCGGCCGTGAAAAGGTAAAAGACAAAGTTACTTTCGCACTTAGAGAATATTAAGATGAATTATTGTCTACGATTTTGAATTGCTGTGTGATGAACGGAAGAAGCCAAACTTGAAATACTCAAATGACTCAAACGCCTCTGCGGTACTAGACTACTTTTCAGCAGTACAACAACATGAGTGTGTGCAAACACACACCCTCTTACATTCACACACACTTAATCATATCACACAGAGGATACACATACACTGTTTAGTTTTTTAATTAAATTAAATTTATTTTTTATTTATAACAAGTTCTAATAATAATATTGCCTTTAATAATCATATTATTTTATTGTATGAAATTATTGTTATTTATTTGGCGCTGGTAGCCGAAACACAGGCTTTCGCCTAATTCGGCTACAGATGTCTAATTCATTTGTAACAAAAAATATAGCCTATATATAAAATATATGTATCACTGTAAATAATGATTGAAATACTATGATGATATCGTACCGTTGGTGTGCTTGTCCTGGTGGCCGTTGGCGCTGGGCGCGCGGCTGGTGTGCGAGATGACGGACGTGGCCACACCGTTGCTGGCGCCGCCTTTCTCGCCGCATGCCTGGGGAGGAAACTTCACTTGACTGGAGGAAACATGCCGTAGCATATAAACCTGCTGGTCGATTCTGTAAAAATCTCACCGTGAAATCATAAGTGAAGTGGGCACTTAATAGTGTTAATCCCTAGCGAATGATAGCTCACTCCATGCTCACTTCACCCAAGCTTTCACGGTGAGATGGTTACAGAATCACACGGTTGTATTCTTTTGTTATAAAGGCCAATATTGTATCAGCATTCGTTGTGTCATTTACTAAAAATATCCCTCATCCGTACAGTATAAACCTCAATGATACGAAGAGCTAGTTACTAGTAGAATCCGACCAAATTACCGGTATCGGTTTCGGTCATTTACGGTCGAAATGTTCGGTAATTTTCATTTGGCCGAGAAAATATTTTCGGCTGTAGCCGAAAAAAATGAAGTGTTAATAAATATGTAGTTGGAATTAAGTAATGTATTGAGTGAATAGTCATAGAAACGAAAAGCAATAACTCAGTAAAAACTGAAAATATAGTTTTTCTCGTATACAACGTGTAACGTTAAATGCGCAAAACCTCAGACACCCCAACTGATTTTTAATTCAATTGACCTATTTGACAGACAAAATAAGTCATTAAAAAAAATGTTACAAAACTTTGAACCTTATGCTTTAGCGCTAAAGTTGAAAATCGATTAAAGAAATCTGACAGATTGTAGTAGCTTGATGTGCTAGCGTCTATACATGCAAACCATTGTGTTTCCAGTGTATGCAACGGCATAGGAGTTATTTTTGTAAAATTGATCATTATTATTGATGTGAAAGCGTCGACCAAAAGACACCGGAATACATTGTCGCCCTAACCTGATCCAGAGCCATAGAGCCGGCGCTGTTTGACTGCTGGTCTTGAACCCCCCTAAATTCAAATCCAGCAGTCCAACTAGAGGCATTTATTTTAAATAAATTATATTATAGGCACTTGAATTGTCAAGGAGTCTGTCAGTCACAAAGATGAAGCTTTTGTGTAGTGGTGGTATTTCAGCTGCATGGTATACTGAAGTGCAGGCACCTCTGCGTCGGAGCCGTTGACCATCTCGACGAACTGGCGGTACTTGAGCAGGAACAGCAGGTCGGCGTCGCGCTCCAGCAGCCCCGGGTACAGCGCGCGCGTCGCCTCGATGGCCTCGCCGATGCGCCCCGACACCACCAGCTTCGATACTCCTGGAACACCGTACACATTCACTCAAATATACGAACAAATACCACACAACAGTCACAGGAAAAATTGCCAAGTTTTAAAAACAGAAAACTCAAAAGAAAATTCTTACAATCTTGTTCTTTTATTGGATACCAGGCAACAGTTACATGATGGTTCAAACTCGCACGACACTTGACTTCTGTTATGCGAATTGTCAAGAAAAAACGACAATAAATTGATTTGACCCTGGTTAAGGCAAACATTTTTTTTTTTTGGTAGCAAAAGAAAAAGAATTAATTAAAATCGTATTGTGTGCCTCACGGCTGCATCGAATAGCCCCATGTCAACATAGAGTGAATTCTGAACCATGCGCGATACAACTATTACTGACAACTGGACCAGGCCGGCGCTTACAACGATCCTGCCAATGATTATAGTACGGAAAGCAGGTAAACCGATGACTTACTTTGTCTATTTTTAATGGAAGCTATGTCCTCGTCGATGGGCTGGCCGGTGGCGCGCGAGAAGGCCTGCGCCGTGCTGCAGTAGCCGTGGTGGACCAGGTACGTCGACACCATCCTGTGGGCACGAGCTTTATCATGAGGCTGTACACACCATTAGGCTTGTCCCAATACAACTTTAGTGCAGAGGTAAATATAACAATCATCATCTGCCTTGCCTTTTCTCGCGATCGATCCGAGAGCCAAGCTTGTTGGAAATAATTCATTTAATTTCTATGTTATATCCAATAGTTCTACAACCGTAACGTTAGCGAGCGTAACGTTAACGCGACCAATGGGGCAGCCCATTGGTCTCGTGGTCGCCAGCGCGTCTGCTGAGAATCAATATCGAGTCGAACTCGAGCGAACCGCCCGGCACAGGCAGCGTTATTAGGTTTTCCATTACAGATTTTTTACTCGCGCGCGGCGCTGGCCTGCGAAGTGCGAGTGCAGGGACAGAGAGCGCACCTGTGTTTGCGCACACACGCTTTCAATATAATACATTTTTCAACACACTTGCTCGTAATGTGGCTTTTAATGAACCGCTTTTAGGTCCATAACGGGCCATTCAAGTATGACGTAACCACTACAGGGGGGTGGGGGGGGTCTTTGCTTTGTTTATTTTTGAGGACATGTGGGATGAGGGGTCTGGATGGTGATTACATCAGCAGTATTTAATTCACTACTTTTTCGGATTGTGTACAAAATTTTGTCAATTTTGGTTTGAACACATTATTATGGCAACCGAAATGCATTTCACACTCGGCTTCCTTATCGCACTCGCCTACGGCTCGCGCGAATAATACCGCCTCGGGCGCAATGATCAACGTAGCACACATGTATCATAATGTACTATTGCGTACTTGGCTAATCTCCGTCGGGATTAGATACCACGGCCGAAGTTCGGTCGGGAGGACATCATTATTAACCGTGTCGTTAGTCTCACCGGTGCAACACCTGCTGCCACTGGCCCTGGTCGTCAGGCAGGGGGAATTCGTCGATGGTGATGCGCGTGCGCGTGCGCAGCTCGCGCAGCATGTCCTCGATGTCGAACACGAAGGGCTGCTGGCCGAAGTTCGCGTCCACCACCTCGCCCGGCGTCTGCAGACCCACGGTTGGGTACAGGTTGGGCTGCAACGTCAAATGTGATAGCTATAGCTTTTGCTTTTGGATTCCAAATTCTTCCATACCAAGTTCAATACCCTATTTTACTCCGTTAGTGGTTGGGGGTTAAAATTATATAAGACCACACTAAAAGTATGCTCTTTCAAATAAGAATCATCCAATTCGGTCAAGAAATGACGGAAAAAAAATATACACAAAAAAAATTGGCATCTCCTGCTTATTTTGTAGTCGATTTAAGATTTTTTCAATTTTTTGATAATGTATCTATAATTTCTGACCTCCAAGCGGGCGGAGACGCGAGCTAAAGCTAGTAAACTTATGTTCGTCACGATCGAACATTCGGTAAACTAGAAATGCAAGTCTCGTAGCGACCAGAAAAAATCAGATCTTAAAAGACACAAACCGTGTTGCAAACTTCTTATCACAACAGTGTACATAATAATAGTAGGAAAATTCCCGCTGTGATCAGGATATAAATCAGTACGCCTAGTTACATCGTTACATGTCTTGTCGAGAACCCACGCGAGATATCACCGATATTATGCGCTGTAGGTGGTGAGCAGCTGTCACCACTCCGACAACATAGTTTACAAGGACAGAAGAATTGTACCAGACACAAATAAGACACAAATAAGATAAAAGAATTATAGCAAGATAAAATTGAATGAGTCTGTAAAATATGAAGATGGTAACTTAGTCATCATGATATCATTAAGCACAATTATAGACAATATAGTCAGTAAAAGTCATTGAAATCTTGTGCTCTATCATTTGACATTAAGTATTATTTTTTCACAATCTATGAGCCGATCAGTAAAATACTGATTCGTAGCTGAAGAATAGTTTCTGTTGTGGCGGTAATTTGTGAAGTTTTCCTTTGGCTTAAAAATCTCGCTACAACACGTGTGTGTGTCAACACTATTATTAGGTGCGCACCTAATAATAGTGTAATTTTGACTAGTCCTGATTTTTTTTTATCCTGCTGCTGTGCCTTAACAGGGTCCATAATTTGTACCGCTAGCCTTTTTAAAACATCTTTTATACATTACTAGTGACCCGCCCCGGCTTCGCACGGGTGCAATGCTGATCACTATCACTACATAGTATAAAACAAAGTCGCTTCCCGCTGTCTGTCTGTCTCTATGTATGCTTAGAACTTTAAAAATAAGCAACGGATTTTGATGCGGCTTTTTTTTAATAGATAGAGTGATTCAAGAGGAAGGTTTATATGCATATAATACATGCATAATATAGTAGCGAAACACTGATAATTTTAGAGCCATTATTTCTCTTAAAAAGTATAGGATAAAAAATGGTTATTGTAGGTTATCCCTAAGAGATAGACAAATGCCATCGCGGACTTTTTTGTAGACCTTTTTAAGGTGTACAATACTGTAGTACATTATTTTGATCTATCTCGTAGGGTTAAGCCAGCGTTTGCAATGTAAGCGCAATAAAATGTGTTTATTTACGACATCATATTAGAAACCCCTAAAATGATCAGTGTTTCTCTACTATATTATGCATGTATTATACATATAAACCTTCCTCTTGAATTACTCTATCTATTAAAAAAAACCGCATCAAAATCCATTGCGTAGTTTTAAGGATTTAAGCATACATAGGGACAGACAGCGGGAAGCGACTTTGTTTTATACTATGTAGTGATGGAACGCAATAAATGAATATGATAATGAAGGGTCCCCGTTTTCTAAAACCTTATGAAACGTACCGGTAGTCCTCTGAATGCGATGCCGAGATGGTGTCCGTTCTTGGTGTAGAAGCATGTATTGTCGACAAGGTTGACGCCGCAGCCGATGACGTCACCCGTGGTGAAGGTGGGTCCGTAGGGCTGGCCCGTGCCCGACGAGCAGAACGAGTGCCCGTCGTCGCCGTGGTAGCCGTACGAGTGTTTGTCCCAGCCTGGAATGGCATAAGGAAGGGGGAGTTTTAGTTAAAGAGCCTAAAAAGAAGCAATAAATGTGTAGTACAATTTTCTTTTAATCCGCGGTTGGGACTTAATCATAATTTCTACATTGTATATTCAGCTTTTTATTTTCTTTTAGCTGTTTGAATGTAAATCACCAATGGATTAGTTTCGAGCTTAGGATATTCAATACTTTTATCAACAGCCAATTTTACGAAGGTACTTTCATCTCAAAACAGGGCTGCAGGTAGATTGGTTAATCCTGAACACAATTGATGCAAAAAACACGTTCGATACGGTTAATTTATTTGATGAATGTCTTGTACTTCCACCACCTCCTAAACACTTTGTTGCTAATCCGGGCAGGTAAACCAATAAACTTTTAAAATGATTATACCTGATATGCAACTTTATAGAAGCGATGGGTTGATGAATTTGTATTTCGGGATGACCAAAAAAATGGGCAAAGATATAATTACTGAACAAACACAGATTACCCATACATCTGATGGATCCTGTCTCAACCGAAAACAACGAAAGAGGTGTTGCTTTCAAAGCCTCTAGGCACTTCGTTAGTTTAACTTACCAGGTAATCTGTTCATGTTAACTCCGTGCGCGGACAGGCCGATGCCCATGTACCCATCGCGGCCCTTGGACACGATGCGCACCTCGAAGTAGTAGAGCCCGCAGGCCGCGGGGATGGGGTTCGTCGCGCGCACGCTGGCCGCGTCCTTGTGTGTCTTGCCATGACCTGCACACGTCACCAACCCATGTTCACACCTCGTACAGAAAGACCCATTAATAAGAAGGCGTATCGTCCAGTCTACGTTTGATAATATCTATCATTTAAGCTTATAGTGGCCGGCACGTAACTTGGCAATGTTATTGCGTAATGGGAGTAAGTTCGCGCATTTACACTTATTGCAGCAAAAAAAAAATACACTTTTATTGTTTCTCGTTATTCTATGGTTATTGCCCATAACTTATTTTTGAACATGTCTGTTTAGAAGGACGTTAAAGAAAGGAGAGGAACGACTGACGACTCTTGCCAACTTACGTGCCGGCGGCGACTGCACAATGCTACAAGGATCTTTTGGCGCTCGAATGACATTGACAGGGGGGCGCTATTGGTAAAAATTTATGCAATTAATGTTTTGTGAATTGTATTGAAAAAACAAGATGGCAACGTTAGTTCCAATCTTAGCCAGGCGCTAAAATATCCTTGTACAGCTACAAGAGTGCTTGACAGGCGAGGAATGGGTTTTGTCCAGAAGTTTGAAAGGCTCGAGGCGAAATAAAGGAAAGAAGTAAATACTGGCATTGAAATTGAAAAGCTTCTATGTATAAACAAAGCCACTTTCATTTATGGTAGTCAAGGAATAATGTGTGACATTCTCTATAGTCTAAGTAAACAGCAATAAATTTGTGCACTTAGAGGTCGTAGAAAGTGACTTTTCGTGGAGGTCCAATAATGAAAATAGAATATGCAAGCAGTTAGTGTCATAAATAACTTAACAGGCACTAAGTGCAGCGGAACATTGTCTCAAGCTCTTAAGTTAACTATGTATATCTGTATACCATGTACCCAGTTTGTGTACCAGTGGCGAAGGGTGAAAGTTAGAGCAAAAGTGAGGAGAACAATTGACACATAAAAGAGTTGCCAAATCAAATGTAATATCGACCCTTGGCTACCTGGTACTAACTATTTTATGAAAACTTCTAGAGAGCCGGGGACCGACTGTCTTGTAGGTGCCGTGAGAAGGCAGTAACTCGATGGAGCACTTTCGCGCATTCACTAATAGCCAACACTCCAGTTTCCAGTGAAAAGCGCCGACTGTATACAAATACCGTTATTTACTGAGCCAAGACTCTTGAGAAGCCAATCATGTATTAGTAACCGGCTTTATTATTTTTCTGTTGAGTGTAAAGCAGTTAAACGAATATGAAAGATTTGAAACTACTTTTTTAATCTGCTAATTGATTTACCAAACACGCGTAGGAGAGCCGTGTATATTTGGCACAAGCCTTTAAACCGTAAACTATATTTGTGTACAGTTATTAATGTTCCAACCATATCGGTGACCAGCAAAATCCATCCCATCAAAAACCAGTTGGTAACGATCATACATAACACACTTATCAACTGTTCAAATCAACATAATTATTCACACACAACGTGAATAACAAGTGTCCGAGAATTGGAATCTACGAACAAACATCCTGAACGTTAGCCAAATACGAAATGTGGACGAATTTTAAAACAAGGCCAATGGGGAATGCTAACGACCTCCAGCTAAAAAGTAAACACGGTTTAAATTCAATATCATAAATTATGGGACAAGCTGCGAATGCCGCGGTCACAGCAACAACAATGCAGACCAAACTAATTTCAACCAACAGACGAAAGTAAAACTTGAGCAAAGAAACTACGACTCACATTTGAATAACTCTCGTATGTTGTGAAAAACGATTAGTCTATCACAAGGCCAAACACTTGAAACGATACAACGCTACATAAAGTTGGTCGCCAACACGCCAACGTTTGGTAACAAACACGTGGAACAATGGCCAACAGACGAATTAAGTTTGATGACTGTGCCGTTTTACGCCTTGGATTCAAGTTTTAATGAATACGAATCGAATTTAAAGACAAATTATTTTAAAGCGGTAACTAGACCTGAACGATATATCTGTGCCGTGCAGTTTGTTATCAGCGAAACAAAATGCTGTAGCAGCACACACTGGCAGAGCTCGTATTTATTGTAGACCCGAGAGACGGTTAAGTAATCTTAGGCACCATCTAGGCGGAAAAGGTCAAAACATTACGAACCTATAATAAACGGCGATTGGAACAAATTACATTTGAAATAGAAATCTAATTCTGCTGCGGAAGCATAAAATCGAAACGACTGCTCGTGCTAGTCATTAACGAATGATTGACTAAACACTAAACAAAAGCAATTGAATGATGTACCATCCTGTTTCCACGAATCGCTTCCACCTATCCCGTGCTTCCCTGCTATGCTATAATGGTTGTCGGCCGAACGGCTCGCGGATGGCAGCACGCGCACGCACACATCAGAGCTGCGCGTACGCATAAGAACAACAACACAGGTTAACGAACCGCCACGTGTTTACACAACAACGCGTAGATAAATCCACTGGATATGTGTGGGACGAAAAATTCGCTGACGATATATGGCGGTTTCTAAAACGGAGTTGAGAGCAACATGCATTTTGTTGAAGAAATCCGACTCATAGAGGCTAAAATATTCGCATTTTCATGTGTTGACATGCTAATTAGGGTGTTTGACCGAAAAGAATATGTGCTAAATGACTGTATCGTAGCAGTTCGTAACACTATGTGAATATAGCGTCAACTTACAAACCTAACGGTTAATGTTAAGTAGGACGAACGGAACCGTACGACTATTTGCCCGAATACTAAAATTGATAACGCGCACAAAGAACCAGAAGTAGCAAGTCGAAGAATCTACATTTATAAACCGACAAACAAATGCACAAAGCATTCAACAAATCAATAGAGCGTTACCTTCAAAGCTACAATGACATCAAACGGCATAATGACTGACTCATTACATGTAACCACCTACAAAGAAGGTTCGGTTCCGACCACAAAGAACAATCACATTAAATCGCTATAATTCTATAACCTCTATCTAACGTATGTCCCAGATATTTTTATTTTAAGACATCGGAAACGAACGTCCAGTTAAGAACTAGGCAGTACGTACTACGCAGTTACGGACTCACTGCGGCACGTTCTATAGTAAAAGCAGCAAAGAAATTCAAATTGGATCATGTTAACTATATTGAAGAACATGACTCAAATAATAAATTTAATTTAATAAAAACAATAAATGTTTCAAAAACACTGTATGTGCTCCCAAAGTAATAAAAAGCAAAGAAAGAACATTTTAATATTAAGTTAACAGCGGAGTAAACATGTCTTCTCCATCTCAAGGAAGCAGTGCTTGACGAGAATATCATCAGTTCATCGCCCTGCTTCCGTCACTCGCAATCTTGAACCTTCGATAGATAACTTGGGAACACTCGACTCAAACATTATCGCTAATGGATACATTATGAGCAACATTTAATGAACATAACTTTCGAATCAGTTACGAATGGCAGCCCACCATGAAAGGGCGCCTTCAAGGGCTCGTATCTCGATTACTGAGCTGTTGGTCAAAAGCTTGGTGCGTTGGCGCCGGCCCAACTCGTCTTGTCAAACATTCGACAAATGTCAAGGCGTACGCGAGGTCGACACACTCGCGTTTCCTACAAACAAAGAATCAGATCTCAATACTCAATAAGTTCAAGCCATTATATTGCTATGTATTTAAAACAAACGGCCCAATGGGCCACACAGCAAACAAAATATCTAGAATTTAATTCACGAAGTTTTACGCGACTATGTGAAGCTCCAATATATTGGAAATGTATCTAGTACTACTGGCGATATTTCTGGACACGTGTCCTGCAATAATAATGCGCTGTCCACCGTCGTCGCAGGCCTTGTGCATCACTAATATATCAGATAATGATAGTCTGCCATAATAGCATTTACTGCAACCTCTCATCATCTGCCTAGCCTTTTCCCAACTACGTTGGGGTCAGCTTCTAGTCTAACCGGATGCAGCTGAATACCAGTATTTTACATGGAGCGACTGCCTATCTGACCTCCACAACCCAGGTGCTGGGTAATACGATACCTCTAGGTAAGACTGGTTGCCAGATTTTCGGGCTTCTGACTGACCCGTAACAACTGTCAAAGATCTACGAATGACAGCCGGGACCAACGGCTTAACGTGCTTTCCGAGGCACGGAGGGGTCTCGGTATATAAAGATGGTCACCCATCCACAGACCAACCGCGGCAAGCGTAGCTTAACCTGATCGATCGACCTGTGCGGCTGTTATTATTTAGCCACGCATTTACTGCAACCTCTATCCTTCTGTATTTCAATGAAATGAAATGTAGAATGCTTTTCTGCTATTTAAATATTCTAGTGGAAAGAGCTGTGTAAAGACCTGAAGCCAACTCCTAAAACCACACTCTAAAAGGTGTGCCCTTATCGGAGACCTATGAACCCCGAAGTACTTTACGTAACACCAATTGCGGCAATCTCACATTTGAGTAACGTGATTGTCTCGTTCTATTTACTAATGTAGGCCACACCTTTATTGTAAATCCGACGAAACGAGCAAGGCAACGCGTCGCTCGTCACTTGGCAAGAACAATGGAGAGACTAGGGAAAAATAGCGGCTCGCAGTGTGCACCATCTGAGTATGGACAAAATTAGCCACAATCGTTAGCGGACCGTTGCCCCCGGCTGCAGGTGGCTACCGCTGCATCACTGACTCACGCCTGCGAGATAAAGTTCATACTTGAGCACAGATTCCGTTTCCTACACTGCTAGCAGGATCACTCAGCCTAACGCAGCGCTGGTATACACAGCATTCAACGGGGATAAGAGGGACTCTCTCACGTTGTGCGTGCGGGATTCCATGCAAACGTTTTGGCGTATGTGTGCGTGTGCTGGAGAGTAACTCCGGGAAGTGTAGCATCTCGATAGTGAGTGAGTGAGTGAATTGAATTGGATTGAAACACTCATTTCGATTAAGACATTCCGTTCCCGGAGCGATGCGCATCATAGTGTCTGATGCTCGGCCGTATTCAACATAGTCTGCCTTATCTGAATGTTTATGGGCCAATAACATAATTATCTTCGTTGGTGCACACCGTACTACAGAACTGTCGGGTAATAATACTATCTCGAAAAGTTACGATTTACGTGACTTACTTAGGTACATCGCACGTTAATAAAGACAGTCAGAATAACATGTCAGCCAAGACGTTCAAATGATCCACCGTATGAAACACGCGTTAGTCAACATGCAAATATCAAAAGCAGGAAACAGTGAATAACGCTGACATAATATAGAACTATGTAGTAAACAATAAAAACATTGATATCATTATACAACAGTTCCCTATACATGAGTTCCACGTAGATGACACTTAAACAGTAATTTGCAAATAAATCACAATCATGCATGCAACAAATTTTGTTGATCAAACAATTACTCAAAAAGAATTCAAATATTAAAATAGGCTGAACTAATGAGTAGCAGAAATCGGGTTAGGAAATGTGTACATATTCAATTAAAACAGCATGAATGTAAATGTGCGAACATGAAATATTAATCACATACTACCAAGAGTTCGAGCAGCGTGACAGGAATAAGTCGACATGTGCTCCGCTTAATACAGGTGTCACTGACGCAAAGAGCATACTTGAGTCTGACGTAAAAACGAGTTGTCTAGCTAATCTGGAACGTTTGACAAAGCCAAAGCACATGTCGACGGGACTAGAAGAAAAGCATACAGAGACGTTTCCCGAGATTGTTACAGAACACACAATGACGGAAGCACGCAGTTGCTAACAAACAGTACCCGCAGCCCGCACACGGCACACGCCACTTTGTGCGTTGCCAACCTCTCACGGTCTACTTGCACACCCAACCGACGTACACGCGATATGTACTCGTGCAATGTACTTGTTATTAATTATTTAAATTTTAAGCACGTAGAATAAATTAGCACTGTTTATTAGCAAGATGCGTGGGCACAGATATAGTTGTATGTATATTGACGTACGATACATCCAGAGGCGTAAGTGGAGGTAGGGCAGGTGGGGTCGGCGGCCCGGGCCCTGCGTCCCACCTTACAACAAATAGAGAAAACATCCATGTCCATTAAAAAGATCCACAGTCGGACCCCATACACACCACTTACGCTTCTGGCTGCTCGGCGAGACGACCAACGAGATGCCGCTATGCAAGCTGAGGCAAAAACGCGCCCCCGCCGATGATCCCGCTTAGCTACGTTACATTGCGCACTAACGCCAGTAAAGCTTCCTCGAATGGAAAGCCGCGGCAGCAATGTATGCATGCGTTCGCGTGAACACGTCATGCAATGTCCTGACTACCGGCACACGAGCGTTTAGAGCA
This sequence comes from Eremobia ochroleuca, assembly GCA_949629135.1. Classification (NCBI taxonomy): domain Eukaryota; kingdom Metazoa; phylum Arthropoda; class Insecta; order Lepidoptera; family Noctuidae; genus Eremobia; species Eremobia ochroleuca. Next base: position 824,164 of record OX451401.1, on the reverse strand, counting down.
TAGTGGTGCTATGGAGCCGAATATTATCTATGCTACTGATTACTTCTAGAGTTAATACTACGATTATTCTAAGCCTTATCAACGAGTAATCTACTTTCAGTCCATAAACTAAGACAACAATAACTTCGCGATAAACACGTGTAATTTGTGTTGTTTCTTGGGAAAGGTGTGTTGTGTACAAGGACGAGAATTTTTCAACGACGAACGGTTTTCGGACAAAACTATTCACTTTTTAGAATTTCATCTATAGAACCTACCACCGAACGATTCACCGACACTAGTTATTTAAGAATTAAAATTACAAGCAATAACAATAAGACGTAGTTGATGGAACTCTTATTTCTACCTACAGGGTTTAAAGCAACCTAACACAAAGTTCGCTCGCTTTGCTCGCTCACTTGAGCTCCCGTAATCCCCTTTGAACCTAACCGGACCGAGTTGGGGTGCCCCAATACCCGAGCTCGCTTCGCTCGCTCTTGCATCCTAAGTTCTCATTGTTGCTTTTTATTACCTACTCGAGTATGTAGAAATGTTTATGCCACTGATGTGATGCTGTTTTAACTCTTAAATACATAGTGTCGGTGAATCGTTCGCTTCGTTCATCGGAGAAGCGAATGTCTGAGAATTGTTTCAGAACGACATAATGATGTTAAATGAAAACAGCACCCTAATTGCGTAACACACTATTACTCTCAATTTGAATCATTTTGAAGGATTATGCTAATCCATTGCTCCATTTGTTCGAAAAAATGTGTCTGCTCAAGAACATAAATAACGCAATGAATGTTGTTGAACTGTCAAAATTAAACCCATTCCTACCGATAGTGCGTTACACAATTACCCTGCTGGTTAATACATAGATAAGATAAAAGGTTCCCGTATTTTTTTTTTAATCAAATAAAGCCCTCGTTTTTCTGATGGATCGCGTAGGAGTACCAAGTAGCACTTATCAAGTTAATGAAACGTCTTGTGTAGATTTTCCTCAGCTGTATTATTAACATTGCACGCGAACCGTTCTAAATAAAGATATTATAAAACCATTACAAACAAAGAAATAAAAATTATTCAAGATATAGGGAAATAATAGTTTTTAATCAATGCTAGTCAATTTTCATTCCATTTCATTTATTTATTCATAAACAATTTATATTGGGTTGAAGGTTACATATTAAACAAAATTATCACATGCAGAAACAATACATATAAAAGCCTAATTAAAAATAGTGAATAACGAACTTAATCTGCGAAATATTGTCCATCGTGTTCTATGACCTTGCGCCATATATCGGGCAGCACATGGATGCCGTCGCGAAACTTGCAGGCTTTGAGGCGATAAAATCATTGACGAATTCACGCACATCATCCAGCGTTTTGAGCTGTTTATCCACTAAGCCGTTCTGCATTGCCCGGAACAAATGATAATCAGATGGGGCCAAGTCTGATGAATATGCCTCGTGCGGGAGAACTTCCCATCCCAAACCCAAGAGTGTCTTTTGAGTCGCATGAGCAACGTGAGGTCGAGCGTTGTCATGCAGCAGTATGACTTGCCGGCTTTCTTGCTCAGTAAATGGCCTTTTCTGATTCAGTTCTTCGCTCAATTTATTCAGTTGTCGACTGTAGCGTTTCGCTGTCACCATCTGACCAGTTTCCAGAAGTTCATAATAAAGCACACCCTTCATGACCCACCAGATACAGAAGAACTTTCTTTAAGTGGCTGGTCAGTTTCGGCGTCGATGTAGAGGGTTGCCCGGGATCTACCCACAACTTTTTACGTTTAAGATTCTCGTAAAATATATACTTCTCATCACCCGTCACAATTTTCCACAAGAAGTCCTTTTTTGTTGCCGGACAAGCACTGAAAGACACTTGTTAATACGTTCCATCTTCCAAGTTTTTAAATGTTTCCCATTTGGCGCAAACGCTTGGAAATAGCTGTTTGGGTGACTAATTGAGCTGCAAGCTCTTTTTGCGTTTGCGTTGAGTCCTCATCCTAAAAAAAGTAAAGCTTGCAATTCCGCATCTTCAAACTTTCGAGGCTTCCAGGGCGCGGCCGGTCATTAAGATCGAAATTACCACTTCTAAAACGTTTGTCCAATAACTACATGTTTCATAAGAAACAACGTCGTCACCAAGAATACTACAAATTGATTTCCGTGCTTGAGAAGCATTTTTTCCTTGTTGGAATTCGTATGAAATGCATGTGCTGTTTATCAGTTGCCATCGTAAATTTTACTATTCTGAGAGGTGGTGTAACTTGCATAGACTTGTCGTTTGGTGTTCTAAAATCTTGGATCCGATCCTTACAAAAGAACAAAAAACAGCGGAAATATTTCTGTTTTAAATATAGTTTTAAGCTCGAAGAAAAAATCTGTAAAAATTAAGACATACACCTAATATCATTTGTCATAAATTCTGCAACCGAATGTGAACATTTTACCAACTAGAAGGCTTTTAATTTAGTTTTAAAAGAGTGAGAGCTATAAATTAATCATTTTAAATCAATCGGTATCCTATTAAATAACTCCACAATGATCAATGATCATAGAGCAATGCTTAGCTATGTTAATAAAATTTGGTGCCATTTTGTGTTTAAATTCCTTCCTTCTTGTGCTTTCTCTTACCTTACGCTCCTCTTGTGATTCATACTCATGAATACACTTAGCAGTGATTTAGAATTACTAATATATATGAACTTGGTACTGTTAAAATTTCTAATTCTTTAAAGTGCTCTCTACATGAGTCTTTGTGAGATTCTTACTATACTCCTCATGGCACGTTTCTGTAAAATAAACTCTTTCTGACAGTTGTAGCTGTAGCTGTTACCCCAAAGCATTATGCTGTATCTTAATCTAGACTCTACCAGCGCGAAATATGTAGCCTTAATTTGTTTTAGATCCAACATATCTCTAAGGATCCTGAGTGCATAGCATGCTGATGAAAAAGAGTCAATAGCAGCTAGCTTCTGTTTCTAATTTAAATGCACATCTATGTTAATCCATAAAAAAATGACTTTGTCCACTAATTCAAAATCAAATCAAAATCAATCCCTAAAAAATTAACTTTGTCCACTAATTCAATATTGTTTTCTTTGATTTGTACATCTAAGTAATTGTCATTGTCGAGAGGCAGTCTTAAATAAAATTACGTTAGTCTTACTAGTATTTAGCAAAAGTTTATTGGCTGTATACCAATCACAGAGATTTTGTAGGCTTTACATTTTTGGTTTCAATATTTCAATTCTTTTAAGTCATTTGCCCTAATTATTATATTTGTATCATCTGCAATAACAACAAATTTTACATCAGTCTGAACGTAATGCATAAAGTCAAACAAGTCCTTTGTAAATAAAATAAATAGTATTGGTCCCAAAATGGAGCCTTGGGGCACACCACGCATTATATTTGTGATTTTAGAGGTGTATATGACTTTATGATTACTTTCATCTATGCTTTTTACTTCGAAAAACATTCGCCTATTTTTTAAGTAGGATCTTAAAAGTTTTAAGGGCTGGCCTCTGATACCATAATATTCAAGTTTAGTAAGTAGCAATTCATAATCAATCGTATCAAAAGCGGAGCTAAGGTCGATTAACAGCCCTGCCACTTTCATTTTGTCATTTAATTTAATAATTATGTCATTTATAACTAAGTGTTTATTGCATCGGAGCAACCGACGCCTTTCTGATATCCAAACTGTCTTAGATTCATGATTTTATTTATATTTAAATGTACCATCAGCCTAGTTTTAATTATTTTTTCAAATGCTGTTGATAAGGTTGGCAAATGAAATGAAATGAAAGGGATACATATTAAAACATAAAGAGTCACAATAAAAGTTTAAAAAGAAAGACGCGGAAAATAACAATACCAGTTTAAGGATTCGATGAAACAGATGGAAAACCCGACAAACTGCCAAGGTTACAGCCTGTTACAACAACTGCTTATAAAAAAGGAAACTGCCTTTTGTTGCCATAAACGTCAAATACAAACGAAACCTAAATAAAATGGTAGCACTGTGAAAATGTACGGTGCACGCACCGTGAAAGGCAAGGGTGAAACAGGGACAGAACCATAAACGTCAATAACTGTAGACGAAAAAAACTGCAAAGTGCATAGAATATGGCAAAGGTATTGGCTGACGTGCGCGTGGAAACAATTAGCGCGTGGAGTGGTTGCCATGCGGGCGCGGCGGGCGCTGCGGCCTCGCTCCCGCCCGCCGCCTCATCCGAGCGATTACTTCAAATTAAATTAACTCCGATACATGTTTCGACACAAATCTCTTGCACGCTGCCCTAAACACAGGAGCTACGCGACACGCTACGCTGTGCGCAACGTCTTTATCATCTCACGATTACCATCTAAGAAGGACGTGTGGTTAGCTCACCTGGACCTTGAGCGGTCGGTAACGGGATTTTCGTGACTGAATTAATTTCTATAACTTTGAAAGGGTGGAGTTGAAAGCCACCTTGGTAGGGGGGAGCATTCGTTCTATAATCAAGTAATCAACCTAACAAAGAACATGGTAGTTGTTTGTGAAGTAATCATTATATTATACGGTAATATGTAAAATTGAGCGTGTCAAGCTATTTAAAAACCTGCCCGTCGATTCTGTAAAAATCTCACCGTGAAATCATGTGTGAAGTGAGCTTGAAGTGAGCAGTCAATAGTGTTAATCCCTAGCATTAGTCTACTGAATCTCACTTCACGCTCACTTGACCTAAGTTCTCACGGTGAGATTTTTATACATAGAATAGCACTACTGGATTTAAAATACGATATGACGTAGTGTATGGTGCACACAACTAATAAGGTGTTGCAAAATTGCGATAAGATTCTTAGTGGAAGTTACTTCATTTCTGGAGGTTCATCACCAATTATAAAGTTAAAGGACTTGAAAGAATATGTGAATTTGTACGTTTATGTATCTTTAAATTCCGTTTATTACTGTCAATGAAATGGTTGCGTGTAATCAAAGCGCTCAGTATAATATAATGGCACATCGTTTGTGATAACTGATAATGATAACTTTAATGAAATCAGAGAGACTGGTTCTAGTTTCTAGTGTGTCAAACAAGAATATTTAATAGCAATAAACCAACTCATGAAATATAGAAGCAATACAATCCATGAGAGATCGGAGTTTTTGCTCCCAGATTTACGATATAACTGGAAAAGAGAATCAAACATTCGCACAGCATGTTTTGAAACCGCAACGAAAACAATCGTGTCGGACCGACGCTGAATTAACAATAAAATAAAGTGTTCTCGCAGGAATATAATTATGTGATGTCATACTGCGATACCACTCTAGTACTCGTACACAAGTGAGCAAATAGGGGCTAAGACTTCACATGCAGTCTTAAATAAAGGGGTGAACGGGCAACACTAACGCTAAGATTTCAAGATTTTTCAATCCATGTCATCATGTAATACAGTGTTATACTTTAAACATGACGGAAACTGACAGTGTGACAGATTCGGTGAGCCACAAAGTAAGCGTCGCTTGTATCTTGTGGCTCTGGAGTGCAATTTTACAATGTTAAAGATTACATTAAAGTTTGAGGATGTTAGATAGTTACGAAAAAAAAAAAGTGTGTGCGTGCGTGTGTGCGTGTGTGCGTGCGTGCGTATGTGCGTGCGTGTGTGCGTGCGTGTATACGTGCGTGTGTGCGTGCGTATGCGTGCGTGCGTGTGCGTGCGTGCGTGTATTGGAGGTCGCATATTGTATGCCACTGGCTTGTGTATAATCCTATTTACACATGTCTGTCTGATTTTAAATATTCATAGTTACGAGTTGTTTATGTTATATACTTGTCACTTGCACATAAAAAATATGGACCACGAATATATGTTCAACTATCTGACCACTGCTGCTGTTCTTATTATAATCAATTTTCAATAGGTTATGGGCCCAGAATAAAAGGTTAATAAGTTATTGCCCTTTTGCATGCTCTGATAGTGCTAGAGCATAATAAGTTGAGTGGTTTTAATATTAATTGAGTACGATAAGTGTGAAATTTACGAAATTTCAATTATGTCTGCTGAAGGTGGCATAAGTGGAATAAAGAAGCTGAAAGGATCGTCCGACTACCCAAACTGGAAATTCTTGGTGCGAAATTACTTGGAGAATAAAAACTGGTGGGGAGTAATTTCTACAGATGTAGTAAATGCTGACGTAGACCGGCAGGCACGAACGACAATATGCTTGTTGTTAGAACCAGAGTGCTTTACCCACGTCTACAATGCGAAGACTGCGAAAGAAGCCTGGAACAGCTTACAGAAAGCGTATGAAGACAAAGGTTGGGGAAGACGCATACATATTCAGCGAGAGCTTTTCAACTGTAAGTTACAGAATTTCGATTCTATGGAAAGCTTTATATCCAAAATTACATTCCTGACACAACAATTGTCCGATATTGATGCTCAAATCCCTGATGATTGGATCATATCGATTTTGCTGGGTGGGTTGACTGCTGATTACAGCCCTCTTATAATGGCTGTAGATAATAGTGGAAAAGAGATCACGTTAGAGCAAATTAAAATGAAATTGTTACAAGAAGGAAGTAGACAAAGTAAGTTGAACACAGAGTACGAACAAGCCTTAGTTACACGTAAAGTACAGAACGATGCAAGATCTAATATTAAAACTAACGATCGTAAGCAGAAGTTTGTCTACAAGTGTTATAAGTGCCACAAGCAAGGCCACAAGGCGTCCGAATGCAAGGAGCGGATCAAAACCGCGAATATCTGCCTGAATACAAAGGAGGCGATAAACAAAGACAAGTGGTATTTAGACAGTGGGTGCTCAAATCATATGACCCACGATAAAAACAAATTGTTGTCTTATACACCTGAAAAAGGTAACATGAAGATTGCAGTAGCAAACGGCGAGAAATTGTTGGTTAAAGGACGAGGAAATGCTGAGCCACAAGTCAGCGAAAACGAAAAATTAATTTTAGAAAACGTTTTACATGTTCCTGATTTATCCATGAACCTAATTTCGGTGAGCGATTTGACCAAAAAAAAATATTCCATGAATTTTGACAAAGGAGGTTGCATCATTCAAAATAAGAATCGAATGGTTGCAACATGTGAAGAGGTCGACGGAATTTATGAATTGACAGAAAAGAAAAATAACGTCGTGAATGTGACATTGTCAAAACAAAATGAAAATATTTCGAACATTTGGCATAAAAGATTAGCTCATTTATCGCGTAATTATATGAATAAAATGAAAGTTTTAGTAAGTGGTATGGAATTCAAGAGTACTGATTTATGCGAGCCGTGTATTCCATGTGTTGAAGGAAAGACATGCAAAAGTCCTTTTAAAAACCAAGGTACGAGAGCAAACGAGGTCTTACAGTTGGTTTTTAGCGATGTTTGTGGACCAATCGAGGAGCCGTCGTTCAGTGGTTCGAGGTATGTTCTTCTATTTATCGACGATTATACTCGGAAGACGCATGTTTATTTTTTGAAGAACAAAAGCGAAACTTTTGAGAAGTTCCGTGAATACAAGGCGGAAGTCGAGAATGAGACTAGTAAATCTATTAAATGTCTGAGATCTGACAACGGCGCAGAGTACTGTAATGGTAAATTTAAATCATTTTTGAAGTCTGCAGGTATAAAACACCAGACGACTGTACCGTACACGCCGGAACAAAATTCTGTTGCAGAAAGAGCGAATCGGACTATAATAGAAAAGGCCAGAACATTACTGTCAGAATCGAACTTGAGCAAGAAGTATTGGGCCGAGGCTGTTAATACTGTTGTTTACTTAAAAAACAGAAGCCCCACGAAAGCATTGAATAATGCAGTACCAGAGAAGGTTTGGACTGGAAAAGATGTGGATGTAAGTCATCTGAAAATCTTTGGTTGTTTGGCGTATAGATTGATACCAAAACAAAAGAGACGTAAACTGGATATGAAGACGGAACCGATGATTTTTATTGGATATCCAGATAATCAGAAGGGTTATCGTCTGATGAATCCTAAGACAGGTGAAGTGACAACTGCAAGAGATGTCAAATTTCTGGAAAACGTTTTTCTTCAGAAAGAAAACGTGAAAGAGTCGGAAGTGATCATAAACCTGAATACAGATTCTGTTCCTTCCAGTTTAACAAACAGATCAACAAACAGATCAGAACTCTTGGAGACTCACGATGATGCGTACCGTGATGCTGTAGAAGAGAACATAGAAGTATCGGAGGAGATAGGACCTGAACCAGTACTAACAGAGCAAGTACCTGACGACGTATTGACTGAAGAGGAAGTGATAATACCTGAATCAGAAAGAAGGTATCCTTTAAGAGAACGCAGACAAGTTGATCGGTACGGATGCAATGTTATGTATGCCAAGGAGAGCACTCTTGATGGTGATCCATTGAATATTAATGAAGCGTTGGCGAGACCCGATAGTGACTTATGGCAAAAAGCGATAGATGATGAACTTATGTCACTAAGAGAGAACCAAACTTGGACGTTGGTGGATCTTCCAGCTGATAAGAAGCCTATCCAGTGCAAATGGGTGTTCAAAATCAAAAGAGATAGCGATGGCAAGGTAACGAAGTACAAGGCTAGACTAGTAGCGAAAGGGTTCACACAGGTATGTGGTGTAGACTATACTGAGACTTATTCTCCTGTAGTTAGAAGCTCCACGCTACGATTATTGTTCTCGCTAGCTGTTGAATACGGTTGGTTTATTGACCAGTGGGACATCACGACCGCGTTTTTATATGGTAAGATTAAAGAGGATATTTACATGCTCCAACCGAAAGGAGCAGTAGTCAAAGGTCAAGAAACCAGAGTATGTAAGCTGCAGCGTTCTTTGTATGGATTGAAACAAGCTTCGAATGCTTGGTTCAAGGAATTAGACAAAGAAATGTTGAATTTAGGTTTTGTGCAATCAAAAATAGAACCGTGTTTGTATCAAAAGCAGCTTAAAAACAATAAGAAGTTAATTGTCGTTATTTACGTAGATGACCTTTTTATTTTTGGAAATTGTGAACAAGAAAAGCAAAAATTAAAAACCGATTTGCTTGACAAGTTTAAAGTGAAAGATTTAGGCGCGGCTAGGCATGTTTTAGGCATGAGGCTGAGAAGAGATAAAGATGTAATTTGTCTAGATCAGCAACAGTTCATTTTAGATATTTTGAATGACTTCAACATGACAGACGCCAAACCAGTTTCGACCCCAATGGAAGTCGGTATGAAATTAGAAAGATCGACAAATTCCCATAGCAATCTGCCATATCAAAGCTTAATAGGGTGTCTAAACTATTTAGCCTGTAATACGCGACCAGACATAGCACATGCGGTAAGTGTGCTTTCACAATTTAATTCGTGTTATGACGAAATACACTTTAAATGTGCGAAACGGATCTTAAGGTATTTGAAGGGTACGTCTAACCTTTGTCTTACTTTTAGGAAGTCAGGAGATTTAGACTTACGAGGCTACGTTGATGCAGATTGGGGAGGGGCACTTGATAGGAAGTCTTTTACGGGGTTAATTTTCAGACTAGGTAAAAATATTGTGTCATGGGAGAGTAGGAAGCAAGCGACAGTATCCTTGTCCTCCACAGAGGCAGAGTACATAGGATTGAGTCAAGCTTCGAAGGAAGCTCTTTATTTACGTAGTTTACTGAGCAGTTTGACAGCTGTGGATAGTAAAGCGGTAGTAATTTATAATGACAATCAGTCGGCGCATAAAATTGCAGCTAACAAAATGATGCATAATAGAACAAAGCACATAGACATCAAGTATCATTTTATTCGTGAGTGTGTACTGGATAACAAAGTTGAAATAAGGTACATGTCAACTGATAAGATGATAGCGGACATTTTAACTAAAAGTGTTCACAGCCCGAAGCTTAGAGAATTTTTAAAGGATTTATCCATGTCAAATTATTCTATTAAGAGGGCGAATGACTAGTTAGATGTTTTGATGTGTTATGTTTTTTTTAATAGTGTTTTGTGTAATAGATAATTTTTTTCTAAATTTTATTTCGTTATGCATGCCTTATTTTGTTAGATTTCTTCTGTTTTTGTACTCTACTTTTGGGTACAGCGTAGTACAGACGGACACAGAAGTGTTAGTAATTTAATTAGTTTTATGTACCGAGTACTGACAAGTACAGATGGGATCATACGCATGTGTAATAGATTAAGGGGGCGTATTGGAGGTCGCATATTGTATGCCACTGGCTTGTGTATAATCCTATTTACACATGTCTGTCTGATTTTAAATATTCATAGTTACGAGTTGTTTATGTTATATACTTGTCACTTGCACATAAAAAATATGGACCACGAATATATGTTCAACTATCTGACCACTGCTGCTGTTCTTATTATAATCAATTTTCAATAGCGTGCGTGTGTGTGTGCGTGCGTGCGTGCGTGCGTGTGTGCGTGCGTGTGCGTGTGTATAGGTGCTATATCAAAGCTTCGGTTGCGTCGTATGGTAATTTTAAAAGAGCTGTTTTTAGGGTTTTCTTACAGGTGGTGGTTCAGCAGTCAATTTTAATATAAGAATGAATTCCGAGGACGGTCCCAAGACCGTGCACAAGCACCATAGCGACCCAGTGACCCAATTTCCTCAATAGATGACACAAATGCGCAGCAGATAAGCAGTAGATACCCTCCATGCCCACGATCTGCTCATGCTGCTACTATTACACAAAAAGAAACCAAACAGGTTTACATTAAATTATTTAGAACAAAAAATCGCATTGCGGTTTAAACGGTAAAGAAGCCTATGCTCATTAATCTTTCGTGTTTAGGATCCCAGCGGGACGATGGCCAAAAACTGAAAGCTGCGGCTTGAAATACGGATCTGAATCGGTTATCGACAAGTTACGAGTAAGTTTGGAGTTAATTCGAGCCAAACGCTCTGTTCACTCTATACTAACTTCAGGGTAAGTGGGTTTGCAAGATAGCCATAGCACGACTGAAAATGCCATGGCAACTAGGCATAAGATCCGACAGATTATTTCCTTCAGCGCATGCGCCGTAAAAGGCGTGATAGAGGTGAAGAGCAGGCCCATTTAGCAATAAAAAAAACAATTCCGAAATCATAAACCTACTTACATGTGTATTAATGCACATGCTGGGCAGCATTCACCTGTATACTAATAACATAGCAATCCAATCACCTATTGGCCTGCCAAGCGTAGCTGTTACGCCAGTATCCCACGTTTATTTATGTAGTCATTTGTACATTTTCCGTTGCCAAGTCAGATCTATTCGTTGCTTAGAATTCGTTTAGTTTTGATGCATAACTTTCGCTTACATTCGCCGGCGTCATTGCCGTTCAAGTTCACAACGCGACTTAATGTCGCATTCCAATATTGTTCTCTGGTTCTTGTACCGTAACATTTTAAATTTCCTTGGTTTTAAGTCTTAATGACAGCTATTTGAGTGTTACTTCAATAAAAATGAAACAAACTTATTACATGATTATTGGCTATCAAGATTTATGCATGAGGCGTTTGGTAATCTCACTTTCTTAGTAATCATTCTGCAGGAATTACGCCATTTACCGTAGAGAGCAAAGAAGCCAACAGGAAACAAAACTTGCGACTACTTAAAGCTGATGTGAAACAAAATTGCATCGTTATCGAACAAACAAAACAGCCTTGATCTAATGACCTACGAGCTACGTTGATAGCTATCGATGCTTTATTGGGTACCCAAACACAAGTAATGTAAAAGAACCTTAGTTGGGTGGGAAACAAAACGCGATGCGTGCACCAGCCTCAGAGACGAGCTTGTCGACGTCAATTTATATGAAGATGAAGACATGCTAGAGCCCACGCCATGTCTCGCGTGCCAACCACTGATTGCTTTCCGACTACTGCCTCGCTAATCATAAGTTTGTAGCTAGTGGCACGCTTTTTGAATATGCAAAAGGAACATCTCAACGTTCAGGAGACGAAAGAATCGTAGAGCACCTTACTGAAATTAGCTGATGGGGAACGGCTTTTGAAAAGATTTTAGAAGATACATTCTTGCGGAGAAATATAAAAAGCTTTATTTTGTCTTGACTGCGACAGTCACAGAATGAAAATTTCCACGAAGGAATACCTACAATAAAACAACGTCTGAATAATATATCACCCTACACATAAATTAGTTTATCTCAGGGCGGCTGCGTCCAATACTCTGAAATATCTGGGAACTGTTGAAATATTTCGCCAATGGGGCGCTGTGATGCGCTGTTTGTTTCAGAATGAACGTGATTAAATCTTATTCAGATGATAAATGATTTATTTTCTGTAAGTAGGTTTGTACAAACACTTTTACATGTCAATCATATTTTTTAAACTAGATGAGGTCGGCGTTTCCTATCTGACTACTCTGAGAAGAAAGGCCGAAACAAACTTAGAGGTCACAGTCTCTTTTAAAGTCCAGACATAATCTTGGTCAGATCATGTGAAGACCATGTAGATTGGTATCTGAAATGGTCTTTTGAGTAAAGAACCACACAGGTTGAGCGGACCTGTCCAGTCAGTGCACGCATTTGTCAAAAATCGTGCAGCTCAACTCAGAACTTGAGGAGCCTTACGATTCGACGAACAATACCAATGAAAGGACATTTAGGTAGGCCGCATAAATGACTCAAACAGATCATGATTAAAACAGAAACAATGATCCACATAGTCCTCACATTCACTTATTTATTTATTTATTTATCCTCCTATTGGAACGCCATACAGCAATTACACCAACGGAGCAAAAAATTTCTTAATGTGCTGCTTCCCATCCATCCTGTGCGCGGTGGACATCGAACGGGCGGCGATGGAACACGCACGCTCACACAGCGTCAGCTCAATAGTGCCATTACTCCATCCAAATTGCGCACATTCTTTCCGATTTTTTGAGACACAATTAATTTTTCAAAATAAATGCATTCAAATTGTAAAAACGGAAAATTTTGATGTGTCGTCCTGATAAAAATAATAATTAAAATAATATAAGACTTTAAACAGTAAATGTTCATGCCATTCTGTATATAAATAGATATGTATTTAGAAAGAGAAAAAAAAAAACAAAAGTGTAAATCAGCAAGATAAAAAATAAACAACATTCACTGTCTAGACCTATTGGAGCAGCTCAATCCCAAGCTTTTTTGTCCTCAATATAGTCTTTTACAGTATAATAGGCTTTCTGGCATAGTTTTAGCTTTATAAAAGATTTGAATTTATTAATGCTTAGTTCTTGAATGTGGCTAGGAAGTTTAGATGTACTCCTAGAACTACACCGATTCGTTGCACAACACAATTCGATGTAAAGCGTGATCACTTTGCGTGGTAACACGGCTCAATATAATATTAGAATCAATGTCGGTGTCGCAATACGCAACCTCACTCAAGGAGAGGACTCGGGTTTCAATACGATCATATTTAATCATGTACTTCATAATAACTCCGCACACTGTCACTTAATCAGCAGCCTCAGACGCTTCTACACTGAGTCGGAAATGTGCAGCTTATTTTTTGTCAATGTTAATGCTTTTGTTAGAGTCGTAAAAAAAGAATCCGCTGAGTTTCTGAGACTGTTATGAAAAGATAAACTTTCAGGCTTTATCTGGCCTTAAATATTCTCTCAAAAGACTAACAGTCATTATCAACTAGAATAAAACAAACCAAACATAGAGACAGTTAAAAATATACCAAGGAAACTGAAAATAAACTTCATTAGTCGATGCCAAGCCAGCATGAATATTGAAAATAACTAAGGCTTCCTAGAATGTACGGGGTCGCAAACTGAGGGAAATTATCCAGCTACAACCTGACCAGCACTTTATTGATCAAAGTTATGCCACACATCAATTAAAACTCGTCCAGAAAGAAAAGGGCGTGGACACGAAAATAACCTTATTTGACACAATCATATCGAGCTCTATGAATGACAAGAACTTTCCCAAACGTATTCCAACTTCATAACTATAGACTCGGGTTTCGGTTGAATAAATTTACGTGACTGGAAGAAAAATCGAACCTGACTCCCCGGCTGCTCGTGAAGTAGGCACATTTACCAATGTTTACATATCGCACCTACGGTGCAATAACGTCACTTATGCAATTTGGGTGGTTTGTAAAAGACATTGTCCACTTAGTATGGGACTTTGGCTCGGCGTGAACAGACACTTCACTACATAGTATAAAACAAAGTCGCTTCCCTGTCTGTCTGTCCCTATATATGCTTAGATCTTTAAAACTACGCAACGGATTTTGATGCGGTTTTTTTTAATAGATAGAGTGATTCAAGAGGAAGGTTTATATGTATAACACATGCATAATATAATAGAGAAACACTGATAATTTTAGAGGTTTCTAATGTAATGTCATAAATAAACACATTTTTTTGCGCTTACTTTGTAAACGCTGGCTGAACCCGTCGAGATAGATCAAAATAATGTACTACAGTATTGTACAGCTTAAAAAGGTCTACAAAAAAGTCCGCGATGGTATATGTCTATCTCTTAGGGATAACCCACAATAACCATTTTTTATCCTATACTTTTTACGAGAAATAATGGCTCTAAAATTATCAGTGTTTCTCCATTGCACCCGTGCGAAGCCGGGGCGGGTCGCTAGTTAAGTATAAATATAATACAGGTCTAATAGCAAATTCCAGTAGGGAAGAGAATATTGTAATAAGATTGTATCATGATGCTTGTAAGACTTGTTTTGCTTACTTGCTTTTTTTTTTAATAAACACATTTGTATTCATACATTTTATTATTATTCTGACTCATATGTTAGTAATATGTTGTCTAGAAACTGGACAGCTGGATATATATTATTATCTTGGTACCTTACCCAGCTTGAAAACCAAATCATAGTCATCTCATGAGTGCAGCAACCCACTGTTCTTCGGTCCACTATACAATTGCAGCAATAGGTACTGCTTGATTGAATTTCGTCCCTGACTGTTATTTTCGTGTAATATATACACGCATACGGTATCAGTGTCCATTTTCAAAGCCAAAACAATACTTGCAAACAATAATAAGAGTAAAACGAGCAAAACAATATTCGATAGAAACAAAGTCATGACATGACAAGTGACTTGAAGTGACAACCGTGACAACTCACATTATGTCAATGTCAGTTGTCACTTCAAGTCTTTTTTTTAATAATCGATTTATATTAGATTAAAAATCGAATTTAATGACCAACTACGATACTTTTGTTTTCCAATTATATGGATAAAACATGTTTGAGTGAATGTACGTGATTACAAATAACAGCTTTAATTGACTGTAGACTCTAGACTCTTATAAGAATGAGGAGCACTTAGTAAAACTTAAAAAATACAATTAGAATCGATTTATAAATTATTATTTTACAAATGGCAACACCGTGAAGGTCGAGTACTGTCAATATGTCGAAGAATAAAACAATTTCAGTACTTCTTAAATACACTATTCGTGGGCGCAACTTGATACAAAAAGTTAGAATAAATAAGCGTCTAAAAACAAAACATGATTTTTGATTAAGTTGTTTCTTTTCGAGCATCGTGTCCACGCCAAGCCGAGAATGGACAATTTCCTTTTAAACGTTTATTATATTTTATTACAAAATTGGGAGATGTTCGCTTTAACTTTAATATGAAGTTGAAAGTTGTAGTTTACATAACACATAATCAGCCTATAATATTCCCACTGTTGGGACACAGGCCTCCTCTCTGTGAGAGGGAGTGGGCCGTAATCTACCACGCGGGCCCAGTGCGGGTTGGTAGATGTCACATGTCTTCGAATTTTTGGTTCTAGGACATGCCGGTTTCCTCACGATGTTTTCCTTCACCGTTTTGAGAACAGTTGAAGTTGAGTTTGTAGAAGTTGTAGTTTATTACCAGTTAATTTCTTTAGTCAAGAAGAGGAAGAAGAACATTATAATAGGATGGCGAATTTTTAAACGCTTCTCCTGAAATATTACATCATTTGCATAAGTGACGTTATTGCACCGTAGGTGCGATATTACATAACAAAAATGACGCTAGAGTGTACCAAAAATATAGTTGCAGGGCGACGGCGTCGACCGTCATCGTTACCATTCAAACGCGACTTTTACTATTGTCGTGACTAAGAACAATATAAACCAAAAGTTTTGTCCCTAACAAAAGATGGCTATATCTGGAGCTATTTATAAAATTAACGAGTACCATGTTATATGTACGGACGACTTACAGAAAAATATATAAGTCCGAATGGCACTTTAAAACGATTGTGTAGGAGACGTATGGCAACGCAAGCAGACTGAACTTGACCTGCCATTGGCTGTCTTCGGCCTACATCGCCTCACAGACTAATTTGGCACCGATTATAACAACGCGATAAGATAAGCACTCTCTGACCTCTTTCACTCACAAGGAGAGTACCAAACTTGGGAATCACAGATTCCGTTGATTTTTATATATGTTGTAGATTAGTCTCCCCTCAATTACCAGGTAAAATGGTAAGACGCACTTCGCTTTAATTTTCGAGAAAAATGAATTTAAAGTTTAAGTCCACTAGACTCATTTTTTTCCAAATTTATTTATTTATTTTTATTAAATAATTTGTTATTTCAATTAATAAATAATTCAAATGGTGAAGTTAATTAATATTAAATTTATTATGTAAATTGTTTTTGTCAATTTTAATGGATTTATTATTTTATTTTATCGATAAAAATAATAATAAAATATGAAACATTTTTAATTCTAATAATACTCGTTATTATTATTGGGAATTTTTAACGTTAATAAATTTTGTTAGGAATATAAATTTTCAGTTATTATACGTTCCTGCGGTGCAGGACCCCTCTTTCCTTAATTTTACCTGCTCCGACATCTACTACCTGGGAAAAGAGACGCACGTGTAAGAATATGATTGGCCAAAGTTTGGCCTTCTCATGCAGCTGCTTTTAACTGCAGTCATTCGACTACGAGTTTTCATCAGTGTAACACGTAAAAATTGTTTAGTGCTACTTGCTCGAGTGATTGGTGCATATTATCAAAATGGAAAGAGCGAGTACGAGTTCTCAAGATCTTGTTGATAAAACATCCAAACTTGACGAATCAGTCAAGGGTGAAATTACTAATGCATTTACATATTGTAAATCGTTATTAAAAGAAAATGAACTTATAGTGGACGATCCTCCATCAGAAATTTCAATGTTTTATGATAAATATCATCCGGATGAATGTGTATGTGAAAATTAATCTGATATAGAGAGTGAATAAGTTAAATTTTAAGACTGTTATTATCAATGTTTATACAAGGTGTAACTTAAATAACGCACAGGTTGTGCGTTAGTTAAGTTAAACCAAACCGGAAATCGCGAAAAAAAAATCAGCTGTTCCCTACATTTATGTTTGCATAACTCGTCAAAATGTAGGGTACAGCTGATTTTTTTTCGCGATTTTCGGTTTGGTCCCATAGTAAAAGTTGTTCATAATAATGAGTACAATGACCCCTTAAGAGGTTGTGCGTTATTTAAGTTACACCTTGTATATAATACTTTATAATGTATACTAGTGTACCATATTACAATTTTTAAATAAATCTTAATTATAAATATTAATATTGATTAAAATAACAAATTATTTAATAAAAACAAATAAATAAATTTGGAAAAAAATGAGTCGAGTGGACTTAAACTTTAAATTCATTTTTCTCGAAAATGAAAGCGAAGTGCGTCTTAGCATTTTACCTGGTAATTGAGGGGAGACTACTCTACAACATATACAAAAATCAACGGTATCTGTGATTCCCAAGTTTGGTACTCTCCTTGTCAGACAATTCCTATAATAGTGTAACAATCAATTATTCGTTCTGCTAAGTCATGTAAGCAACAGGCAACAGTTTGTATTCATATTACTACGTATCAAATGCCTTTTGAGGCGACTTGAGAGAGTAAATGAATATAGGCTGGCCGGAACATTCACGTCAAAAAATAACATTTTGGGCCCTCGTATCGTGGGGTATCCGAATCACCCCCATGTGAACAGACACCAGTACATCAAGCTACTACAATCCGTCAAATTTCTTTAATAGATTTTCAACTTTATCACTAAAGCGTAAGGTTCAAAGTTGATTGGGAAAAAATTTACAGATTCTGGTAGGTTGATGTGCTGGCGTCTGTACATATGTTCCGCGACTTTTCATAGTTTTCGAGTTGTGAATTAATTTCTGAATTTTTAAGAATTTTCGACCTGACAAATTAAAAAAAAATATATATAAAAAAGTAGAGCATTGTCGAGATTTTTTTTTTCAAAATAATCTTCATGAGTAGTACTTTTATGCATAAAATAATCAGCTTCGTAACTGTGATGAAAATTATGAAAATGTTGGTCTAAAGTGAAAAATTTACCTTCGGTAAATTATGACTTAAATTTTCAAGTTTAATTTAAAAATCTAAACACGTGACTTCATGGTTCCTAAGTAGGCCTCAATAGTACGCTAGACTCTCAGCTTTCATCGTCATTAAAAAAAGTAGTACTTAATAGGGCTACTTTGGTTAAAATCGGCCTTCAAAGACAGCGAGGTGGAAAATTCATAAAATTAGCCATCCGATTACTTAATAAATTTTATTTTGCCCATTTTCTCCTTCCTAATGTTTATTAATGATAAGAATACTGGAAAGTTACCAACAAATATTGGGTTGGTACAAAAGTAATGAGACACTACAAAACTCTATACATTTCCTTTTTCAAGTTAATTGTTTTCGTTAATATTCTAGAATGTTGTAGAACATTCTAGGTACTTGTGATACAAAGCCGCCCTCGCGATCGGATTAGTCAGTTTGAAGAAAAATGGACGAGCGACAAGTTCGAACACTATACATACTTATACGAGTATGTATTTGTTAGGCCACAGTGCGGGCTCATCATCTGCCTAGCCTTTTCCCAACTATGTTGGGGTCGGCTTCCAGTCTAACCGGATGCAGCTGAATACCAGTATTTTACATGGAGCGACTGCCTATCTGACCTCCACAACCCAGTTACTGGGTAATACGATACCCCTAGGTAAGACTGGTTGTCAGATTTTCGGGCTTCTTGGCTTTCGGGCTGTTGGTCCCGGCTGTCATTCGTAGATCTTTGACAGTCGTTACGGGTACGACTGTTAAAGATCTACGAAGGACAGCCGGGACCAACGGCTTAACGTGCTTTCCGAGGCACGGAGGGGTCTCGGTATGTAAAGTAGTTCACCCATCCACAGACCAACCGCGGCAAGCGTAGCTTAACCTGATCGATCGACCTGTGCGGCTGTTATTATTTAGCCACGGGCCCCAGTGCGGGCTGCGGCTGACAATATGAAGACTGCATTGGGCGCTGTGTGTACAACCATGCGACGGTGTCCCGATGGTTTGACCGTTTTAAATCAGGAGACAGGAGCCTTGAAATTCAGCCACGCTCAGGACGACCACCCGCAATGAATGATGAGGATTTACGCCGCGAACTGCAGTCGAATCCGGATGCTACCACTCGTGAATTAGCGGAAGCACTTAACTGCAGTCACCACGCCGTGGAATGCCATCTGCAGTAATTTATTTTTAACATTTACAAAAGGTTTTCAAAGTGGCCATCTCCAGCAGCAATAAATTCTACACCTCACCATCATCTGCCTAGCCTTTTCCCAACTATGTTAGGGGTCGGCTTCCTGTCTAACCGGATGCAGCTGAATACCAGTATTTTACATGGAGCGACTGCCTATTTGACCTCCACAACCCAGTTACTGGGTAATACGATTCCCTTATAGGTAAGACTGGTTGTCAGACTTTCGGGCTTCTGACTACCCGTAACGACTGTCAAAGATCAACGAATGAGAGCCGGGACCAACGGCTTAACGTGCTTTCCGAGGCACGTAGGGGTCTCGGTATGTAAAGATGGTCACCCATCTACAGACCAACCGCGGCAAGCGTAGCTTGACCGGATCGACCGACTTGTGCGGCTGTTATTGTTTAGCCATGGGCCCCTCTACAATACACATTCCAAAATACGAATACACCTACGTAAGAAATTGTTTGTCAATCGTCTAAAAGCTTCTCTGTTCTCTCTCACAACACTCAGCTTCTGTAATCAACTGCCTCAGCTCTTGTTCACTTGAACAGTCTCGGGCGTATGCTATTTCCTTGTAATAGCCCCAAACGAAGTAATTGTTGAGGTTAGGTCAGGTGAGCGTAGAGACCACCTAATTGGTACGCTGCGTCCGATCCATCTGCTGGGGATTGGGGTGTTTCATTAAGTAATTTCGGACTTGCGTTGCCTAGTGACACGGGGCTGTCATTTTGTAACACCATGGTTCATCTAAGTTCGAGACTCACATCTTCCAGCAACAATGGAAGTTCATTTTCCAAGAAGTTTCTGTATGTTTCTCCATTAAGTCTGGAGCAGTTCAAACGGAATGGATAGACAAGCGCATTCAGCGCTTCAAACAGTCAAACACACAAGTCCTATCGCGGAAACGGAATCTATAGATAAGATTTAATAGATAATATTTTCAAGCGTCACATTATTTATCGAACGCGAGGGTGGGTTTAGGCATTTGAGGGAGCGGTACATTTCGGACTATTAAAATACTGTCTGACGCAAGAAAAATGGGGACTTTCAATAACGGCAGTAAATAAAAAGTATTTCACTACCGGGCTAACTTTCACTATCACAACCTAGCGCACTGTTGCATAATGACGCTCAGCCGGCTTACTACTTATCCAATTATAATTCACATTCGCACGTAGCTGACGCATATATGTATTGGTAATAATACTCATGTGATAAATCAGTTATTGGATGGCAAAGAAGCCAGCGGCCCACCTGATAGTTAGTGGTCAAAGTTGCCTTTGGACAACTACAGTGGCTAGTAGATGCATGCCCTAGACGTAAAGCAGACATGTCTCAGGTTTCAGTAATTTCACCGGCACCCATAGCCATACCCTTGAAACCGAAACAAAGCAAGCTGCTTCGGGGACAGAAATGGGTGTATTGGTAATACTTCCCCGGCAAGCTACTTCACAAAGAGCTCTATCGCTAGATAAATATATTTTATTCCTGAGAAAGGCAGCTCTCCTTTGCGAAAATGTAGTTTTGAGCAGGCATTTCATTTTCTTATGTTTTATAGCTTTTCCTCAGCGCGGTTCGCTCAAGGTTTTATTAATACTAATGGAATCGTTCGCTGAAGGAGATTATCGACTACCGCCAAACCCGTAGGCGAGCGACAAAACTACTTAATTAACTTCATCTTCTTGAAAAATAAAACTTTTTTAACTTCCACCAGGCTGGTTGTAAAATAACAGCCGCACTCTATTTTGTTTGCAAAACTTGAACAGCAAGTTCCGGGAAACAGTTCCTAGCTCGACTTCCTGACCGCAGATATTTCAAATGCAAATAGGTACTCAGCGCTCCTTGAAAAACAATTCAGTCGTTATGAACAACTCATTGTTATAATTACAAAAGTTACGTGTACATCAAATTTGTTACTCTAACACAAAGGGCCAGAGTTTCAAATGGAATTGAGTTAGATACGATTCGCATATCGGGGTTTCGACAAGGCCGCTGATACTAGAAATAGACACAAGGAAAAATAGACGGTAGCACGTCAAGTTTGGGTGTATTTGTGAATGAAGAGTATCAAGAGGGGAGGTGGCAGCGGAGGGGGGAGCACGTGGCGGGCGACCCGACGCAAGCGAGCTTGACCCAGTTAGTAGATGCACCATTTCGGTTCCGTTTTCAAAGCAAGGGCGGCCCTTTGCCGCTGTTGCTATGTTTGGGATCTCCCTATTCCTTCCCCTGATTCCTTTGTTCAGTGAAGACCGACATACTACGTCTTATTCTGACCTAGCTATAGCGACGCCTACTCAAGAGCAACAAAGCCGATTTAACACGAGCGGAAATCGCTAGGAGCTTGTTAAAATACTCATCATCAATAAAAACAGCATTAGATTAACCTTAGATTTGGATCTCAGCATGTAACACTTGGCAAGCTGCCGTGACACGAGCGCGGTGTCGCTCCTCCGCAGCTCCATAAACCTTACAATTCTTATAAATAATTATGAATACCTACTCTGTTTACAATCCGAAGCATCTGTTATGTTCATACGTAGGTTCAGTCGTTTCGTTAAGGCTGCTGCGTAGTTATCGTTCAGTGCCAGACCCAAAACGAAGAATCTTAAAAGATAATGTGGATTCAATTATAATTTAGACAAACCATAATTAAATTCACATTATCTTTTATTATCTATTATGTAAAAGTAAAACTGCGCAGTTGAATCGGTCGCGGTACAGAGTGGAGGACAATGCGGCGCAGCCTCATGTGCTGATCAGCAAAGGCTGGAAGTAAATTATAATGGATGCATGATCCATCGACTGGCAGACAATGGACCCACGCGTGATACGGCGACACGGTGCTGATCTGATGCGTATTTTAATTACCCAACAACATCTACATCTACCAACACTGTCCCCTAAGATACAGGACTACCTAGTTTAGGAGACAGGGTTACATGATCTGCGTAGATTTATGTAGATATTCCATGTTATTTTGTACATCTGCTCTTGTGTATCATGAAATGAATCTTGTATCATAATAAAAATATATAATTATTATCATTATTTTTATTATTATCTCCATGCTAAAATAGTATAAGTACGTGCACTCCAGTGGGTATAATTAGAAACTGAACCCAACTATGACGAAACGAACGAGAATTCCTTATAAAGTCAATTGGCGTTTTAATCAATGAAGCCTCGAATACAACAAAACTCCATCGCTCGGTAATTTCCTACAGCTTGAAACCCAAATCCGATTATTTCGACAAATCAAACCGGCTGTTTGTAACATACAAAAGTGCCATTTGTCATCTAAACCAACAACACAAAGTCGTCTTCAAGGTGTGTTTTATCCGAGGACCATCGATTTTCTATACTGTTCGCTGCGAAGAAAGCGGAGAAATCGTGTGTGATAATTTGTATGATAGAAAGAACCGTTTCAATTGTATCGTCGCCTATTATCTCAATACGTCATCGGGTCATCGTTAATGCCACTAATTAAACCAGTTCACGAAGCTGGCGAGCATTCATTCATATTATCATAAATCGTGTCACCCGCGTGAGCGTCTACGCAACATTCGAGGAGGCGCCCCTCAGCCAGTGTCCTCATTACCAATACACCATTTTCCTCTGAGATCGGTCACTTGTTATAAGAGATGATATTCCAACCAACCATCAAATATAATTGAGATGCGAAACTAAAAGAAAATAAGATTCCAATAACTCTGGCATCAGGTATACAGATGTGGAATTTTAATTTATACATATTGTACTGGCAATGACAATGCTCAGCAACATTGTCCGTTTTTGTAACAGTCTCGATATTGTGCGATTTCACGACCAACCACTAAACACAGCTGGATGAATAATTTTATAAATCTATTATTTATTTATTTATTAAACATTTTGTAGACTTAAAAGGTCAACCCAAGGCGTCTACAAACAAGTTACATTTAGTGAAATACAGTTTAAGTGCCAACCTCTCAAATACTATATTATTTAGGCATGTACATATTTAACGCGGCGACATATTAATCTGAATTTGGGATTAAAAAATAACTAAAGCCGGTAGCAAAAATAGTAGGTTGGCAGCTACCATAGAGAATATAACCACTAGAGAGCGTATGGGCCGATTTCTTCGAAGCACACGACTCACTACTGCGGGCCGGGGGATGAGGAAGAACGCGCGGCTGCAATTGGTCAGTTCAAGGTCAAGTTGCATCGTTAGGGCTGCTTTACTTCATTAAGAGAAAATAGTCGATATCGATAAAATGGATTTTAACATTATAATAAATACTAAATCAAAATCATAGAAATAATATTTAATCAAAATCAATCAATTACAAAAAAAAATCCCGGAAATGGACTGATCGGCCCCGGTCGGGGACAGAAAGAACTAAAAAATCCCGGAAAATACAAAAAAAAAAAAAACCGACGAACTGAAAACCGAGGAGGTTCTCAGTTCGTCGGTATTTTTTTTTTTTGAAGTCGGTTAATAGTAGATAGTTATTTTATTAAAGTATGTGAATTGAATAAAAAATGTATTCATTTTATTTTTCTCGATATCAACTTTCAGCTATTAAAGATAACAGCACTATTTTTTACGATAAACATACAAAAGGAAAGAAAGGGATAGAAGCATTAGAATTGTCTAATACAAGAACGAGACTTTTCCAAAAGACATCAACGCGCGACTCAAAAAGTGTGCTCGTTTACCCAGCCACCATTTTAAATAGACCCCTGCAGTGGCTTATAATCTGATTAAATCAAAAATAATTTTTCGTAATGTTTATGTACCGATGAAAAGTTATGTCATCCTTTTTGTAACTAGATGTCTAAGAATGTTTCCCACACCACTTCACCGCGCATGAAGGCATTTTGATGCGTTATAATTGCATAAACGTTATAAAAAATATATATTAATTTAGCGTGCACGCAGGTCTAACACTTGGACACAACTAAAATTGCTACTAGTACCGTAGCCTATACATAGGCGACAAAATACTAATAGTTTTCGTGCGTCGGGGCACTGTATACGCAGTCAAGTGGTTATAATAGTCTTTGGCAGCTACTGACGGCAGATAAAAAGTAGAAAATGGGCATTCTTAAATTATACAATGAGATTGTATATAAAGTTAACTAATTGTCTTTAATAATAATATGACGTAGGTACTCGACGGGTACTCGACCTCTATTTCCGCCTGCAGGGTTTAATGGAACTTAACACGAAGGAGATGACGGGGGCTCAAGTGAGCGAGCAGAGCGAGCGAACGAGCCCCCGTCATCCCCTTCGAACTTAAACTGTCCGATTCGGGGTGCCCCAAGTCACGAGCTCGCTTCGCTCGCTCTTGCATCTTAAGTTCTCAAGTTCAATCGTGTGTGTTTCTGGGAATGAGTCTTCAGAGATGCCTATAGTTGCCTATAATACAATGTTTGTTATTCCACTGTTAATATTAGTCGCAATGTCATTATTTTTAGTAGCAAATAGTTAGTCGCCCTTTAAGTTGTTAGTCGCCTAGAAAATAATATTCCTATTACCTAAATATATTGCACTGCAACTCATCAATATCAAACGATGGAATAAACTAGTTAGACAAAGAAAAGCAAAGTGTTTCCCTTCGTAATAAAACAAATAAAATTATATTTCAGTCGCATTTAGCCCACATGCGGTGAACTAATACAAGATAATAATTATTATAATGAGGGTCGAACGAAATGGACTGATGTTTCTGGCGCTTTGTTTATAAAGCATTACGCACACAGAAGACAACTTAGGAAAGTTGAACCAAATAAATGTCACTTGGAGCCATAGAGAATATAACCACTAGAGAGCGTATGGGCCGATTTCTTCGAAGCACACGACTCACTACTGCGGGCCGGGGGATGAGGAAGAACGCGCGGCTGCAATTGGTCAGTTCATGGTCAAGTTGCATCGTTAGGGCTGCTTTACTTCATTAAGAGAAAATAGTCGATATCGATAAAATGGATTTTAACATTATAATAAATACTAAATCAAAATCATAGAAATAATATTTAATCAAAATCAATCAATTACAAAAAAAAATCCCGGAAATGGACTGATCGGCCCCGGTCGGGGACAGAAAGAACTAAAAAATCCCGGAAAATACAAAAAAAAAAAAAAACCGACGAACTGAAAACCGAGGAGGTTCTCAGTTCGTCGGTATTTCTTTTTTGAAGTCGGTTAATAGTAGATAGTTATTTTATTAAAGTATGTGAATTGAATAAAAAATGTATTCATTTTATTTTTCTCGATATCAACTTTCAGCTATTAAAGATAACAGCACTATTTTTACGATAAACATACAAAAGGAAAGAAAGGGATAGAAGCATTAGAATTGTCTAATACAAGAACGAGACTTTTCCAAAAGACATCAACGCGCGACTCAAAAAGTGTGCTCGTTTACCCAGCCACCATTTTAAATAGACCCCTGCAGTGGCTTATAATCTGATTAAATCAAAAATAATTTTTCGTAATGTTTATGTACCGATGAAAAGTTATGTCATCCTTTTTGTAACTAGATGTCTAAGAATGTTTCCCACACCACTTCACCGCGCATGAAGGCATTTTGATGCGTTATAATTGCATAAACGTTATAAAAAAACTATATTAATTTAGCGTGCACGCAGGTCTAACACTTGGACACAACTAAAATTGCTACTAGTACCGTAGCCTATACATAGGCGACAAAATACTAATAGTTTTCGTGCGTCGGGGCACTGTATACGCAGTCAAGTGGTTATAATAGTCTTTGCTTGGAGCCCATCAATAACCGAAATACGAACGTAGGACATAATATGAACGACATCGGCACAGATGCAAGAATAACAGTTCAACAAGACTAGTAATGGGTGATGTTATTGAGCTCGGAAGTTGTCTAAGTGAAAAACTTGCAATTTGTGAGGGAACCGAGAGGAAACATAAAGTTCGGTCGCTGTGAAAGAGTATCGTAAAAGGCAGATTGAGCGGCGCTATAGTGATTCAATTCGGATATACTATTGCCTACGTTCAATATATGCAGTACAAAAGCTAAACCTTGCCTTTTGAGTGCCTTATCTAACTGATTCCACAGTATTCGTCATAAACCATATAAATTGGTCACAATAAATGAGACCATCCAGGCGTTACATATTTCATCGGGGAGCTTTCATCAAAGTATTTTATATCTTCATGACGAGTAAAAGTTGTAGGGGTCAGCGGTCGAACCGTCGCGGTCGGAACAGCTTGCAAATGAACAATTGCCAATACAAAGTGATCTTTGACCGTGTAATCGCAGACAGCAATAATATTATTGCTGTCTGCGATTACACGATCGTTAATGTTATCGCCGCACATCAAACAGTTACTCATGAATACTATCGCTGAAGTAATCTTTACTTGAGTGCCAGATCCAAAATTTAATATTAATTTGGCAGAGTTTGAGTTGTTAGCGTCATTAGTCTTCTACGACGACTATTCTAAACTTGTAACATCATAATTTTATGTTTAATGTGTTCCAGATTTGGAAATTCTTTTTGTCTTCATAAAGGACACTGCGAGCGATTACGGATCTGTAGGAGATCACATCCCAGATCATGAAAACTGTAATTGGATTTTCTCGTAAGGGAATTCATTAATTATTCCATAACGTTAAATAAAGGCTTGGTTCGCTTAATCTATTGTAGAAATTCGAAAAAATCGATTTTTTTTCATATTTTCAAAGTTCAAGAAACATTCAATAATATGCCTTCAAAGGGATTTTTCAAAATTTCAATTATTTACAGAGCTATAGCGATTTTGGTGACGCGACAACTAAACTGCTCCGACCGGAATGAATTTAACAATAGAAACTTTAAACGCGTTTTTCTCGAAACTACTTTTTTCAAGTTGGCGGTAAGGATATCTCGAGATCTACTAAACCGATTTACTTGAAAATTGGTGTGAACGTTCTTTACACATCCCTCTATCGTAACGTGCTAAAAAAGTTGAAAATTTTGATTTTTACTATTTAAAAAAAATTTGAAACTGTTAAAAAAAACGCAAAAAAAAATGTTTGTTTAATTGGCCACCATTTTTTTTTTTTTTACTTTTTTGAGGATTTTCCATAGCGACATTACTAATTAAGAATTCGTTATATTTTCTTGTTTCAGGTGAATAGAACGGTTGTAATTTTGCCCGCCGTCAAACCCCCTTTTTTGCACCCCCCACTGCCAGCCGATAACTTTGGACGTTTTGGTTTTTTTTTTTTTCATTTAATTTTTATACAACGTGTAACGTTAAATGCGCAAAACCTGAAAATAGTTTGATCAGAATAACGAGCAGAATTAATTGAACCACTTTTTAATATAGGTCACATTTTTCAAAAAATCTTCATTAAAAACGTTGCCGTGTCTATTTATTAATAGGTCAAGCAAGCCAATGTCAGCGCGACGCAGCGGCCCGGTGACGACTCCTCCCTCGATAAAGCGTCGTCGCAGACGCAAGAAACGATCAGAATGGTCAGTAAAACTAAAACAGCACATAAAAGCTTTACAATTTTTTTAATGACTTATTTTCTCTGTGAAATAGGTCAATTGAATTAAAAATCAGTTGGGGTGTCTGAGGTTTTGCGCATTTAGCGTTACACGTTGTATATTCTTAAAATACCAA
Source organism: Eremobia ochroleuca (assembly GCA_949629135.1). Taxonomy (NCBI): domain Eukaryota; kingdom Metazoa; phylum Arthropoda; class Insecta; order Lepidoptera; family Noctuidae; genus Eremobia; species Eremobia ochroleuca. Next base: position 795,985 of record OX451401.1, on the reverse strand, counting down.
TAAACAAATAAGAAAAAAATGGATGCTAAAAATATTTTTTGTTCTTTTTTACGAAACTTGAAAAAACGGCCGAAATTTCTGCCTCTACACTAGAATACCCCCTTAAACACCACAATTAAACGTAAACCAATTGCACACTGACCAACTCTGTGGGAATGTATTTAAAAAAACCTTCTGTTACCGCGGTATATGGCCCGAGTTTTCCTGTAACTACTTAAACAAAATTGTTGTGGCTATCGAGACTGCTTGATATTTCCCTGGAATTTCATTGATTCCCAGTTCAACCACAAGCTTTTGATTATATTTGGTGTAACTTCGTGGTTTTGAAACATAATATTATTTCTGGGTTATTAAAAACTCTTCATAAAATCCTTCTGTGCAATTTTGCCTCAAAAAAGTATAAGTTTTAAGTTTCCTTTCCATTAGTTATACCCTTCCGACCGTACGAACCTCACCACACCTGAAGAAGACACTGTAATGGAAATTTTTTCCAACAAGAAATGAACCTCGGAGCAACCTCTACCCGGTCCCTACAGACCTTCAGGCACACGAACGCTGTGTGTGAAGAACAGATAACGTATTTAAACTTCTATTGAAAACCGCGTGTGAATTTACACGGAAAATAGGAAACATGATAATAGTTCGCATTGCCAACAATTTAATTGGCTTTGGGTCGCCCTAAACATAAAGCGAGTCTGTCACCGAGCGTATGTGGGGACAAGGCACTGATCCCTCCATGGGAGTTATGATTTTGAATTGATAATTATTGTTGGAAAGTATTGTTTCCACATAGCTATTCACAACCATCCGTCAGGCTATCGTATCGAAAATTACACATTTCGATAATCTGATTTGCCTTGCCCCGAACAACAAACAGCTGTCGGAAGAATAGCAGTCGTCTATTTGCTTTAAACTGACTATATTTTCGGGTTTTGGACTTGTGTAAACAGCGTTTAGAAGATTCCTGCGATAACATTGATTGATGTTCTATACGGTACGGAAGAGTATCGAGTGGTTATGAATAGCTGTGGTGGTCAGTTCAGTTGCCCTCGTAATAAACATGTCACTTGGAAACTGAACGCGAAGCAAGAAAATCTTTTCGTCGCTCCTGCATTGATCTGTTCAGCGCGTAAACAAAGCCAAACCCTCGACACAAGAACCAGGGGATAGGAACATGTTACACTCACGGCCCTGTTCTAGCTGCTCAACCTCAAATGACTCCCAGAAAAATGGGCAACGACCACTACAATAGCTTTTGTGTTGAATGTAGCGCACGCGCGTCATTACTAAATGTACCTTGTGGAAACTCCCCATAGGGTTTTGGTCGGGCATAGTTAACATGGCTTTCGAAATTTCTACCTACTAAGTATACCCAAGTTGGAGTACTGTGCTGGACCGCTTCGTGCTCGTCACACTAAAGAGCAGAATGTATTTCAACACAGACATTCTCTGTATTAGAATACATTATGCTCGTCATTTCCAAAACAAACTACCTACGTACGAGTGCAGAGCAAAGGATTTGGCAGAGTTGTGAAAGGTCTGACATTACGCGTTCCGGTGCTGTATCTAATGTTACCATGCTAATATATATTTTTAATATTCTGTACATTCATCTGCACCCCTATTTCTAATTTAATTTTGTCTCATCTGGCTGTACTGTGATTTGTTCTAATTTTATTTTACTACAAACCAATTTTTTTTAATTCAATTTTAATCTAAATTTGTTATACTCCTGATTTTATTCGAATTTTGTTTTAGATTTAATAAAATTATTTAAATTGCTTTTATTCTAATTTAATATTTTAATTCTATTTTTATTGCATAATTTAATGTTTAATGTTAAATAATTAACTTAATTTTAAGTAATACAATTCTGTCACCTATTGCTGCATAAAACTTACCCAGTTGTAATCAAAATGGTAGCAGTCACTGGCTCCTGAAATACAGGTACTCTAACCTAGCTCTGGAGCCAGGGTATCAATTTTTTCTGTAACCTGTTTTTATGACACTAAATAATTTTTTATTATTATTATATTTTTACATATCTCGGGACCATGAGGTCCCGGTCCTTTGGAAGGCATACGAGGGGCCGAAGCCAACTCGCAGAGGCCCCTTAGGAGATTTTAATGAAATGCGGCTCCATCGGACGATTATCCCTGTATGCACTATACAAGTGCACCCAAGGACAACCCCCGGTTGGTGTAGAACTATTGCAGGATATGGGAAATTAAAAAGTTCGACTATGGGTTTGGTTGGCTAAAGTGGGTTGGTTACCAAGAACTATGGAAGAACTATGGCCCCTGCCTGATCAATGTTTTATATACACACGGATAAAATGGCAGGGGGTAACTTGCACACTCAATAATGGGCCCCCGTAAAGCTGTCGCTAGCACATAGTGACGTAGCGACAACATGTCCTGAGGTGCTTGAGGAGTGGAGAGGTATTCCATAGCTTTCAGAACAATCCCATAGCTCGGAAGATGGTCAAGATCCCTACGAGCACTTACTGGAATACTTCCTTCCCCTCGAGCCCGTTTGCTCTTGCGAATCTCCACTCAAACCGACCCATAAAGGCAAAATAGAGTCGGGAGCTCTGTTCCTCGTCAGTGTTCAATCCAGCCGGCCAATTAAGGCAAGCCAGAGGTGAGGAACAAGACTACTCCCGGGAGATAGGGTCCGTGTGGTCGTTAGTGCCCAACAGCTCGCCACATGCTTCCCTGCGGATTTCTGTATCTCTCTTGGTCTGGCTCCTCACCCTAGACTAGTTTCGGCAAGGTAAACTCTTCCGGCACAGGCCTAGAGTTCGGAGCGCGCAAGCCCCACCACGACGTCAACGTAGAGATACGGCGGTGGGGTTATTATTATTATTATTATTATCAATCTCGACATAATAAAACGCAGTGAGAACTTAGGATGCAAGAGCGAGCGACGCGAGCTCAGGACTTGGTGCACCCCGACTCCGGCAGGTTAGGTTCGAAAGGGATGACGGGGGCTTCTGTGAGCGAGTAAAGTGAGCGAACGAGCCCCGTAATCTCCTTCGTGTTAGGTTCCTTTAAAACCTGTAGATAGAAATAGGGGCCGTCGACTACGTCTGATTATTATTGCGTGTAAACCAACTTAGACCCGCCACGTGATCTTCCCCACCCTAAATACTCGCACTATGCACCAATCCCGCCATTTTCAAGCAAGTTATTCTATTGATATAGGGTATATTTAGTAATGATTCATTTTAAACTGGTGCTACTAAATATACCCGAGTAGCGGATTATAATATTAAATACTTGTTGGTTGCTGTTGCTGTATAATCAGGAACATTGGATCTAGTTGAGTTGCTGTATGATCAGGAACATTGTATCTAGTTTGGTTGCTGTATAATCAGGAACATTGAATCTAGTTAGTTTTTGTCTCACGAGTAAATATTATAAAAAACACGAGCAGTTTCCATAGTGTTTAGCATTAGTTCTGTCGACGTATTAGTACTACTTTATCATAATTAATTTTTCAATTATATCTTTATCGTTGTAACTATCTGTAATCAAAATGTTTGAACGACTAATGTCCCAGAAATTACACCCATTTACAGCAAAATCCAAATGCGAGTTCGCTTTTCGCGTGATACCTGTATTCTACTGTTATTTCTTTCTCGGCGAACCGGTTGGCTATAATACGGTCTCACTGCATCTGACTGCTCTCAGCGTCACTAGAGAGCCAAGTTTTGGGAAAGTCGATGTACATCTTTTAAAGTTTTTGTGGAGTTCAGGGTTTTAAATTTCCAACTTAATCACCTTCTGTAATGGTTAGCTTCACAAGTATTTAAAACTTGTGATCTTGAATCAACACACTCAACGTAATGGAAGTAAGTGCCCTACTTCTGACATTTCTAATTATAACATCTGCCTTGAAACTTCACTATTGTTAACATTCATCACAGTGTTCAGCAAACCGCTTTGCCTAATATGAGCATTAGTTATTTACATTACCTAAAAGGCTCTTGTTTAGCATAAGTTATTTTACGTAGCTATCCTAAATTGATTGCTGTTTACTGTCTTCTACATAAATAGCTTGAGACAAATTCACTCCTGCGAGTGATTTGAGTCGCACAACGTCAAAGCTCATGGTACCCTTCCAACAAGCCAATCACGGTTTCGCTCGCGTATTATACGCGCGCACGATTCACAAAGTATTGGTATTGATTGTATGAATGTTCCTCTGCATTTAAGGCAGGCTCTGTAGGCAGTGCACTCAGCACGGACGATTAACCGGATAATACGTGTCTGCTGTTAGGGAAGTGGAGTCTTGCGACTTTAATATTGAATGGAATCGCTTGCTTTGAATTCTAGTGTGTTATTTCTTTTATTTTAATAGAAACGCAATGTTCTAGACATAAAACAACACTTATAAACTCGGGCGATTATCAGCGTTTTTTTTTTTTTTAAAGACAATTTAGTTTTCTGGTTTTTAAATGCACCAAAAGTTTGACCTTCGTCCCGCACGACTATCAATTTTTGATTAAAATAATACTAGTCTACTTTTAAATCTGAAAGATTCAGCCAATTCATGATGCAACCAAAATTTGGTTTCAGTTGATGTAGTCCATGGATTGGCGATCAAAGTTTGCAATACATTAAGTAAACGCTCAAGAATTGCAAAGTCAACGGGTCCTTTAGAACACAAATCGAGCTCGGCGTAGACTTCCTCATAAAGTAATGCTCAACATATGAGCTGAGCACGCGACGCACTTAATCTTCAATATTCCCTCCACTCTTCGCCACCATGCTCACAAACGCAACTTAGTAGAAACAATACGTAAACACACTTTATAACAATTTGTCACTTTGTTTTCATAACTTTATTGGTTCCCTAATGAATTCCTCGCCTCGTACCATGAAACCTACGGCTAGTTTTACGATACAATGACTTAACACTTTCAAAACAGGTTTCGATATGTTTATGATTACGCTGTGAGGCTATGTAATAGAAATACATCGTCTAACAACCACCAATAGATGGAAAATAAGAAAACCTGTAAATCAACTGAGAATTGGACTAAGAACCACAGAAGTGGCCAAAATGTTTTCTACAAAAGCTTACGCAACTTTTTGATGGGCGAACCTTGCCTCACTTACATTAGTAGCTTGCTTCGAAAACATACAAAAAGCAGTCTGGACAACGTGAGCCAGCAACCTAGAGCAACTAGTTGGTTAACTGGTTTCGTGGGTCGTTAGCCTCGCACTTTGTGGCTGGCAACAAGGACCTGCTGCCAGCTACTGATCCCAGGACTACACTTTTTTTGGGTTCACCCTTTGGGAGTGGAACTCTTGAAGCAGTGTGGTGACTCGTTAGATTGCTAAATGTGAGCTGAGTATTTAAGTTGTCAGGACCTTGACGCGTGTCAGAGTAGTTCGAGCAATGTTACGTTCTAATACAATAATGTTAAAATCCATGTTCTTGTGTAATACAACCTGTACATCCACCCTTAACAAACGTCACGTAAGGCCGCAATACTGTCAAGGGTGTGCTGGTACATGGAAATATATGGTAAGCTAAAGGGACCTACAGAGACCTACAAGCCTAACAGTCCCTACGACCTTAAGCCCTACAAGCCCTACAGCCCTAACCTACCATATACCTAGTGTGTGATAAATAAATATATAAATAAGTTCAGGATGTCTGCACCATGCGACCTAAGGTTACAGACGGATAGTAGACAGGAATACCAGGTTCGGGAAGGGATCATCATTCTTTCATGGCATAAATCTCGATCCCTTAGGAATATCGGGATAGAAAGTCTCCTATGTGTCAACATAGGATACTTTTTATCCCGATATTCCAAGATTAACATCCTGGTTATAAACTATCTGTGCGCCAAATTTCATTCAAATTCGTTTAGTAGTTTTTGCGTGAAAGAGTAACAAACGTCCATCCACCCATCCTCACAAACTTTCGCGTTGATAATATTAGTAAGATTGAGCCAATAGCGACCCGATGCCCTATTGACCGGGATGTCCTTTGCTCCAGTTCTATTTTCCACGACATTCCCGAAAAATATCTCTGAATATACGCAGACTTAGTAAATGTCAGACGAAACACCTTCGTGTGCCCTTCAATTTACTCAGAAAGGCAATTTATACATCTAGTGATGTTACAGTATTATTACAAGTTTCCAAATTAAGGTAAAACACCTACTTGATGCAAAGTAATTACGATTAATGTTTATTGGTGTACAACTTGTACAAGCCCGATATTATCAACTCATTACAGTCATTACTGCCCTCATCTATGAAATAAAGAGTCGTTTCAGTAGCCGGTTTGAGTTATGATCGTTATGAACACCAGCCAACAAAAAGTGCAGAGCACTCAACATCTACCTATGCACATCAACATACATTAGAGTCAACTCCATAGAGCATTAAGTACGTCGCAATGCGCTGATGATAACCAATATTGAATTGAACAGAAACTGAAAAACCCAAACTGGTGCCAAAAATAAAGTTGCCAGAGCTCATTTGTATACAAATAGAAGCTAAGCGACATTGAGTGGGTGGAGAAATATTAGCGAAGCCACGCGGGAATATTAAGCCAGCAGACAACAAAAGGTGGTACAAATTGCATTGTCAGCACCCCCAGGGTCCTTGCCCCACGTCTAGACGCGGAATTAGGCGAAGTGCACCGGCGTGAACCGGAGAGAACCGGACCCGGGCAGCCTGCAGGCGCAGCGTCGTCGGTCAACAACCGGCGCGTCAGGCCCCGGTCGATACAGGGCCCCGAGCGCTCCGACCTCACGAATCCGGTTACAATACCAAATTCTGCACTCGACATGTACTTCAATAAATCAATAGTCATCATGTCTATGCAAATATGTTCTCAGATGTTGCGAAGCTAATACTTTATAGCTGGTATTTCCATTTGTGCTTCGTCTGCATCTAATCATCTAAACTAGGTACATAGAAAAATTCAATTGTTAGGACTCTCTTATAGATGAAACTGAATTACCAGGGGTTGAATCGAACAATGGACATTTTGAATTGTACTCAATGCAAAAAAGAATGTATTACAAGTTTTATTTTAAAGTGTACAAAAATAACAAACAACCATGATATTCATATTGCGAATGCTTTACTTATATTTTCTTGGGGTCATAGTACTCATCATTTATGCTTTCAAAAGAAAAAAGCTTGCATCAAATTAATCTCTTTTACATAACTTACTCCGATCATTCAACTACGATATTTCATAAAATATTGCTAAGGTGAAGACTGTAATTTTACTCTTGCCGGAAAATATACGGGAATTGGCAATATTAATGAGGCTTCTACAGGTCGAGTAAAGTTAGTATAACAATGTTCTTAGCTACTGGATGGAGAATTTCACGTCCTCTATGAATGTGACCCAAAATCCTAAACCCGATCTTTGTATCCTGGGGTCGGGAAACCGAGTCTAAATAAGACGATCAGAAAGCAGGTCAAAGCAACACGCGCCTAACTTTATAGCTGAAGACTTGTTAACAAGAACATGAGCTGTCTGTCACTGCAACCAGCCACGACGGCACTCCATAAATCACTGAACGACACTGACGAACACGTACTCGATAAAATGTAAACTAGTTCTTTTTTTACGCAAGTGTCCACGCATACCGGCTATTTTTGACCGCGAGCTATTTACTATACTGGATGTTTTTTCTTACAGGCTCCAAATTTTTACAGGGTGTTCTACTCATGAATTCCAACTCTGAAATCACGAAAACAAAATCAGCTGTTTAATACAAAAGTTCTATACCTACTTGACCAAAATGTATGAAACAGCAGATTTTTTTTCGTGATCTCAGAGTTGGTTCTATAGTGTAAGCTGTTCATATTCAAGGGTAGAACACCCTGTAAAAACTTGGAGACGGTAATAAAAAACATGCTGTATTACCTACTCTCTTTTATCAGCACAACACAGTTGATACAATACGTCGAGAACTTCGAAGAGTAAAATCTATTTCGGTGTGTCGTTTAAATAGTTTGTAGAATTAGACTGATCATGTACGTAACATAATACATATTGAAAAAGAGTGGAACCGCGGATCAAAGCCATCAACTGAAGTATTCCAATAAGATAAGAATTGATGCTTCTCCATATGACGATGAAAACGGACCTTCTATTGTCAAAGGGAATAGAAATACCACTTCTGCAGCGACGCAATTGAACATTGCAGAGCAAACAAAGGACCACCTATCCCCGTCCCCAAAGGACCCATTAATTGTCTTTGCTATCGAACCGGCTAGACGAAGTCACTACCCCGACTGTTCTTAAACTAGCTCGGATATCTGTTTTGTGTCTGAAAGCCCAGTTAGCGTTATATACAAACATAGCACTTTATTTTTATCGTTAACGCAAATAATAATAGTGAATTAAGATAAGGCGCGGGTTCGCCACACTTATCGCGCTTTACCCGCAGTTCACCGTCGCGATTCATACAACTTGATAACGAGTTTATTATGTACGAGTTTTTATTGTCAATGGGCAATCTTTGCCAAAAACATTGGTGAGTAACGGAGTACGCGCGCGTGCAACGTCGTGCTCGTCTAGATCTTGTCCCGACTTTTGACGTGTGGACTTGACATAAAGCAATGCTTTATTATACGTAGTGTGTATATGATGATTCTCTTCACTGGGCAACAGCCATTTGTGTTTATTGTAGGCAGCGTTGGTTGGCAAAAATTTAGTTTGATTGACAATTAAAAACTAAAAGTAACGAAATTAGTTTCAACTAACGATTGACGATTTACGTAGGCTGTTCCATGTCTTGCAATGGGAGGAATCAACAAGTTTTGACATGTACCTATGACTGGGCGTAGGGTTATCTACCACTAATTACAAGTTCATGCATGCAGTGTTTGCTGAGCCTGCCAGCTGTGATATTCGGTAAATAGATCGAAACATTTTGTGAAAATGCCTAGTCTCGGTAACCGCGAGTACAGAGCGAGTTCATTACAATTTCAAACGTGGATTATCTTATCAAGAGTGCCACGAAGATCTTCGGTGATTTTGGTAAAGAGTGCCCTTCCCTTTCTGCCGTATTCAAGTGGTATAAAGAATTTCAAAGAGTTAACTATAATTTAGACGACGACGAAAGACCGGGCCGACCCATTACAAGCAGGACCCAAAAAAAAATAGACGCTGTTAGAAAACTATTAATAGGCGAATTACGTGCAGACAGATTGAGGACATTGGTGCATCAACACTTAATTCAATTTTACACGAAGACCGAAAAGTTATGTTGTCTCTGGGTTCCTCACAGTCCCGACGATAGTCAAGAAAATGTTGAAAAAGTACGACTCGGCCCGAGAACTAAGGATGTTAACTCGATTGTGACTGGCTACTATTTCGATGTTCCAAGTAAATCAAGATCGAAAATCTGGGTGTTCTAAGACGAGCCAACCCCAACATAGGTCAAACAACAAAAGTCAGTTAAAAAAAGATGATTGCATTTTTTTTTTTTTTAATTAAACCAAGGGGCATTGTAGCTAGAGTTGTATTAGACAAGGAGAAGACTGTCAATGCTACCTGGTACACTGAGGGTTGCTTGCCTCAAGTCATCTGCGAGCTGAAGAAATTGCGGCCAAACTCGCGCCTGGGCAGTTGGCACTTTCACCATGATAATGCTCCTGCTCATCGAGCGACCATGAGTTTATGGAGCAATCGGGATTTACTGTGCTGGACCACCCAGAAAATATCCAGACCACTGGGAATGCTCAACACGGTCTACCAAGCGGATTGTGTGGGCATAATACAAGCGGCTTATGCCATAGCAGCCAGGAGAGTTATGGACACCCAAATTCGTATACTATCTGATAGCACCTCAGTCCTCCAGTCCCTAGGAAAACAATGCATCACATCAAAGCTGATACTAGAATGTCAGAATGCGCTTGAACGGGCAACCATATCGAACCGCAATATAACTATGCAGGTGGCTACAAGAGCACACCCACACAACAAGCAGAGAGCCGGTGGACGTCGTCACCGGGCTGTAGGCAGTCCAAGGAAGCCATGGCATCATTACATGGCAAACTAAACAGAGCGTCTGTTTGCTTGTGCTACGCCTGGACAGGAAAGGCGTGCGCCTGGTGACGGGGACCATCACGGGACACCGCTAACTAAACAAACGCTTCAGGAGGTTTTGCATGGAGGCTGATGAAACCGTTGCGCATGTGCTCTTTGAATGCACAGGTGTCACCCAGATTAGGTCAGAAATCCTCAGGACTTACACAGATGTTCTCAACAGACCAGGAGACTTAATCAGCTTCTGGAGGGAGGTGGGCTGGTTGGAATAACCACCGGCGGCCGCCATGGCCCACGCATAATGGTCCACTTGAAGGACAAGGTGCGGAAACAAATCCCGTAACATAGAACATAGAGTAGCAAATTAGCACGTAGTAGCACTGATGATGCCATAGAAGTTGCTATATTTTGGACTAAAAAAAATTGAAATACATACTGTCATGCCAGCAACAGTTAGATGAAGAATAAAAAGTAAATACAAATTAAATAAATTATACCAAAACATATAAATTTGTCGATTCACTGGTAGAGAATAAAATCATGGAATCCCAGGATTAGGATCCTGGAATTGTATTCTCTATTCACTGGTAATCAGAAAGTAATAATATTGTGTCCTTACAGTCATCACAGGGGGTCAGGAATATACATTAATTATAGAAATCTATATAATTCCATTAAAAGTATTACATAAATGAATCTGCGGGGTGATTGCGTAACACTATCAGTAGCAATGGGTTTCATTTTGACAGTTCAACAACATTCATTGCGTTATTTACATTGCTGAGCAGACACATTTATTGAACATATGCAGCAATGGATGAGCTTCAAAATGATTCAAATTGAGAGTAACAGTGTGTTACACAATTAGGGTGCAGATCGTAGGGCATAAGTACTACTGACCATTATGAAATAATTCTCAGCAAATGCTTTACATATAGATATTGCTGACAACCTGCCGAGCCCAGACTTTGAGCTATTGTGAGATACTCACAGGTATATTTTTACATTGCCTTATCAAATGGTAGTCATCAGTCATTTCTGCATTTTTGAAAATCAAGTGATTTTAGTTTCATTTGAAAATGAGATTGGCTAAGTAATAACAGCTGCACGGGTTGATCGATCAGGTTAAGCTATGCTTGCCGTGGTCAGCCTGTGGATGGGTGACCATCTTTACATATACCCTTCTGTGCCTTGGAAAGCATGTTACGCTGTTGGTCCCAAGCTGTCATTTGTGGACCTTCGACAGTTGTTGCGGATATTATGTTACCCAATAACTGGGTTATGGAGGTCAGATAGGCAGTTGCTCCACATAATAAACTGATAATCAACTGTAATTATAACTGGATGCGGTTACAGTGGAAACCAACTCCAAAAATATTTGGGAAAAAGAGACGATTTAAAAATGACTTTAACCTCGTAACGCCCAAGCTAAATTTCGCAAGATGAGCTAAACGCTCAATGTATAATGTATTGAACAAAGCTACATACGGCATTCCGGCCCAGACTAAAAACAAAACCTTCTCCTAAACGCCCAATGTACATTACAATGTACATTAATTAATTTAAATGCATGTTTGCAATGTGTAATACTGTATGTCACTTTGTTCAATACATTGTACATTGGGCGTTACGAGGTTAAATGGCTTTAAGTATTGTTGAGTAGGAATCGTATTGATTAAGTAGTTTGTGTTGCATACATAGTAATAATGAAAAGTAGGCAAACCCAGAAGATTTGAGCAGTGCTTGCCAAAATTTTTTAGGATGACTGATACTAACACAATATCAGAAACAGTGGAAGAAGTAAAGGGACGTCCATATTCTGCCATGGAACAAAATGAGTCCAAGCCCATTTTGTTCACTAAATCAAGTTATTACAATGTGTTTTACCAAAGCTACAGAATCAATATCCTGGAAAACGAAACTTGCATTATTTCTATGTTGTAACCTAAGGATGTAATGTTTAATTTTATGATAAACTACCTGGGGTACCCAGCTTCGCTCAGAAACATTCCACAACATTCCAGAATGTTCTGGAATGTTGTGGAATGCTCTCAAATACTCTCAAATGTTCTGGACTGTTCTAGAAATTTCTAGAGGGTGAAAATTCCAGCCCTTATATCTTCAAAAGCATGCCCTTCAGGTAAAAACGGGAACCTTCTTTATGGACTACCACACCATATAACTCCCTTGATCGTACCGGGACTCATTTCTGAGTTTTAGCGGCATGCACAGTGTACACTTACTTTTATAATATAATAGAATATATATTGATTACATAGTTTATAATGGACAATACTTTTAAAGGTAATGAATGTGTCCTAACAATAAATAATCAATGAAATTGTTAGTAAATATACATGAAATTATATATCATTACGTTAGGAGTAAGTGCCTATTCATGAAAGTATAGTTTTGAAAACATTTTTGTCTACCATTTTAGAGGAGACCTTGTAAAAATACACAGGTTTTATTGTCAGAGCCGACGGGAATCGACTTATATATATTACAAGCTTCTATCGTAATTATAAATCTATTTCGATGTTGATAGAAACAGCTATCATTTATTCTTATGTGTTGTTACAAAATATACGATCAGCTGATTTCTTTGTTTGAATACTGCAACGACAGTCACCACACTACAAGCTGTTATGACACGTCAGACGACTTATTTCTAACATTAAACTAGACAAAACTCTACTCAATAACATGAGAATTACTTGAGAGTGCATTGACCAAGAGTTTTGCAAATTACTAATCCATAAACAAACCTTGAAAGTTCTTACCTTTGTAATGGACTCGAAGATTATTTTGCGACAATCCGATGTAGCTGAATTTATCCTTAGTACTCCATGATCTTGGTAACGGTGTTTCTTCTTCGTTCACATTAGGATAAAGCAATTTTAAACGATCTACAGTATCACTTTGCACTTGATTTTGGGAATCCATCGTTCCCCGTCCACTACCCATCGCAGCCATTTCTAATTTCCGTAATTTCATGTCATGTCAGTGACGTCAGGAAAATAGTTTACAAAGCTTTCGTAAGATGGCAGCACAGTCACACTTTTGTTGTCTTTTGTCTCACTTTTGGAGGTTTTTTACATGTTTTCGGTTTTGCTTATGGTTGAACCGGAAACTTAAAAAAAAAGACCCAAAGCAGAGGCACTGGGTAACTATTTTTTTAAGCTTGAGATTTCATGTAGTTTCCTTTTTTTTCAATTTACTAGAACCCATGAATGAAAAGCTTTTTCTATGTGTATGGGCGTAACATCCTAACTTCAAGACTGTAACAAGATAATCACCACCACAACAAACCACTTCAAAGATAAATGAAAATCGGTCGATAATTACTAAATTTTTCACAATTTTGTCATAAATTATGATTAGTGTTCCAAAATACGTTAAAGTTATTGAAAATCAGATAGCAGATAAACTCAAACGACTTAAAAAATCCGATAGCGAATTACTAGAAGTACAACAATTACACCGTGATGAAATTCTGGAGGTAAGTCTGTAATAATCTGGCATTATCGTCATACAGGGAAAACTAAGAGTTGGTTTTTATTAATACAATCTATTTTTCAGATTTATCAGGAAGCTTTCAAAAGCTTGATTGATGGAACGATAACATATTCTGGAATTCTCAGTGATATAAAACAAGCTTACGAATATGCAATACAAATACGAGATGAACGTATTTGTCAATTTATTACGCAGGATGTAAGTAGGCACAGTATTGCATGGTATTACTATAACCATTTTCCTTAGCCCGTTCATATTCCCCTAATTCTGTAAATGTGTACCCACTAGAGCCGCGTGTCCTTTTGGGGCTTCCAGACCCACCTAGCGCGGTTGCTTTTTTACGGAGAAATGAAAGTGCTTTTAGCTTCAGCAGCATTTATAGTAATAAGTAATACTTGAGGGCACGGTTGGTGCAATGGTTAAGCGACTGACTGCTGCGCTGCGTGTCGCGGGTTCGATCCCCACACGGAACAAATATTTGTATGACCTACAAGTAGTTGTTTCGGGTCTGGCTGTTTGTTTATGTGACTTTAAGTGTTTGTAAACGCACCCACAATACAGGAGAAATTCCTACTGTGGGGCAACATTAAAAAAAAATATCAATATCCATCAGGACTCCGGCAGTTCCATAAAACCGGGCGCTACCGATACAAATCAATTAATAAAAGATTTTGATCGTCATTCCACTCCATGACGCGAATCCAAACACAAATCGGTCTACCGGCGTTCACAAGCGCATTGACCGGCCGTGCGGCCCGTCCCCTCTACGCAGAGCCGGACGGCTTCCTCTGAAGTAGACCGACAATCGGTGGGTGAGCGAGGCCGGCCGCGTGGCTCAGGCCTCGCTCACGTCCACACTCACGAGCCTCGGTCGCGCGGCTTGGCCTAACGGAGCCACGTGGCCTTAGTGGGGATGCGCCTTAATTCTTTGGATGTTTCGCACTCAAAATACTGCGTACCAAACATGATTAAAAAATTAACTAAATGACACTGACAATATTGACCTATATAAATCACAACAAAATTTACAAACAAAATTCTCTCGTAGAAACTATTTTTTTGCAAAAATCAAATACTAATACACAATCAGACTTTCATTACAAGTGCTACTGTTCCGAAAGACGTCAGCAAAAAAATAATCGACGGTGTAATAATTTCCATAGCAGTTGTTTTCCCTTATTTATGCCCAATGTCAGCCACCGGCGACGTATCACCGACCGTGTTGGTCTTGGACGGAGGCTTCTCAACGCAGCTGTCGTGCCATGTCGGCACCTCTGCGGACGGCGACCCCCTGTGGAGCTCGCGGTTTCTACAGACGCACCCTGATGATATTGTCAACACACATCTGGACTTCTTGCGGGCCGGCTCTGACGTTATCATGACCAACACTTACCAAGCGTCAGTCGGGGGCTTCGTTAAACATCTTGACCTTACTCCTGAGAAAGGATACGCACTCATTAAACACGCAGTGGGACTGGCAAAGCATGCCCGCGACACATATTTAGAAGAATGTCGTGAAACAGGCCACCACACTGCAACTCCTCTGATCGCGGGCTCCATCGGGCCGTACGGCGCGCACCTGCACGACGGCTCCGAGTACAGCGGCTACTACGCAGATGTCACAGCTCTCGACACCATGAAGGAGTGGCACATGCCCAGGATCAGGGCCCTGGTTGAAGCTGGAGTTGATTTCTTAGCTTTTGAGACAATACCC
The DNA here is from genome assembly GCA_949629135.1 of Eremobia ochroleuca. Classification (NCBI taxonomy): domain Eukaryota; kingdom Metazoa; phylum Arthropoda; class Insecta; order Lepidoptera; family Noctuidae; genus Eremobia; species Eremobia ochroleuca. The sequence continues at coordinate 780,708 of OX451401.1, read as the reverse complement.
TGCCTGAAAGAAGCTGAAATGCTTGTGAAGATATTAAAAGAGTACCCTAAAATGAAGGGCTGGTTGAGTTTCAGTTGTAAAGATGAGCATTCATTGGCACATGGAGAAGACTTCAAGACAGCTGTGAAAAAGTGTTGGGACCTGAACCCCAACCAGTTATTAGCTGTAGGTGTGAACTGTTGTTCACCAAAGATTGTTGCAAATTTATTTAAGGGCATCAATAATGACAGGGCACAGTCTCCCATACCATTCATTGCATACCCTAACTCTGGGGAGAAGTACAACCCTCACATAGGTTGGATCGACCGGGACAAGTGTGAGGCCCTCGCCAACTTTGTGCCTGAGTGGCTGGATGTTGGTGTGAGGTACGTGGGAGGGTGCTGCAGGACATACGGAGCTGACATCTCCCTTATTAGGAACCAAGTCCAGATCTGGTTGAACAGGCACACTAAGTCTGACTAGCATCTCATCTGTAATCCTAGCAACATTGTAGACCTGTATATTTTAAGGATTTAGACATTTTATGGAAATAATATTTTCAAATAATCACTTGCAATATTGAAACTAAAGTTTTATGATATTATCTTTGCTATAAGTAAATTGTTCCAAAATGGGCAATGTTGTTAATGTTGCATCATAGTGTATTTTTATAATAATGTTATAAGGAATCAAAGATTGAACTCATTTACAGAGAGTATTCGGGATATCTGTAAGAAAAAATCAGAGGGATGACAAAATTAAAAAGTTACTAAGAGAAAATGAAGATTTGAGGGAACAAAACTTGAAACTAACTTTTGAGACTAGCAAACTGAAGAAAGAAATGGGGAAGGTGTGTACTGTGGGGAGTGGGGCAACTCATTTGGAATGTTTTCGGCCTGTAATGTTACTGTTATATTCTTCAACTTATGTATGTTGCTGTACACCTATGTTTATGTTAACCTTATGACATCGGAGATGGGACTCAGCTACACAGATTTAATAGTTCATACCAATCCACAGTTTGCACACCACTGCTTACTGAATCACAGGTTTAATGTTCCGTTACTGCGCAAGGCAGACGGCGCAGCGCGGCGGTGTGCAAAATGCGTTATGCACAACATGTTAAGAAAACTTGCGACTATCGCTTAAATGTGGCGTCAATATACTCATTATTGTTATTTAAATATATTTTGTTTTAATATCCCTAATGTCGTGTTTTGCTTAATTTGTGTACTTAATGTATAAATAATGAAAATGTTCTAAATAATAATCCTATGGCAGTGTACTTGAAGGATAAGGATACATAAACCTTGCCACAACAGGTTGCCCTTTGCCGTGCGTATTCAATTACCGTTGTCCGTTGTTGAAAGTTTACTAATTCATGTCTCCAAAGGAGATCTCTTTCATCCTGCTACTACGTTTCACGTCGTCGTACTGCAGCCTACAAAAGTAATGAGACACTTGGTTTACGTTTTATATTTTTTATATTACAAAAAGCTTAGTCAATGATGTAATCACCATTAGCATCTAAGACTTCTTGCCAACGATCCGGCAAAGTTTGGATGCCTTTCGCCCAGAACTCTGATGGCTGTGCCTCGAAAAAGTTTTTCAACTCCGCCTCTACATCAGATAAATCATTAAATTGTTTACCCCGCAAATGTTTTTTCAGGGCTCTAAACAAATGACAGTCTAATGGAGCAAGGCCTGGGGAATAAGATGGGTGGGGTATCGTGGCAGATGCGACGTGAGGTCGAACGTTATCGTGTAGTAAAACTACATTGACTCGTCTTCGTCGTTTTTTCTTGACAGCAGCAGATAGTTTGGTGAGCTGGGTTGAATATTATTGTTTTTAGCGTTTATAGTTTCATTGTGTAATAGTTCGTAAAATAACATGCCTTGCGCGTCCCAGAAACAGCAAAGCAGAACTTTTAAGCAGTTCATTTGACTCGGCTTCGGTTGAGTTGGTGGCGTTTCTTCTCGAGGCAGCCAAAAAGCACGACGTGTATCGTTCTCTTAATGAGTCCATGATTCATCTCCAGTAACCAGATCAGACAAAAACTTTTTACGTCGGGGTCGCAGCAAAAGTGATTGACAGATAGTGACACGGACTGCACGACTGCCGTCTGTAAGGATGTGCGGTACCCACCGAGCCAAAACTTTTCGATACCCAAGCTCATGTAGATGGTATTCCACGGCGTGGTGACTGCAGTTAAGTGCTTCCGCTAATTCACGAGTGATAGCATCCGGATTCGACTGCAGTTCGCGGCGTAAATCGTCATCATTCAGTGCGGGTGGTCGTCCTGAGCGTGGCTGACTTACAAGGCTCCTGTCTCCTAATTTAAAACGGTCAAACCATCGGGACACCGTCGCATGGCTTGTACTTCCAGCACCCAATGCAGTGTTGATGTTGTCAACCGCAGCCCGCGCACTGTGGCCTAACTAGTACTCGTATAAGTATAGTGCAACTTGGAAGATCATTAAAAATATCACCGGAACTAGCCCTAATGCGAAATCCTCTAACGAGCTACTAAGGATGTCCTCGGATGAAAAGTCTTCATTTCTTCGTCAACAAAGTTAACGAGTTTTTTGCCAATGTTGGCAAGAACTTGGCTGACAAATTCACATCCACCCCGTATATCTCGGAGTATTCTCTCGATGCTCTGCCCTCTAACTCGCTGGTACTTCTTCCCACTGATGAAGTAGAGGTCTCAAATCTCATTATTGGCTTATGAACAGATGCTGCGGTGGGTTGGGACGGCACCTCATCGAGATTGTTAAAATCCTGTCTGCCCGCGATTGTCCCAGCCATCACTCATATCTGCAATCGCTCTATTTCCACGGGTTGCTTTCCCAGAGTTTTTAAAAGAGCTGTCGTTCATCCAATCTTTAAGAGTGGGGACAGACACAGTGTAGATAATTACAGGCCGATCTCAGTTTTGCCTGCTATCTCTAAAATATTAGAAAAAATACTTAATAAACGGTTGGTAGACTATCTTGAGTCGTACAAATTATTAAGTGACAACCAGTATGGTTTTAGGGGTGGCAGGTCAACTGAAAATGCTGTTGCTGCCTTGGTAGATCATGTAGATCTAAACTAGATAGTAAAATGAAATGCTTGGCTATTTTCCTCAACCTTTCCAAGGCATTCGATACTGTGTCTATTCCTCACCTCTTATCCAAGCTGGAAGCTACTGGCATTCGCGGACATACCTTAAACATTTTTCAGGATTACCTATCTGATAGAAGCCAATGCGTCAAAATAAATGACGTTATTGGTGACACTAAATCATTGAGTTTTGGCGTTCCTCAGGGCTCAATTTTGGGTCCTACCCTGTTTCTTATTTACATCAATAAGTTATGCAAAATGTCTCTAACAAACTGTTCAATTTATACTTACGCAGATGATACGGCCTTGCTTCTTCACGTTAGTGACTGGCCTGAAACAGTAAAATACACGGAACTTGCTCTAAACTCAGTGATGAAATGGCTATCAAATAATATCTTACCCTAAAATCTTAAGAAAACAGTATACATACCTTTTTCCTTACTATCCACCAATCTCCCTCCACCGGATTCAATGACGCTTAGAGCTCATACTTGTTCACTCGGTTTATCCTCTTCACAGTGCGGCTGTCCCCAACTCACAAGGCGTGAGTCAGTTAAGTATCTCGGAGTTGTGGATAGTTCTTTGAGCTGGAAACCTGACCTTAGCAATCTCATATCTCGAGTCCGCAAGTGTATATTTATTTTTTTTAAACTAAGACACTCCGCGGACTACTGTACCATGAAAACTGTTTATTATGCCCTCTGTCAAAGCATAATAAACTACTGCATCACAGTATGGGGTGGGACTCCCAAGACAACGCTACTGCCTCTGGAACGAGCACAGAGAGCAGTCCTCAAGGTAATGACCTCGAAGCCGTTTAGATATCCTACCTCGGCTCTCTACACCGAATGTCAAGTCCTTACTGTGAGACAGCTCTTTGTTCTTGGCACTATTCTGCGCAAACATCCCTCTGTGGTATACAAGCCGAAAGCTGCTAAAAAGCGTAGATACTATGAAGTATGCTCAACTCGCGGATGTAGAACGGCCCTTGCTCAGCGTCATTATGATATTTTGTCTGACCATTTATACAACGTGTAACGGAAAGGGGGTATCAACCCTGAAGGAGGTGAATGTGCTCATGAAACTCAACAACTTTCCCCAAAGAACATATCGAACATATCGAATAGGTCGAAATATGAAAAAAAAATTTGGCCCTCCCATAGTAAATCAATCAGCTGGTAGTCAGTTTTGTAACGGAGGGCCAAATTTTTTTTTCATATTTCGACCTATGTTCTTTGGGGAAAGTTGTTGAGTTTCATGAGCACATTCACCTCCTTCGGGGTTGGTACCCCCCTTCCGTTACACGCTGTATAATAAAATAAATAAACTATGCACCATTGCTCCCATGTGCCAAAATGAATGTAAGACCAAGGTCACAAAGTGGCTATTGACACTCAGTTACGATAACACTGAAGATTTACTACGTGTATCAATAGCTTAACCTGATGTAGTAATGAAGCGATATATCTATAATTATATTTGTACAGATTTACATAAACCCAAGATTTAACCATATTTATCTCTCTCTCTCTCTCAATACATACACAGTGGTTCTTAAGGCGCCACCCCGACCAAAACGCCGCGGAAGCCGTTTTTGTGCAGTTTTTCGAAGCTATCTACGTCTTATTTAAAAGAAATATTAACAAAAAAAAAAATACATTAAATTTCTACATAATCTTGACTCCATAATCGTAGTTTTAATTTTTTTTTTTAATCAGTATATCTTTAATAAATCTCCTTACAACGAAACTCCAGAAATGAGAAATGGTGATTGATAACATGTATCTCCTCGTAAAGTAAACATTATTTAATTTTGCTACTGACACTAATGGATAGACAATTTAATAATTAACATTTTGGTAGTAATATTTTTTCCAAAAAACTAAAATTTGATTTTATACAAATTTTATTCTAAAATGTGGGCGCTTTTACTACTGTAACTCATGCGGCCCGTATCGGGATTCAGTGCGCCACAAGCTCTCGAAGGTGAAACCCGTGCCGTTTGTCTCCGCGTCGCCGCGTCGCCGTCGGCTAGCGCACTTGCTCGCTTACGTCACATTATCAGTACTGATAATAAAAATTAGTTTTTTTTTTTTGTACTAGTTACGTATTGTGTTATTTAATGCGGAAGGACGCTTTGTGTATTTAGAATTATTTAGTTTTGTGAAAGGACGCTACTCCGCCATCTTGGATTAGCTATCGTTTTCATAGTTTTCGAGGGTGTTAAAGCTGATAGTGAGGTCAAAATGTAAATCCAAGATGTCATAGATCCATTATCGTTGTCAGCACCCTCGAAAACCATGAAAACGACACCCATGACGAAAAATTTGCAAATTTTTGGAGCCGCCATCTTGAATTTTGATTTTGACCCCATAATCGTTGTCAGCGCCCTCGAAAACCATGAAAACGACACCCATGACGAAAAATTTGCAAATTTTTGGAGACGCCATCTTGAATTTGGATTTTGACTCCATTGGATAATCATATAAAATAGTCACATAACGTTTTTCGTTCCAAAAATTAGAAAGTAAGTATTCGTGGACATTCATGACCAACATAGGCGCACTGTTTCTTCATTCATAGAAATAATATTTTTTTTATTAAATGCCGTGTATTGTAAGGTCTGTGCTTTTTACTAGTCGCAGTTTCATAGTTCGTAAGTTGTTCGCCAGATGGCCAGTTTTTACGAAGTATTGTAGAGGTGGGGTGCGGCAAAGAGGGAACGAATGCTCAAGGTTATTTGGTCAGGGTCCGGCCTTAAATAGGCCACATCATTTATCCATTTACTAGTAGGTAGTTATCGTTAGGTATGTTATATTATCTTAATATATATAGTTCTATTGTCTTAATTATAATATACTGTGCTCATGCTACAACTACCGACATACGTTTGAATTATAGGCGAGGACGCTGGCACCCTAAACACAAGTTAAATCTTACTCTGGGTGCCAGAGTTCAATTAAAACAATCTTTCTCTTAGTTGTAACGCAGCATAGTGTTTAAAAAGTGTTTTTGTATGTATGTATGTACAGACGCCAGCACATCAAGCTACTACAATCGGTCAAATTGCTTTAATAGATTTTTAACTTTATCGCTAAAGTATTACATTCATAGTTGATTGAAAAAATTGTATAGTTTGGGGTAGCTTGATGTGCTGGCGTCTGTACAACTGAAGGTAATAAAAATCTCTTTTTTTTATTTTTTTAGTGTTCGAATTTGTCGCTCGTCCATATTTCTTCAAACTGACTAAACCGATCGCGAGGGCGGCCCCACATGATAAGTACCTATAATATTCTACAACATTCTAGAATATTATCGAAAACAGAAAATGTATAGTTTTGTTGAGTGTCTCGTTACTTTTGTGCCAAGCCAATATTTTTACCATTATTTCACATGGAAGGTTTAATCTAACTTAAGCCAGGGCTCACGTAAGTATGGCAAAATAATATAAGCTTTACTTACTGGGTTACCCATTGTCAGCTCAACGACGACAAGTTCTCCGACTACCTGAGCCTGATGCGTGAACGAGACGCGCGCTACACGCTGTACTTCGAGAACCTGGGGCTGCAGATAAAGCTTAAGGAACTGGATGGCAGCTCTTACCCCGTGGACGATGCTTACGGTGACCCCGTTGTGCTCAGGATAGCTCTTGACAGATGCAGGTCATTTATGGGATATTTTTTTCTGGACCTTTTTTCTTATGTAAATATCAGTAGGTATTGGGTTGGTGCATAAGTAATGACAGTTGTATTAAGTTTAAATTATATCTATACTAATATTATAAAGCTGAAGAGTTTGTTTGTTTTTTTGTTTGTTTGTTTGATTGAACGCGCTAATCTCATGAAGTACTCGTTCGAATTGAAAAATTATTTTTGTGTTGAATAGTCCATTTATCGAGGAAGGCTATAGGCTATATAACATCACGCTACAACCAATAGGAGCGGAGCATCAATGAAAAATGTTGCAAAAGCGGATTTTTTTTTTTTTGAGAGCGTCCGTTGCGTGCGCTGCGTAAATGGTTAAAGTTACGCAAAAATCATGTATGACGGAATTGTTCCCACTTAAAAGTTCTATAAAAAAGTCCGCGACAGCATATGTCTATCTTTTTTGGTTGACTCACTATAACTTTTTTTTATGGTAATCAAATTGGTTCTTAAATAATGCATTATTTGCGAAGGTGTTTTCATAAACATGATATTAATCCTTATCTAAATAAATGCGTTATTAATCACAAGTATTTAATTTTTAACAAAATTGCCCTTGACATCATTTGATTCCAATGGATATCTTAGGAGATATCATAGTTTTAAAATAAATCCGCACGGCCGCCGGTAGCTCTGCGAAGTTCACTATACTTAATTCCACTCTTACTGATCATAGACGTTCCACACTCACACAAAATAGCTTCTTACAGTAAGTATTAATGTAGTAAGTAATAATCATAAGTAATTGAATATATTTTAATGGGTTTTTCCTGAAATTAACGCGGGTGAAACCGCGGGGCACTGCTATATTGTAATAAGCTTCACTTAACATTTAGTGTTTATTTCATGTCAATCGGCTCATAAATAAAAAAAATGTGTCAATTTCGGTTTAAAGACATTTATTTCTCAAAGAACAAATTACAGTTCACTTAAAGAGAAACTTAACTAAATTAACAATAAGTTGTAGTTATTTAAAGAATCACGGCGAATATTTGTTAAGGTATTCTATCAGAGTACGTACACGCCTCGCGCCTGCGCGTCCGTGGCTATATACAACCTGTAACTTAAATAACGCACAACCTCTTAAGGGGTCATTGTACTCATCATTATGAACAACTTTTACTATGGGACCAAACGGAAATCGCGAAAAAAAAATCAGCTGTTCCCTACATTTTGACGAGTTATGCGAACATAAATGTAGGGAACAGCTGATTTTTTTTTCGCGATTTCAGGTTTGGTCCCATAGTAAAAGTTGTTCATAATGATGAGTACAATGACCCCTTAAGAGGTTGTGCGTTATTTATGTTACACCTTGTATAAAGCGCGCTGAGAGCCGCGCCGCTACCATCAAGCCCGGTTAAGCAGTCGACAACCTCATAGGTTGAACTGCGAGATGCCGTTAAAAAAAAAACGCGCCGCTGCCATAAGGATTCAGTTATTCGTAGCTCCTGGACTACCAGCACATAAAATAAAATTAAAAGTAGGCGTACCCATAATGCTTCTTAGAAATTTAAGCCCCCCAAAACTTTGCAATGGCACCAGGTTAAAAGTGACCAATTTACAACGAAATCTGATAGAAGCAGAGATTTTAACATGGTGTGGAAAAGGTGAAAGTGTTTTCATTCCTCGGATTCCTCTCATTCCTAACAATTTTCCATTTAGTTTTAAACGAGTCCAGTTTCCAGTCAGCCTATGTTTTGCGATGACAATTAATAAAGCCCAAGGTCAGACGCTGAAAGTTGTGGGTGTAGATCTAAGTATCAGCTGTTTCTCGCACGGTCAGTTGTATGTGGCTCTGTCACGGGGTAGCAATCCTAGCAGCCTGTATGCTTCCATCCCCGATGGCCATACGTCAAATATCGTATACAGAGAAGCATTACTGTAAAGTAAATTTTTAGCTACCCAATCGACGGTATATCTAATTCAAAATATGCTGTCCGAAAAGTCACTATTCCACGCGGACGAAGTCGCGGGCACAGCTAGTATTAAATAATTATTATAAATTGCTCATTTGTGAATAATATAAGCTCCACTTGAATAACGACATCTCGCCAGCGGTAAGGCAAAGAATGAATTCCATGTGCGTGAAATTCTTTCGACTTCGTTTCAAAAAACCTGTTGAGGTATACCTACTCGAAGACCTTTTTCATCGTCGAAGTTTATGTCCTTTAAAGAATGACTAAGGGACCGACAGAGATGAAAATCCGATGGTATAATATCCGGCGAATATGGTGGATGAGGTACAAATGTCAAACCAAAATCTAATAATTTTTGACGCACTGTACAAGGAATATCTGGGCGGGCATTATCATGAAGAAAATATATGCGGTGTGATTTGACGCTTCTCTTGGATTTCGTTAGGAAGACGGTCTAATTGATTGATGTAAATATCAGCATTTAATGCAGTACCTTGAGGCAATAGTTCTCAGTACAGAACACCTTTACAGTCCCACCATACGCATAACGTGGTTCATTTTTTGGTGTAGGTATCGGCTTTTCTCCAGTGTTCACCCAACGGCGCCTTCTTGTATGATCTTCACCTTCCACACTACCTACATATACAACGTGTAACGTTAAATGCGCAAAACGTCACACACCCCAACTGATTTTTAATTCAGATGACCTATTTCAGAGAAAAAATAAGTCACTACAAAAATTGTAAAGGTTTTATGTGCTGTTTTAGTTTTACTGGCCATTCTAATCGTTTCTTGCGTCTGCGACGACGCTTTACCGAGGGAGGAGTCGTCACCGGGCCGCTGCGCCGCGCTGACATTGGCTTGCTTGACCTATTAATAAATAGACACGGCAACTTTTTTAATGAAGATTTTTTTTTAATGTGACCTATATTAAAAAGTGGTTCAATTAATTCTGCTCGTTATTCTGATCAAACTATTTTCAGGTTTTGCGTATTTAACGTTACACGTTGTATATATCGAAATATATGTAGGTAGTGTGGAAGGTGAAGTAGCCTCGGCAGCGGAGTGAGCCAAACATAATTCGTAAAGTAAGCAGTGACGCACCTGACTTTTTAGGGTGCGTTTCCACAGAAGCGGAGCTGGGCGAAGCGGAGCAGAGACGTGCAGGAATCTGGAATCGACTAATCACAATGGTTGAAATCCTCATCGCGTCACTCGTCTCGTCTGTGATTGGACGATTCCTACACGTCTCCGCTCCGCTCCGCCCAGCTCCGCTTCTGTGGAAACGCACCCTTATCCGTTCCATGATTCACGTTACCTATACTGACTACCTACAGTAAAACGAGCGCGTTCGACAAGTTTCTACAAGTTGTAAATGTTGAATATATGTATAGGTATCTCCTGTACGCAGTGCTTGTTAATAACATCTTAACCAAACCCTGCATTACTTATGCACCAACCCAATAGTTCGGGCCCCCGACTCAATGTACTGGAAGAAACAATGGGGGTTAGTCAGTAAGAGTGTGAAATAATCCTCCGTTCTGGACAGTAGAGGTTTTTGTACTATTTATTTTATTTAGAGGGGCCATATTCGGTCGGAGACAAAATAAATAATCACGGGCTCTGCTCCGCTCGTGGTTAAACTCGTGGCTGACGGATAAAGCAAAAACCTCACCCTGTTTCTCCAACTACTTTACCCAGAAGATGCATAATTTGTCCTAATTAGTTCTCCACTTTTAGGCCACACAATATGGAGAGTAGAGGTCGCTTAGAGGTCCTAGCCGCGGTGCGGTAAAATATTTATTTCTTCCATATCGTTATCTGCCGGCTTGAAAGAAATTACTTAAACCAATCAGTGGACTGGGCTAATTAAAATGTAATTTTTTATTTTTTTAGGGATCAGCTATCCATAACCCAGACGGAGTTGAAGAAGATGACGGACGAGTACGCGGACACCGTGCCGCGGAGGGAATACGACACTCTGGAGGCGAAGTACTACCACCTGTCCAAGGCACTGGACAAGCTGGAGGAAGAGTACAAACTTTTAAGGGACAACAACAAACGGCTTTCGGGTATGTAGAAATCCTATCAAGGTAGCATAAATCTAATTAAGGGAGCATAAATCTAATTAACGGAGCATAAATCTAATTAAGGGAGCATAAATCTAATTAAGGGAGCATAAATCTAATTAAGGGAGCATAAATCCAATTAAAGTAGCATACATCTTAAGTTATCTTTTCTTCTCATCTAATCTGTAACTGCTGTTTGTTTTCACACCTACATTTCGTCAGTTACACCTGACGAAATGTAGGTGTGCATACAAACCTAGCTCTGCCTCTGCCCCCTCTAAGAAAATATCTATTAAGTATATTATTTTGTGCGCACAATCCCTTAATTATTCATTTACAAACAGCAACAAAGACTTTTATCGAGGAGGAGCTGTTGGAGACGAAGGAGCGCTGCAGTGAGCTGGAGCGCGCGGGCACGCCGCGGCCGCAGTGGGACCTCTGCGCGGACTTTATCGGTGGAGGACGAGATAGGTCTTAAATATATTAGCATCAGCCGGCCGATTCTGGAAAAATCTCACCGTGATAACTAAGGTGAAGTGAGCTTAGAGTGAGCTGTGAGTCTTGCTCATACTAGGGATTGACACTATTGACGACTCACTTCACTTTTGTTTTCACGGTGAGATATTTATAGAATAGATAGGCAGTAATTAAGTCTAGCCAAGCTTCCTATTGGACTTTATTTGATTTGTAATTTCAGTTCCAAAAATATCTGATGAAAGTGTAACAAACCCTGTTCAGGTTAAATTCTTACGCAGTCACTCACGAAAGGGAATAAGTCATACCTTCATCTGTATTTAGAATCTTTCAACTTTATATCTCACCACTTTCTCCAACAATGTTTGTCTATGCACACAAATTATTGTCTATGCAGACACTACATCATGCACTAGATAGCCCTTAAGGCACAGCTTGTGACCATGTCCATGTCGTTAGATGGTGGCAGTTGGCGAGCGGTCTATCTTCGCGAAACATACTCCGAGTGCTGCTCAAGGAACTGGGTCCTGCTGCCGAAAGTGACCATCTCGAACATTTTGATGGGCTTGTAAGAATGCGTCACTTACTTATTTTCAAAACTCAACTCAAACTCATATCATTTAAGTATTACAATTTAGAATTGTCAAGTAGTCAGTCAGCCAAAAAGATGAAGCCAGTTGCCCATTCAAAAGCGTAGTATGTTCCTATGGAGAAGACCGGGCTAGAAGCTCCATTTACACCAGTTCGAATTAAAATATTGTTACAAAATAGTTTATTTCAATACCTACACTATTTACCTCTTATTTTGTTATCTTGTTTCCTACATGTTTCGTAGGGCATGGACCCCGTCATCCCAGCATACCTGCGCTACGAAGGCAAGGTGCGCAACCTGCGCCTGTCGCGGCGGGAGGTGAGCGTCATCATCAACGACGTGTGGCTCGGGAAGGTGGACCGCCAGGACGTCTCCATGCAGGACTATGTCACGCAGTACTTTGAGGACCGGTGGGCAAAAATCAGTTCTGTGAAGTTTCGGCAGCTAATTTATTTTAACTTACGATTAGAGATATAGCCACAACTTTTCCCTTTACGATCAGAAGTCTACTGCCTATGCCCCACATCTTAAATTATTAATTATCCTCAATTTATTTTTATCTACATCTCACTTTTATCATTTGGTCAGATATGGTCAGCCGTCAGTGCGCGCGGAGTGGGCGTACAACCTATGTGCGGGCGCCGAACAGATGCTGGACGAGCCGCAGGTGAAATTCATTCATAGTTAAATCATTTATTTCAAGTACCCATTAACGCTTTGAGCGGAACATCTGGATATTCAAATGTTTGTTGCGCGGCGCACTAATTTCTCATACAAAATAAATGACGTTGCAAATGTATGCGTAATTAGAATAAAAGTGTGTGAGTAGCCTTATAAAATGTACAGACGCCAGCACATCAAGCTACTACAATCTGTCAGATTTCTTTAATAGATATTCAACTTTATCGCTAAAGCATAAGGTTCAAAGTTGATTGGGAAAATCTGACAGTTTCGGGTAGCTTGATGTGCTGGCGTCTGTACAAAAAAAACTAACGTGGAGTGGCGCTAGTAGTCCGAAAATTTAAACCATAAACTGATACGGCGCGATGACGTAACTTCAAGGAATCAGTATAAGCCGCAGCCGTTAATACACGTTCTTTAAAGAAAGACATATGTTTTGCTGACGTGATTAAACGTTGTGTCAAATAGCGTTTATTAAATTTTACGTATTGTAACGTTGCTCCGCCCAAAGTGTTAAAACCTAGTTTTGAACGTAAAAATTTACAAGAAAATAGAATTGATTCTAGGTGCTTCTTCCAAAAGATAGTTTCGTTAGAGAAGAATGGGCAAGAAACTTCATAGTTATTCTTTTAAAATGTTTTACAATATTTTTGTATGCATTATTTATAATTGTTGGTAAAAGGTGAAACTGTTCTGGGGCGTGTTGCACGGCCATCTCAGCGAGCACGTCTACTGGGGCCTCCGCCGGCACTGGCAGGCGCTGCGGGACAGTCTCTACAAGCACAGCAAAGACCAGGAGGTACAGTACTGCAGACGCCACGCACGACTTTGAGAAAAGGCCAGAGAGTTAGAAAGTGGCACATTTTATTTAAAGCGAAAAACAGCGCGACATAATTCCCAATATCAACCACTCTGTGCCAACTTATTCTTTGGACGAATCTAGAACCTCCTTTCTTTACAGACGATTTCAATTGAAGAATTCGAGAAGATATCGAAAGCGACGTTTCCGCTGAAGAGTGAAGTGGACATTAAGAACCTGATGGACGTGGTGCGCAAGCAGCTCAAACTGAAGATCAACAACAACGATATCAACTTGGATAAACTGTTTCAAGAGGTATTAATACACTTTTAAAATTGTATCCAAAGACTCCTGCGCCTTTGTTATTATACACCTCTGCCCAATCCATCGGGGAATAAAGGCGTGATGTTATGTACCAAGTACCGTGTGCACTCCTGCGATGAGTGCGCTGACAATGCTCTGGTGGCATCGAGTCCGAGGTTTAATAGAGAGTAATCGAAGTCCGGGGGCAAAGCAGGCGTCAAAAGGTTTGTAGAAAAAAAAGAGGGCTCTTTAAACGATCACACAGTACACAACGTCACAAGCGTAATGAAGCGTAATCGAAGGACTGCGCCGTGGGCAGCGCTCGCGCCGACCCATTTCATTCTTATCGCTGCCGCTGGAAGCTGATTGGTCCTCCGTGTGAGCAGGTAGAAAACCGGTTTCTTTGGGTCCATTCCGTCAGTTTGAAACATTTTTAAGTTAAGTATAATGCATGACATACATCAATCTCAGAATACAGCTGTATTTTGAGACATCAATAAATAAATAATAATCTACTATAATACGATACCTATCACAATTAAATATATGTTTTTTTTTCCAAATTACTTACAGCGTAACGTCCATAGTAAAAGTTATCCATTAGTAGTTGGATTTTCATTCGGCACAGATTTCGTTAGTACTGGCCGCCGATAGAACAAAATGCCCATTCTCCTTTAAATGATGAATTTACCCGTCTTTGATTGCTAATCGTAAGGTTGCTTAATAAAAATCTACGTCTCCATAATTATGGTGTAAATATTGTAAATTTATTTATTTACATTATTTACATGTCAACTTAATCAAGTTTCTCGTGCCTCCTCAGAATGAAGAAGGCTTCGACCGGGTGGAGTTCGCTCGCGAGTTATTTCGACAGCGGCAGCTGGCGCAGGAGAAGTACATCCGCGAGGTCGTCGCCGAGCTCGGCGGCAAGCATATCGCTAACAAGACTGTTACCGTGGAGAACGTCAAGCGGGCGTTCGCTATCGTCGACCCGGCGATAGGTAATACGATAAAGTATTCATTCATGTTTTAAAAACTAAACAGGAAATGTAACTTCTATATTAAAAAAAATTATATAAAAAAAACAACCGACTTCCAAAAAAACACTAAAAATTGTGAAAAATAATTTTAATTTTGGAAGTCGGTGTCGTTGGTTCCGCATTTTGGTTTTTTGACACCGACTTCCGAAATTAAAATAATTTTTCACAATTTTTAGTGTTTTTTTGGAAGTCGGTTTTTTTTTTATATATTTTTTTTTATTTTTCACTTTTTAGTTATATCTACCTCAATCAAATTCATATAAACACTACTTGCTATGTAAATATCAGTGACAGGAAGCTGCATCTGCGTTTATAGGGTACAGACGTGATGTTATGTTGTGCGATTGCGTAAAAAATGCATACATATGCGATAGCAGCAGTCGCGGTTGTTTTACTGGTATTAATTATTATTATAATAAAAAAAAATTATAACCTTTGTAGTGAGTACAGGCGTGATATTATGTTGTGTGATGGTGTAAACAATGCTTAGATATGCTATAGCAACAATCGCTGTTAATCTGCTGTTATTTATTGAAGAGTTCCCCCGATTTCTACAAGATCCCATCATCAGATATTGAAATGGTGACAATGGGACCACACGGGAAGCACCAGCTTTCAAATAAAAAAAGAATCATGAAAATCGGTTCACCCAGTCGGTTATTATGAGGTAACAAACATAAAAAAAAAATACAGTCGAATTGATAACCTCCTCCTTTTTAACCGACTTCAAAAAAAGGAGGAGGTTATCAATTCGACTGTATTTTTTTTTTTTTTTTTTTTTATGTTTGTTACCTCATAATAACCGACTGGGTGATCCGATTTTCATGATTCTTTTTTTATTTGAAAGCTGGTGCTTCCCGTGTGGTCCCATTGTCACCATTTCAATATCTGATGATGGGATCTTGTAGAAATCTGGGGAACTCTTCAATAAATAACAGCAGATTAACCGCGACTGTTGCTATAGCATATCTAAGCATTGTTTACACCATCACACAACATAATATCACGCCTGTACTCACTACAAAGGTTATAATTTTTTTTATTATAATAATAATTAATACCAGTAAAACAACCGCGATTGCTGCTATCGCATATGTATGCATTGTTTACGCAATCGCACAACATAACATCACGTCTATACCCTATAAACGCAGATGCAGCTTCCTGTCACTGATATTTACATAGCAAGTAGTGTTTATATGAATTTGATTGGGGTAGATATAACTAAAAAGTGAAAAATAAAAAATTTTATATAAAAAAAAAACAACCGACTTCCAAAAAAACAATACAAAGTGAAAAATAATTTTAATTTCGGAAGTCGGTGTCAAAAAACCAAAATGCGGAACCAACGACACCGACTTCCAAAATTAAAATTATTTTTCACTTTGTATTGTTTTTTTGGAAGTCGGTTGTTTTTTTTTTTATATAAATTTTTTTTTTTGAAGTCGGTTAAAAATGTTTATTCCTCAATTTTCATGATTGCACCTACAACTGTTTGTCTCTGCATTACCCATAGGTTGACTGGTAGAAATTGCCTATTACATTAAGTCCGCTTCTGTACATTTATGTGCTTGAAGTATTAAATAAATAAATAAATAACTTTGATCATCATTAACCCATCTTTATCCCAATTTATTTCGGGTCGGGGCAACATGGCCTTTTCTTCCATAAGTCTAGAGACTTATGGAAGAAAAGGCCATGTTGGCATTGTGAGACTTAGAAGTCTCATCTCGTTTGTCACGCCCTTTCTATCCATATCATCTTTCACGCAGTTCATCCATGGTTGCTTGTATCTTCCCCTACTCTTATAGCCAATTCATACTCAAACGTTCCTCACGACCAGAATTAAAATCATTCTCGCACGTATCAGAATCATTCTTGTTTTAATTTTTTTTAATAGGTACATTATATTATTCCTAGATCACATCCGTATGGAGCGCTACATTCGTTGGGCGTTTTCTGATATAACAAATGAGCTGAACAGCATTCCTCCAATACCTCTGAAAATTCTGACTACTAGGCTGGCCGCAGGAGACATAGAACGCGTTGGACCCAGATGTCGAGGTGCAAATCGCAGAACGACCTATAAGTAGTAAATAATCTATCTTTTTTTTTCTTTAATTGTTCTTCGTCACATTAAAATTTTCAAATTATATTGCTAATTTAATTACAAGAAGAAGACATGTTGTGCCGACCCCAAATAAATTGAAATAGGGGCAGGTGGATGATGATGTGGTGGATTATGGTTCAAATTATAATGTTCTTTCTTCTTCAACATGTTTTTCAAATAAACACCTATTTACACATTAAGCTTGTTAATTATCTGTTCTAGATCAATCAATTTAATCTTTAATTTAGTATTGCGAATAAAAACTACCACTTGTTCACTTCAGATGTCGTCACTATCACTAGTCCAAGTATTTGACAGCTAGACAGTTTTGTCACTATCTATACATTGTTTTGTAAATAAACGACTTCTTTTACGATTAATTAATTACTTAATGTGTCCCGTTGCTTAGTTGTTGACTGCTTAATTACGGGACCCGTGAATTTTCCAAAACTGTTAAAAGAACGAACAGCGGAGGAAAGCTCTCCGAAGAAAAAATGGAAACGATTATTGCGATTATTATGAATGATTATTCGTCGAGACTATAAGCTATCCAGTGCTGTTCATTAACCTGAACACTTATGGAAGAAATTCATAAGCAAGTGATGCTCCTTTTCATAAAATAGAGAACCATCTCAGTTTACAGGCTGTTGCTGTAAAAGTTTTAAAATGTGTGCGCATGCGCGTACCCGTGTGCGTGTGTGTGTGTGTGTGTGTGTGATAAATGATAAATGATTTATTTTCTGTAAGTAGGTTTGTATGTACAAACACATGTCAACATGTCAACATGTCAATCACATTTTTTTTAAACTAGATGAGCTCGGCGTTTCCTATCTGACTACTCTGAGAAGAAAGGCCTAAACAAACTCAGAGGTCACAGTCTCTTTTAAAGTCCAGACATAATCTTGGTCAGATCATGTGAAAACCATGTAGGTTAGGTTAGGTTAAAAAAAAACAGTGCTAGAAAAATAAGAAGATCATTCCTGTTAAATAAGGTCTCATATCCTGTACTGCACTGTATGCGTGCACTGACTGCACAGGTCCACTCAATCTGTGTGGTTCTTTCCTCAAAATATCACTTCAGACACCAATCTATATGCTCCTCAAAGATCAAAGATTATGTCCGGATTTTTATATACACACATTGACATTGATGAATTTTATATAAACAATGACATGGATATTTACTTTGTAAAGTATCTTATTTTTTATTATTATTACTGTGAGTGTGAAGACTATGTGGATCATTTCTTTTTTCTGTTTTCCTTCTTAGTTAGTTTTAATCATGATCTGGCAGTTTGAGTAATTTATGCGGCCTACCCAAATGTCCTTTCATTGGTATTGTTCGTCGAATCGTAAGGGTGCGTTTCCACAGAAGCGGAGCTGGGCGGAGCGGAGCGGAGACGCGTAGGAATCGTCCAATCACAGACGAGACAAGTGACGCGATGAGGATTTCAACCATTGCGATTAGTCGATTCCTGCACGTCTCTGGTCCACTTCGTCCAGCTCCGCTTCTGTGGACTAAGGCTCCTCAAGTTCTGAGTTGACCTGCACGATTTTTGACAAATGCGTGCACTGAATGGACAGGTCCGCTCAATGTGTGTGGTTCTTTACTCAAAAGACCATTTCAGACACCAATCTACATGGTCTTTACATGATCTGACCAAGACTATGTCTGGACTTTAAAAGAGACTGTGACCTCTGAGTTTGTTTCGGCCTTTCTTCTCGTGAGTAGTCAGATAGGAAACGCCGACCTCATCTAGTTATTTTTTTTTTTTTTTTTAATTTCGTTCGCCTTTAGAAAAGGCAGGCATCGATCTATAGACCATTCAGCCTCGTCCATTGAGATGGGATATAACAGGAGATGCCCTGTTATTCTATACACGGTTGTAGGTAGGTGCCAGAGCAGCCATCTTTGTCGCCAAGTTTCGTGGTAGTTCAGCTGTCAAATGGTTGTTTATTTTTTGTATTATTGAGATTTGCGAGAAAATTACGAGGACTTTACCTTTAAAACTGCATGTAAATGTTGAAAAACAGCAATTCAACATGCCTGTGTGTTGTATTGTGAAGTGTGGTGCAAGGAAGAATGAAAATCAACCTCAACTTTCTTTGCACAGGTTAGTAGCCGGTTTTCATGCAATAACACATACAATAATAGACATTCGATGATATAATTGTAACGCGATCATGAATTTATGGCTAAAGTATTGATATTTGGGTGAATTTCCGTATAACAGACCTTTTTATTATTTTGTTAATTCATTCGTTTATTTACAATAATATGTCATAATAGAATAGTGTTGTACCGTTGCCTAATAGTTTCCGGAACTAGTTCCTCCGCTGGAACGATATCGGTATATTCTGCTATGTTAACATAAATAGTCCTGCGTCTTATTAGCTCCGATTGACCTTGCTAGGTCCGGCCCGTGGTTCACAGCACCAAAATCAAAATATTTTCTTTCACATAAACCTACATGGGCACTTATGAAACGTCAGAAGCTAGATGCACGGTTCCAAATGGTGGTTTTCCTATGCAGAAGAACCAGCGAGAAACTCCACGGTTACTCTTTTAAAAACAATTGGCTTTTACAATGTCTTCTATTTTTTTAAGTACCTGGTACTTGTTGACAGGCCTACACTGTCCTCCCCTACCTATTAACATTGTAAAAGCCAATTATTTTGAGTAACCGTGGAGTTTCTTGCCGACTCTTCTCCATAGAAACCACCAATTGGAACCGTGCACATAGCTTCT
>OX451401.1:735383-760986 GCA_949629135.1 Eremobia ochroleuca | reverse complement strand
GGGGAGGACAGTGTAGGCCTGTCAACAAGTACCAGGTACTTAAAAAAATAGAAGACATTGTAAAAGCCAATTGTTTTTAAAAGAGTAACCGTGGAGTTTCTCGCTGGTTCTTCTGCATAGGAAACCACCATTTGGAACCGTGCATCTAGCTTCTGACGTTTCATAAGTGCCCATGTAGGTTTATGTGAAAGAAAATATTTTGATTTTGGTGCTGTGAACCACGGGCCGGACCTAGCAAGGTCAATCGGAGCTAATAAGACGCAGGACTATTTATGTTAACATAGCAGAATATACCAATATCGTTCCAGCGGAGGAACTAGTTCCGGAAACTATTAGGCAACGGTACAACACTATTCTATTATGACATATTATTGTAAACAAACGAATGAATTAACAAAATAATGAAAAGGTCTGTTATACGGAAATTCACCCAAATATCAATACTTTAGCCATAAATTCATGATCGCGTTACAATTATATCATCGAATGTCTATTATTGTATGTGTTATTGCATGAAAACCGGCTACTAACCTGTGCAAAGAAAGTTGAGGTTGATTTTCATTCTTCCTTGCACCACACTTCACAATACAACACACAGGCATGTTGAATTGCTGTTTTTCAACATTTACATGCAGTTTTAAAGGTAAAGTCCTCGTAATTTTCTCGAAAATCTCAATAATACAAAAAATAAACAACCATTTGACAGCTGAACTACCACGAAACTTGGCGACAAAGATGGCTGCTCTGGCACCTACCTACAACCGTGTATAGAATAACAGGGCATCTCCTGTTATATCCCATCTCAATGGTTACAAACCTACTCACAAAAAATAAATCATTCATTATTTATGTACGGCAGTTTTACTCTATGGTCCCGTAGATACTATAATCAAATAAGGGCTGATTTTTCCAACGTCAGATAATTTTATTTAAGGAATAATTTTGAATTTTCGACAGTTCTCTTATACAAAAACTGTCAGACGTCAATTTTATTCCACGAATAAAAATTATCCGTAGATTGAAAATTCAGCCCTAAATGACTCAAAATGAAAAATATTCTGCGGCAATACAGGACAAAAGTTCAAAACAAACGCTACGATTCTTCATGGTCGCCAGTGCGTGCCACATAGACATATATATATGGACTGGAAATACCTACGAAAAATGGGTGCCTACCTACAACTCATATTGTCTCAAAAAATGGCTGCCATTGCTAGGGTTGTATCAATCAAGGAACATTGGTGTTACTATAACGAGTATCGATACTAAATACGAGTCGTATTAGTTATCACGTTTGGATCATAATATAGTATACTAACTTATTGTCCGTTCTAACTAAGGTTGCCTACTTTATAGTAACGTATCCTAGTTTATTTTCGATAAACATACTTTATAATTTTGCATAAAAATACAGTATGCGAAAATACTTTATTTCTAATCTTTTGTTATGCGTAAAAGACTCATATGAACTATTTATCGATAGGTACAGACGCCAGCACATCAAGCTACCCGAAACTGTCAAATTATCGCAATCAACTTTCTTCCCTGAAAATAAAATTATTGCCAAGTGTTTTTTCGGCACAGAATTAAAAAACACCTTTTAATTGCATCACGTTTACGTATTAAAGTGAAGGAAAACAGCGTGAAGAGATATGTATCCATATGCCCAAAACCAGGTGCTTTCGCATACTATACCTTTATTATTATACCTATTATACCTTATAATATGTATGTATTTAGAAATATATATGTATGTTTATCAGCTGTCTTAGTACTCATAGCACAAGCTCTGCTTAGTTTGGGACTAGATGGCGTTGTGTGAAAGTTGTGGAATATGATTTATTTATTTATTATTATTTTTATATAATAATATGTAATTAATATATATCTATTTATTTATTTCAGGCCAAACGGCCAGGCTATTATTAATCAATCATTTTAATACACATTTACCAAGAATGCTGTGGGAACAGAGTTATCATGTAATCTCATTACATCAAGTGTTCTATTGAAACAGCTTTCTTCAAAGTGAAGTGAACAGAGGTACCATTCTTTATGTCGGGGATTAATATTTTCTTCACCAATAGCCTCTAACCACTTTTTCTTTAGTCCTTCCTTTTTAGGAAACCTATAAAAAGTGCAAGTATTTTTATCAATAAATAATTTTGGTTACAGCTATATTATATTAGCATATGAAACTAAAATCAATAGGAAA
This sequence comes from Eremobia ochroleuca, assembly GCA_949629135.1. NCBI lineage: Eukaryota > Metazoa > Arthropoda > Insecta > Lepidoptera > Noctuidae > Eremobia > Eremobia ochroleuca. Next base: position 758,771 of record OX451401.1, on the reverse strand, counting down.
CGTCAGAAGCTATGTGCACGGTTCCAATTGGTGGTTTCTATGGAGAAGAGTCGGCAAGAAACTCCACGGTTACTCAAAATAATTGGCTTTTACAATGTTAATAGGTAGGGGAGGACAGTGTAGGCCTGTCAACAAGTACCAGGTACTTAAAAAAATAGAAGACATTGTAAAAGCCAATTGTTTTTAAAAGAGTACCTAACCGTGGAGTTTCTCGCTGGTTCTTCTGCATAGGAAACCACCATTTGGAACCGAGCATCTAGCTTCTGACGTTTCATAAGTGCCCATCTAGGTTTATGTGAAAGAAAATATTTTGATTTTGGTGCTGTGAACCACGGGCCGGACCTAGCAAGGTCAATCGGAGCTAATAAGACGCAGGCCTATTTATGTTAACATAGCAGAATATACCGATATCGTTCCAGCGGAGGAACTAGTTCCGGAAACTATTAGGCAACGGTACAACACTATTCTTTTATGACATATTATTGTAAACAAACGAATGAATTAACAAAATAATAAAAAGGTCTGTTATACGGAAATTCACCCAAATATCAATACTTTAGCCATAAATTCATGATCGCGTTACAATTATATCATCGAATGTCTATTATTGTATGTGTTATTGCATGAAAACCGGCTACTAACCTGTGCAAAGAAAGTTGAGGTTGATTTTCATTCTTCCTTGCACCACACTTCACAATACAACACACAGGCATGTTGAATTGCTGTTTTTCAACATTTACATGCAGTTTTAAAGGTAAAGTCCTCGTAATTTTCTCGCAAATCTCAATAATACAAAAAATAAACAACCATTTGACAGCTGAACTACCACGAAACTTGGCGACAAAGATGGCTGCTCTGGCACCTACCTACAACCGTGTATAGAATAACAGGGCATCTCCTGTTATATCCCATCTCAATGGCGTGCCATGACAGATGTGAATGTCATAAGTGACGAAGCGTTACCGGTCAAATCATTGAGATTATATATGTCTATGGGTCAAATAAAACCATATTCAATGAAACCGGACATATTAAAACTTTATGAATAACATTGATTTCCGAAGGTTTTTACTCTACTTTCCAAAAACCGATATTAAAATCATCGCGTGTCGGTATATCGTGTATCCGAACGTTTGGTTGTCGAGCTGCGAGTAAGCGATACTCTGAAAAAAGCGCGGGAAACGTCGAACTTGGTGGACGCGGCCTTTATGAAAAAAATTGAAAATATTGTTATATAAGATCAGTAGACGTAGTTTTAGCATTCTAGTCTTTCTCTTATTTTTTTAATATTAGTTTTAGTTTATTTTCTTCGGTAGTGGTAAGTTCTTTTTAGTAATAAGTTGTTCTAGTCTAAAATGAATGACCCGCCAGACCCGGGGGACTTTGTGCCCCCGGCAGGCAATTTTGTTACCATTGACGAATCGGGCATGGATACCGATGGGTCGGGTTCGGCCCGAAATTTAAAAAGAAGCCGTGTGCATGTTTGCAAACATTGCAACAAACGCCGTCGTACCCGCAAAAACCACGGTTCCGAGTCTTCGGGTTGTGGATGCACGGATACATTAGCTACTGCATCGGAGCCTAACTGCTCTGATTTACCTAACAACAAAAAAAATGATAATCCTGCTCCGTCCTTATTTGTTCCTACTCAGATTGGTAGAAAAACCTACGAAAAAACTGACATTGCGCCTTATGTTATTCACGTTCAAAAAAATATAATTTCACCAGATGATGGAACGACATTGCACCCAATCACATTTGGCAAGTTCTTAAAGCACAATGCCTTCCAAAATATAATAAACGGTAGCGTCAAAAAAATCGGCCGCAATAAAATTTCTTTATCCTTTTCGAATTTCCTGGATGCAAATTCTTTTATTACTAACAATAGTCTCGAAACATATAATTACAAAGCGTTTATACCTACTTTTAATGTTACTAGAATGGGTTTAGTGCGTGGTGTTCCTGCGGAATGGTCTCCAGAGGAAGTTATTGATAATATAACAGTACCAATTGGTTGCGGTCCAATTTTGAAAGTCAGACGCCTCAATTTTAAAACCAGTGTTGATGGTCAAACCGTTTGGAAACCTTCTCAATCCATAGTTGTTACATTTGATGGACAGGTTCTACCGAAAAGAATTTTTATGTGCTATAATGCATTACCTGTAGATTTATATATTTTCCCTACTGTACAGTGTTTCAATTGCTGTCGTTTTGGTCACACTAAAATTCAATGCAGGTCCAAACCTCGTTGTTATAAATGTGGTCATGGTCACACTGGAGACAGTTGTGAAAGAGAAGAAGAAAGTGCATCTTGCTGCCTTTGCTCTGGTTTTCACTATGCTACTAATAAGTCATGCCCAGAATTTTCTAGGCAAAAATCAATTAAAACATACATGGCACAATGTTCAGTATCTTATGCTGAAGCAGCAAAAGTATATCCCCCAGTAACTAAATCATATGTTGATGCACTCTTATCCTCTCCTTCCAATAATTTTGCAGATACTCCATCAATCTCTTCACCTAATAAAATGCCTGCTTCAAGTAGCTATAAAAAGACTGTCTTTCTCAAACCACGCTCCCCTCCCAAATCTGTACAAGGATATAATAAAGAGGCTCACAATGCCATCATCAAAGATTTTGACATTCCCCAACCATCTAATGGTTGTGCTTTTCCTAATAATCATAATGAAAAAAAAGACACAATTTTTTCCATAAACGATTTTCTATCTGCATTACACAATCTTCTATCTCAGTTCAACATTTCACCGTCCAACGTTGCCCCTTCTTTCAATGTATCTCAATCCATTCATGATGGACAACACATCCAAAATAATCCAGTGGAATTGCCGCAGTCTGGTAAACAAAAAGAGTGATGTTATTTATCTTTTAAACAAATATGAGCCACTTGCCTTTGCCTTGGCAGAGACTTGGCTCAAATCTAATCATATTTTTAAAATTAATGGTTATTTAACCATTAGAGAGGATAGATCTGATGGGTATGGTGGAGTAGCTATACTTATCAAGAATTCTATCCCTTTCTCCATCATTTCCTTACCTCCTCATAGTGAGGAAATTTCAATTGTAGCTATTAAAGTGCAACATACCTGTCTAGTTTCTATTTACATCCCTCATCCTTCTTCTTCTGTTCTTCAAGAGATGGCTAATCTCTTTTCTTGTCTTCCAAAGCCTTTCTTAATATTGGGGGACTTTAATTGCCATCACCAATCATGGGGTTGTTCAACTTCTAATTGCTATGGTGATGAATTATTAGATATAATAGACTTACATAACTTATGCATCTTGAACTCAGGATCCCCCACACGCCGTTCAGATCCCAATCAGAACCAAAGCGCAATCGACCTTTCTATCTGTTCTCCAAACTTAGCCTCTTCACTAACTTGGCATACTTTATCCTCTACTTATGGTAGTGACCATTTTCCAATAGTTATTTCTTATCCTTTTCCCAAACGAAATGCGCCATTAAGGAGATCAAACTTAAGACATAAAATTCCTAATAGAATTAGTAATGACTGGGACAAATTTAGAAACATTGTTGACAGAAAGCTTTGCTCCTTGCCCGTTATTTCTGATGGCAATGAAAATAGTTGTGCTGAAGCTTTAGCACTCATATTAATCGCAGCGGCAGATGAAGTTTTCCCTGTAAAAAGTAACAATATTAGTACAATTCCCTCGCCTCCGTGGTGGGACTCTAAATGCACAGAATTTATTAACAAACGTAAACAGGCAGAATACAACTATAACCTTGATATGTCTGATATCAATTTTGAAATCGTTACCAACTTAATAAATGAAACTTGTAAACTTTTTAAGAAGAAAAAATTTGAATCTTGGCATAACTTTTGCTCATCAATATCACCGAATACTCACCCTACGATTGTCTGGCGCAATATTCACAGGTTTAGGTCCATTTATAACAACCCTTTTCCTATCCCCGATTCTTTAGCCACTGAATTTTTAGATAAATTGGCTCCCCCTTTTGTTCCTGAGAGTATCAACCTTAACCTGTCTCTCGTATCCACTGGCCAAGACAGTCATACGACTCTAGATCTTCCGTTCACTCTCACTGAATTAAAGGGTGTTATCCATAAAACTAAGGATTCTGCACCAGGTATTGATGGCATTCCGTATTCATTTTTTGCTAAATTAAATGACGACGCCCTCAATTATTACTTAGAGATTATTAATTCTATTATGAATACAGGAAACATCCCTGTTGAATGGAAACGTCAAAGGGTGTTGCCATTCCTTAAACCAAATAAAACTCCATCTGAAGCTTCTTCATACCGCCCCATAGTTTTGTCTTCAATTCTGATGAAATTAGCGGAGCACTTAATTAAAAACCGCCTAGAATGGTATGTTGAAAGTAAGGGCCTTTTGGCAGAGTCACAATATGGCTTTAGAAAAGGTAAAAGTACAACTGACTGTTTAAGTATTTTAACATCCGATATTCGGTTATCCTTCTCTAATAACCAATCCACCGTTGCAGTTTTCCTTGACATAAATGCAGCTTACGATAATGTTGTCTTATCTGTTTTACAAAATAAATTAAAAACCTTACAAGTCCCATTGAATTTGTCGAATTTCATTATTAATATCCTGACTGAACGCTCTGTTAATATGTTAATAGGAGATCATGAAGTATCTCGTCTTGTATGGAGAGGTCTCCCACAGGGTTCTGTGCTCAGTCCCATACTTTACAATATTTACACTTTTGATTTAGACTTGTCCTTAACTAACCATGTTAAGGTTCTTCAATATGCCGACGATTTATTATTATACTCTTCAAGCCAATCTGTTGATCAAGCTAGCTATGCTATTAATTCTGCTTTATCTTCATTGGAGTCATGGTTATACTTTAACGGTTTGGATTTATCCACGTCTAAAAGCGCAGCTGTTTTATTCACCCGGAAGAGAAATATTCCCTTAGTAAATCTCTTTTATAAGGAAATACCTATCCCAGTGAAAGATAAATTCAAATATCTAGGTATAATACTTGACTGTAAATTAAGTAGTGTTCCTCATTGTGATTATATTGTTAACAAATGTGAAAATCACCTAAACATGCTTAGGTGCCTCTCTGGCGTGTGGTGGGGTGCACATCCCTTTTCTTTGAAACTCGTTTATAACGCAATCATCAGAAGCACTTTGGATTATGGTCTGTTCGTTCTGGAACCAGGCAGTGTTACGGCTTTTAAAAAGTTGGATCGCATCCAGTCTAAGGCTTTACGCATTATTTCGGGTGCCATGAAGTCTAGTCCCATTAATGCACTCCAAGTTGAATGCGGGGAAGCTCCTTTATATCTTAGAAGACAATTCCTATCTGACAAATATTTGTTCCGGATTCTTCAGATCTCAACTCATCCTCTCATTCCTAAACTGGACTCTTTAGTGTTGCAGATTGAATCTTCAGATTACTGGTCCCATAAACGTGCTCCTTGTTTAGTTGTAAGTTATAAAAAAATCCTTTCTCTCTCTTCTCCTATTCACCGTTCTAATAAACTTCCTCTATTTAACAGTAGCTACGAGAGTTTACAATACAGCCCCATCATAAAATATAACTGTGTGAGTAAATCAGATCCCGATTGCCATTTAAATTTTAATCATTTTCTGGCTGAACACTTAGAGTACCACCATATATTTACGGATGCTGCCAAGCAGTCACCGACGGGTTGTGTTGGGATAAGCACTTACCATTCTCAATACAACATCTTACAAAAAATAAAACTGCCTCCTGAGACTTCTGTTTTTACGGGGGAATGTTTCGGCATCTTAAAGGCCATTGAATATATTCGTGTCTTAAAGCTTAAAAATACTATAATTTTTACTGATTCTCAAAGTGCTCTTCTAGCCATCAATAAATCCCCTTTCGAACACAAATCACAGTTACCTATAATTTATTTAATAAGAGAATTTGCGCTCAGAATCATCTCCGAGGGTAATACATTGCAATTTGTGTGGATTCCAGCCCATGCTGGAATCCATGGGAATGAAGTGGCTGATACACTTGCTGGTGAAGCGGTGCAATGTGGGGACTTAGTACCATACATAAATTTTTGCTACGACCTCGCGACGTTACCAAAGACTTTTCTTCGGGACACCTGGAAGGTAGCTTGGAATATCGGAAGCAAATCAAAGGGCCATTATTTTTCTTTAATTCAACCCGACGTTCCGGAAAAACCGTGGTTTGGCAGGGCAAAGTTTGGTAAGATGGAGACCTCCATCCTAATACGGATGAGACTGGGTCATGTCTGCTCTCCAGCCCATCTTGCCAAACTTCATATCATTGACAACCCCATTTGCCTGTGTGGCACAGACGTAGGCGACTTAAATCACATTTTTTTCTCCTGTCCCTTATATGACCGTTCATCCTTTCTCAGTAACCTCTTGTCCCTCAGTACTCCTTTTCCTACCTCAATACTTTCTTTACTTTGTACAAATAGCTTTCCTGTATATAAATGTATAGTCTCATTCATTACTTTTAATAATATTAAGTTATAACTTTTCGTCATTGTATATATTTAGCTAATTACTCTATTCGTTGTAAATACTGATCCTATAGATACTATCACTAATTCCCGATATAATTAATTCCGTTATCCTTTTTCGTTTCCCTACCTTTTTTCCCTTTGTAATTATAACATAACAACGTGACACTGGCTGAATGCACAAACCGTGCGAAGCCAAAGGAAAGAAAAAAAAAAAAAAAAAGCGATACTCTGTGGCGGGCTGTCAATGTCAAACACGCTTTCATTCCATCGGGACATAACCCCAAAACAAAACGAAACATGTTTGTTTACACCACTGACTGAACACGTTATACCTTATAAAAACAATAAAATTTATTTTATCTGGACATAAAAATGGCTGATATCGTTGATAATGAAGAAGTTGATAGAGATACTGTAGAGCCTGAAGATCTAGAACAACAGTTTCAAAAGAAATACAAGTTACTAACAGAAAGTGCGGTGTCACTTAAGAAATCTTATATTAATAAATTGCACGCTACAAGGTAATTTTATTGGTCATGTTATTAAAATTCCTAAACGTAATAAAAAGATGCATGCTAGTACCCTTAAACGAAATAATGCTTTTAAATTAAACACCTGTTAAATGATTATTTACCTTGCTTGCTTGTTTACCCTCTGTTCTTGATCTATATTAATGCGCTGTCTACTCTGTTATACTTATTTAAAAATCACATAATTGAGGCAACAACTAACAAAAATGTTTTTATTAAATTTTTATTGAAACCCACAGATCTTTAAAACTAGCAGTAAGTCTATCAGACAACAGCATAGAGGTGTACCAGCTGAACAACACATCCCTCACGAAGGTCTGTCGTCTCAGCGGTCATCAGAAGGCCCTCACAGAGGTAGTTTGTGATCCCAAGGAGGACAACCTTGTGTACTCGGCTGGGCAGGATGGACTGGTCAAACTGTGGGATACCAGGACCAGCGGCAGTTGTGTGCAGGAGTACAAAGGTCATTCACATTTCCATAGTTCATTTTTAGTATTTGATAGCCTCAATCTAAGTTACTTGAAGAACTCAGAACCCAGAACAACAGATAACCTCTCAGTGAAGTCTTGCTGAGCGTATAGTAGCAGTGAATAGAAAACAGAAACATACCATTTGCTTTTTTATTAAGCCAACCTATGAAGAGTGCAAGAGTATTTATAATTTCCTGAAAGTATTTATGACAAAGAAATGAGAGTATCAGAGGGAGAGAAGGAAAATATTAGTTTAATGTAGATGTGAGTGGGAGATAGTATGGTGCAGTTGGTAGTATGCTGGCAGCCACTGCAGGCTGCAGCTATTAGTTGTGCTATGATATGTTTGACCTGATGCTGGCATAGTCAGCCAGAAGGCACTGAATCCTCAAAAAAAAAAAAATGTTACTAGACTTTTTAGCAGTATTTCATGTTTTGTTTCAAAAAAGGTGTGAGTTTTATATGTTTCTACTTTAAGTACATATTTACTTGTTACTGTCTGCTTGCATCACCCCACTGCTGGGAAAATGCTTGATACAATAATCATTCTATGGACTAAAAAAATATGGTGTATTAGATAAGGAAGAAGAGCTAGTCCGGGCATATGAGTGCATGGACATCTCGTGCAACGGCCGGGTCCTGTGCGCCGGCAGCCAGCTGGTGGAGGACGACGCCTACCTGGTGTTCTGGGACAACCGCCTCCCCAAGCCCCTGGGAGGCTACTGGAACTCACACACTGATGATATCACACAGGTAATAAACACTAATATAATATTTTTCTTCTAGGTTACACATCAGTAGTTGTGTCATAGTGTCATTCCAATAATCTTATTTAATTCTCAAGAGCTTATCAAATCAAATCATTTATTGGTTTGCAAACATGGGTATTTAGTATATAGATGTTTTATTATAAGAGTCACCAATCACCATGTTATTATGTAACTAAGATTAAATGACTTTAATTCCAGGTGAAATTCCACAAGACAAAGACAGAGTTGCTAGCAACAGGTTCCCTGGATGGCCTTCTGAACATATTCAATGTGATGGAGCTGACAGAAGACGATGCGCTGACTTATTCCCTCAATGTGGAGAACTCAGTGGAGAAGCTGTCCTGGCTGGACGAGAAGCAGGTGGCCTGCATCACACAGTCCAATGACCTGCAGCTGTGGGATGCTGACAGCGGGGACATGCTCAGGAGTTTCACTAGGGATAAAGTTTCGAGGAGTATAAAGGTGAGCTGCCACCTAACTTATTGCTGTTGTCTGCTATGTAGAAAAGAAGTTATTTTATTAAGACCCATGTGCCTGATGAGATTTCCCATTGGCAAAAATGACAAACTTCTATATAAATTGTTATCCCATATGTAATCCTAGAGGGGTTGGAATGAATTTTCAAGAATCCTTAGTGCTCATCTTCGTTGAATAAGGAACTCTTGAAAAATTATGTGCTTCTAAAAACCCAGCGGTTTAGGCTGTATGTTGTCTGTCAGTGAATTTAAGATTTTAATTAAGTAGATTGTGTTGTTTTTTTATTAATCCATTCTATATATAATTCATTTTCATGAAAAGTAAATTATGAGAAGTAATAATCGAAATTGTAATCAAGCTGCCACTAATTAGGCAGATCTCACACGCGCCCACGCGCGTGTTCTCTCAAGTCTAATTATTAATTCACTGGAGTAATCTGTCTGACGTTTACGATGTTACCATTTTCTGATGAAAAGAAAATAGTGTTGTGACAAGAAGATTGATATCAATCGCTCATTCATTCTCGTTACGTTCTAAATGAAATCACATTATTTTATTTATATTAATAAGAAATCTCCCAGCCTAGTTTTGTTTAATCGATATAAAAATATTAGTAGTAATACCTTTATAGGCCGATTGATGATGATTTTCAAAAAGCGAATTATATAAAATGAAATAAAACTGCTTTGGATATATTTTTATTCGTAGTTGTCAGACATAATACGAGTATCAGCACTATCGCTGTCGCTGTCAGTAACACTTATTATAAAACGGTCCGTGATATTGTCTATCGAACGGTCGAGTTTGCACATTTTATTTTCTGTTTTTATTACATAACCCACACAGCTGCTCCATCTTTCAGCATTCACGTTTTAAGTCCTTCTTCAAACAATTTTTGGACTTCTGTCATTTTAAATGTTGTGTTGTTTCTGGCAACGTATCCTTTCGCCTGCACCCAAACCAGCTCAATACAATTCAGCTCGCAGTGGTAAGGGAGCAGGCTTAAGACAGTGACTTTGTTTTATAATATGTATAGATGTTGCTATTGACTTTGTGTGAATGAGCTGAATCACAACGAACGGAACGCATCACTATTACAATAAATACGGCAACATTATTTTACAAAGTGACATTAGAATCTGTCAGTTTACTCCAGTGAATTAATAATTACACTATACATACAAATTCAATAAAACCGCGTTCCCGCGCGGGGCATTGGTTCCGTTTCCCGCGCCCCGTTGCGTGGCGTGTTGCAGTGTGAGATCCGCCTTATTTTGAGACAGATTAAGAAAAACGTTATTGACGTAGATCACTGTTCTATTATTTCCAGAGAAGTAAAGCTGACGACTGTTATCTGGTGGACACATACACGTCAATAGACGACGCGCCAGTGCTATTGGCTGGCTCCTATGAAGGCAATGGGTAAGCTGCTGTAAGTCATATACACTACCGCTCAAAAGTATTTGGCCACCTGCATTTTGTTTAAGTTACAAACAATACATATAAAAAATAATCATTTATTAGGTTTAATTGTTTGCATATCACCGCTAATTACTTATTAGGGTGGTCCTTATTCCTAAGAAAAAAAATTTTTTTCTTTAATTTCGCGGGGCACCACGGATTTTGATTATATACCATAAGAAAGTATTTCAGTTTTTTTTTTTGAATTTTTTAAATGACATTTAGAGGTCGCTACCAAGGTTTGAATTTTAAATAAAAACTCGAATTTTTTCTTGGTTTCTTTATTTTTTTTTTAGATTCTGCCATTCTTTGAATAGTTTTTCAATTTTACTGATGACATGTTTTTTTAATTGAATTGGTATACTAGCTTTTTCCCACAAATTTATAACTCCGCAAGCCGTCAAAGTCGCAGATTCACGTATGCTTTTCTGTTCTTCATTTTTGTAAGAAAAAAAAAAACGCAAAACTTCACCGATGGATGGCAACGTTGATTGGTTTAATTCGGATAATAATTGTCCAATAAGCCAAACTTTACTTTGATTTCTAGTAGCTTTACTGAGTCCGCTACTTGTAGACGCCATTGCAAGTTGAAACACGTTAATATGATTTTTACAAATAAAACACGTACGCTCTCGTTAATGACGTATTAGACCTGAAGTGTAGTAAAAAGTGAAGTAAGACGTACAATTTGAAACATACGCAATTACGCATGCGCACAAACCAATTTTTAACGTATTATGATGTTAGTGCGCACGCGTACGTCTTATCTTTTTGATTGTGTGAACGGTCTAAATCTTGACGCGTCGGTACAGAAGAGAGGTCGAGAGGAGGAAGGGATAAAAAGCGATTGTCTATGCGAGTTTTAATTGCACGGAAAATATGATATAAACACCTAAATGAAACATTAATTAAACCATCATTTAAGATGTTTTTCAATGCTTTTTGTAAAAAATTTGACAGCTGGTAGCGACCTCTAAATCTTAACAAAAAAAAAAAAACAAAAAAAACTTATTTCATATTTAGAAGTATATAATCAAATGAGAAAGTGCCCCGGGGATAATTTAAGAGTCGAAAAATAAGGACCACCCACGGAGTAAAAGAAAGAAGCGGAGGTGGCGCAAGGCAAATAGGTCAGTCGCCTTCAATTAGGTCATGACGTCACAGTGGGCGGGGCTAAAAATCTTAGTTTCGAATGAATCGTCAAAGCGTTCGGGTCTGTTGCATTTTAATAGTTTTTAATTGTTAAATTGTTTTAACAATGAAGTGCGCTGTTGTTGGATGCAAACATTGTTCAGGATCAAAACTGAAACATATTGATGGCATAACATTTCACGTGTAAGTACCTAAAATTAATATTTTCATTTTAAAACACTTTTTCTCGTTTTGTCGCGAGATTGTAGCTAGAGACATCTGTTGTCGAAGAGATACATTCTAACCACTTCTCATTTATTATGTGTTTTTATCATTATCAACTCATATTATTGTGACCAATTTTCGGCTCAAATAACTTGTTTAAGATTATTTTGCTCGCTACGAGTTATTTCATAGATAAATAACATACCTTGATACATGAAACAAGAAGAATTTAAAATAACAAAAATGCGCCATCTGTCGGTAAGTAGTCGGTCCTAACTGATAAATAAAAATGTGTGCATCATGCCAGCAGGACCCTATTTTATCAAATTCTTTTATGCATGTAATTGTAATTTATTTTTGTTACCATTTTAGATTCCCTGTTAATACAGATATAAGAAATGCATGGATACGTATCGTGAATAAACCTAACTGGACACCAACAAAGTATTCGAAAATCTGTTCAGTTCATTTCAATGAAAATGATTTCTGTAAAACAAAAACGGTTATTAAGCCGACACCATAGAAGAAGAAATTTAAACAGAAGTTTTAATGTTTCAGGTGAACAACGTGCTTCTCTAGTCCAGCAATGCTTAATTAACGCTCATGATACCGGAGTAAAAGTAGTAGGACTAACTATGGATGGATGTCCATCGAATGTAAGCATGGCAAAAATTCTCGGCTGTTCTTTTGACATTGGCCATGTTCTGACGTATTGGTTTATGTGTTTTTGCATGCTTGTCACATGGTGAAGTTGATACGGAATGCTTATGAGTTTAATAAAATATTATATGATTATAAAGGCAATGCGATAGAATGGCGATATTTAGTCGAATTAAATAAGTTACAGAAAAAGGAAACTCTAAATTTGGGAAATAAACTAACGGATAGACATATTAACTTTCACCGAGAAAAGATGAAAGTTAAATTGGCTAGTCAACTTTTTAGCACAAGTGTTGCCAAAGCCTTAGAATCTTGCCAAGAAAGGCATAATTATTTCAAAGAAGCATTTGCTACAATTTTATTTTTAAAACTAATCAACGACTTATTTGACATATTAAATTCAAAAAATATAAAACAATACGGAACCAAAAAAGCACTATTCGAAGGCAATTTTTCTAAAACTTTATCATTTTTAATATTTTCAAAAAATTACATCTTGCATTTAGCAACAGTTTTTCTTCTTGACTGTATAATTTTTTGGGAACACCAAAAAATTATACAGTCAAGAAGATAAACTGGTTTCATTGGCATCCTTGTTTGTATAGACAGCGCAATAGGTCTATACAAAAGTTTAATTGAAAAAAAAGGAACTTATTTATTTGCCCTTGTATAAGTTTAGCCAGGATCTCCTTGAATTATTCTTTGGCAATATTAGAGCACATGGAAGGACAAATAATAACCCAACGGCGCGACAGTTCCAGACGGCGTACAAAAAAACTTATCAATACGGAGTTAAAGGATTCCTTTAGAGGAAATTGCATTCCCCTTGAGCATATAGGAATCCTGTCTTGTTCTTCGCGTCTTAGCGCTGTTGATTTGATCAACAACACCAGCGAAAGGTTCAGAATATCAGACGAGAGTCTAGATACTGATGATGACAATTTTATTAATGACGCTATGGTCGAAAGTTATAGGATTTTGGAGAGTGAATACTCTGACACTCATCAAATTGTCTCATATATAGCTGGTTACATAGTGCGAGTGTTGCAGAAAAAAATAAAATGCGAAGAATGTGTTCTCGCCCTTCACTCTTTACAAATAAAGACAGGACATAGATTTATTTCCCTGAAAAGCCGCGGCCATATTTTTTTCCCATCTCATGATGTTGTCAAAATTTGCTTACGCACAGAATCAATCATAAGGAGAATGAAAAAAGAAAGTTTAAATGTTTGCAATTTTAAACCGCGTAATATTGTTCATCCTACTCTTAAGAGTCTAATAGGAGAAGATTGCTGCACATCATTAAATGCACATGCGCATGATCAAGATCCAATTTTCAACCATGTCACGTTATTAACTAAATTTGCATTTGTATTGTCTAAAAGGAAGCATTTAAATAAAACTGTTATTTAGTGGCCAATAATAAGCATTGTCCAATAAATATTGATGATTTTAACAACTTTTTGATTTTATTATCTACCTACCCTATCTGTACACCCTACCCACCTACATACCGAGGTAGGCATCACATGACACTATAAAAAAATCAATTCAAACACACTACCCACCGTTTGGGCTTCGCCCGCAGTTGGGTAAAATAAATAATGTGGTTCCGCCATACTAACACACATAAAATTTTCTGGAACAAAGTGTCATGCTTTGTAACGCCATAGTGGCCAGTAGACGAACTAAAATGAAAAATAGTTAGTCAGTTACACTGTTGTTATTCCATTCATCGCTAGATGGACTTAGAAATAATGGGCGGGTTTTCCACTGTGGGGTGTGGCCATCGCCGTACCTCGTCCCCCTATCCCCCGCATTTAGGCGACGCTTCTTTCTAAAGAGATTTTACCTTGCGCCACCTCCGCTTCTTTCTTTCCTCCGTGGGACCACCCTATTACTTATCTACGGTAAAATCGTAAACAGCTTATTTTTATTTGGCGACTTTTGGTCATAAAACCAAAATAGTGTTAGGGTCGGAATTTCTTCGAAGTTAATCTTTGAAGTTGCAGTTTTATTTTTATTTAGTTATTGAGAAATAAATATAACTAAAATGTAAAATATCTACTACAAATATTGTTACGTTAGTTATCTGATGTCATTTGACCAGAAAACACGCTCTCCGTAGCTCAGTACTTAAAGTCTAATAATATTTTCTTGTTTTTCACTTCTGAGTTTTATTTTTTGAAGATAATTCGTAAAACTAAGAAATATTCCCAAGAGATCAGGGCTATAATAATCGGCCTTCATAAATCCGGTAAAAGTAATCGTGAGATTTCAAGACTGCAGAAGATACCAAGGCAAACTGTTGACTACATTGTTAAGAAATTTGTGACTGAAGGAACAATTTGCAACAAACGTTGTTCAGGCAGACCGCGAGCCACAACTTCGAGTGATGATTTGAGGATAGTTATTAAAAGCAAACGGAATAGACGATTAACTGCACTGGAAATAGCAGCACAGTTTAATGCGGATCGTGATAAACCAGTCAGTATATCCACAGTCAAAAGAAGACTCCGTGACGCAGGACTTAAGGGATGCAAATCGGTCTCAAAACAAAACCACTTCTTAAAACTATTAACAAAAAGAAGAGACTTAATTGGGCTAGAGAACACAAGAATTGGACAACAGCAGATTGGGAAAAGGTCCTCTGGACGGACGAATCAAAATTTGAAATTGGATACAAATGAAGAGTTTTCGTAAGGCGGCAGTCAAACGAAAGGGTGAATGATGCTTGTACTGATGCTTCAGTTAAACACGGCGGAGGGCCTGTGATGATTTGGGGCTATTTTGGTGGCTCCTCCGTTAGAGATCTTGTGCGAATACAAGGAATCTTAAAAAAAGAAGGTTACAAAAAGATGTTGGATACTAGCGCAGTGCCTTCAGGAACCCATTTAATTGGTCCAGGATTTATATTTCAACGGGATAATGATGCGGAACACACGTCAAGACTATGCAAGGACTTTTAAAAAGGAAAAGAACAACAACAGGTGTTGAAACTCATGATATGGCCTCCACAGTCCCCAGACTTGAAACCGATAGAACTATTGTGGGATCAGCTGGATAGACAGGTGCGGAAACGTTGTCCTACATCTCAGGAAGACCTGTGGAGAAAACTGCAAGACGAAGGGCAGAAGGTAACCAAGACAACATTGGAAAAATTAGTAGCTAGGTTGCCGAAGCTTTGTGGCTGTCGTAAAAAATAAAGGTGGACACATAGATGAGTCCAAAATTTAAAAACTGTATTATTGTTATGTCGAAAAGTTGCTAATAAACAGTTAAAATAAATATGAAGTAGTTTCATTCAATCAAACTTTTACAAAATGTATTTTACTAGGTGGCCAAATACTTTTGAGCGGTAGTGTACTTAATTCAGATATGTTCTGACTCGCCCAAGTAAATGCAAATACTAAACTACATAAAATAATTTCCATCTGCCTAGACAACTAAAATCACGCCTCACTGTGCTAAAAAAAAGAATCAGTTTACCTAAAATTATGCTGGTTTCTGTACATTTTGTAGTGATGTAACAATCTTCCAATTTGTATTGTAGGCAAGTGCTACGCTCAGTAACGATAGCAGACAAGAAGCTGCAGCCGACCACGAACTTCGCCGACAACAAGCAGACGGTGCGCTGCTGCTGGTACGATAAGGACGTAAGTACCATCACATTTGTATAACGGGTGTAAAAATACCTTTAACAACACCAAGTCACTTCATCACTTGTTCTTCCCGTTATTATCATATTTTTTTTTCTTACTGGACCTTCTGGCCACCGAGATATCAACCAACTTTTATGGACGTTTTTTACGAAAATAAGTTTTAAATGTTAGAACTCCCACAACCCCTGCACCGTTGCATGCACCCATGAGCACACAGTTTTGCGCGCGTTACCCTGCATGCGTATTGAGTTAACGTGATGACCTATGCGCGGTCGTAAAATAGTTATAGCCTATTCACAAACAGCGTCATAAGCAAGTTTCACATTATATTGATGTTGTTTTTGATAAGGTTGAGTGTTCACCAGTCCTGTGTATATTCCAAGTGCTAGTAGGCCAATGCTGCCGATTCTCTTGTTCACAAACTAAACTAAATTTAAGTTCAGTGCATCATTTTCTTTCTATTTCATTAAGAAAAGGACAGCAGATCAATTTTAGTTTAGTCCTGTCAAATTAGTCAGCGTCTGACGTAATTATTGACGTAATTTTAGTAGGCAATTTTTAATCACATCTAAACTTGTCTATCAAGAGTATCTTAATTTGACAGGACTAAACTAATATTTATCTTTTGTCCTTTTTTTAATGAAATAGAAAGAAAAAGATGCACTGAATTTAAATTTAGTTTAGTTTGTGAACAACAAAATCGGCACCAATGACATACTAATGACGCGATTTACAGACCGCACTTCGAATAAAGTAAAACGTTTCCCGAACTGTTTCATGAACCTTATTTTAATGATAATAATATTGAAGTTCGTATGAAACACTGACTTAGCAAAGTAAAAGTGCGGTCTGTGAATCTCTGCGATAGGCCCTAGGGTTAAGATAAAAACATCCTTACGTACTCGACACGTGATATTTACGAAACATTATGTTACCCTGTTACGTCAAATTGAATTAGCTAGCGAAACTCCTCAGGCGTGTAGTTTCAATGTCTAAACGTGATTAAGTATAAGAAAAAAAGGTTTTTTTTTTTGTTCAACGTCCATAGATAGTGTAGATACTTGAAATATGAGTTTTTTCGTGTAAACCTCACCGGCATAATAGGTATTGATATCGAAACACGATAAAACAATAACAACTGATTTTCTCAACTTATACTTCAAGTAGCTTCACTACCAGCGATCGTTGACCCCATTTTTTATCATCAAATATGTATTTTTTGACGTGATAAAGTCTTATAAATCGATGAACGCCGGCTACACGCACGAAAAAGCATACCTTGACTCGCTTGCACGCTCGGCGGGCGTGCAAGCGAGAGCGCGGAAGAAGCGATAGAGAGGCACGATCGGCCTAAGCGTTCGGCTTGTGACGCATCTATCTCTCTTCCACTCCAGCGTTATCGCGTAAAATTATCGTCCGTTAACCGACTTTACAGACAACCACATTTTTTTTGGTTCATCGTATTGAGATATTAATACCCATGATATCACGTCTGCTGAGTTTCGCTAACTAATTTAATTTAACCCTGTATTTTTTATTTAATTATTTGAATTCCTCAGCGCGACATATTGGTGACGACGGGCGAGTCTGGCATCATTAGCGCGTGGAGCGTGAGCGCCTGCGCCGCGGACGGGGCCGGCTCTCGGAAGATATCGCAGTCGCTGAACAAGCTGCACGTCAACAGACACAAACCTTACTGATGTAAGAGAATATTGTTCATCATCACTGAAATAAATCCGTTCATTTCCAGTATTATAGCCCTATTATTTTATCAGTAAAATGGTGACACTGCAATATTTTAATCCTGTGTTAAACATTATGTAACAAACTAGCGTGTCATAGTAAAGCTGATCTTGTAGGTATTTTTCTAAGTCTATTTCCCACACGTACTTTCTGCACACAAAAAGAAATCAATTTCTTTCCTTGATTTTGGTTGAACATGGCTGAACACAACACAAAATTTTACATTTTAAGCGAGCAGTAAGGGGAATACGGTTCATATTGAATGTAAACAACACCTTTCTTCAATAACTTAGCACTTTAATGAAACCCAAAATTACGACTATTTGTAAAGAAAAGTAATTCGCTATATAACATTATTGTTGTAACCCGGCCCCGGAGTTACGTTTAAAAATAAAAATTTAGTTGATTACACATACAGTCAAGAGCCGAACCAAAAGTCACGCATGCAAAATACAAAAGATTTATAATAAACACAAAATATTTTTATAAATACGTATATACATTTTATGGCCATTATTACCAAATATACAGATACCAAGTAATAGTGCGCGTATTCAATACAATCACTGATCACAATTCAGTCATGTTTAGGAATGGTGTACAAGCTGCCAGTTTGAATATCGCGCAACAATAACATTCGAGATCTACATATAAAATAATCACTCTGATGAGATTTTACGAACACTCTCATCGTATCGTCGCACGTCCTGAGTAACCGCACCAAACGTCTTTTCTAAGCGTAAAGCTTACACTAGTAATAGGCATCTATAAGTCAATACTTACATCACTAACGAGTCAACAAATAAAACCCCAATAAATACAAATTTGTACTCAATTATAATCTCGAACACCTGCCTTTTGAATTTCGATTCGTAGCACTATTATTAATTTATTAAAGGAAATATGAAATAATTATACAAAAAATAATAATATATATTTATACTGCATGATTTTTTTACTGTCTCCAAATTTTTACAGGATTCTAGCCATGAATGCTAGCCAACGTTTTATACAAAATAAAAAAAATATGAACAACTTTCACTAGGAGACCAACTCTGAGACCACGAAAAAAAAAAAAACAGGTGTTCCATACATTTTGGTCAAGTAGGTATTGGTGGTAACTTTTGTATTAAACAGCTGATTTTTTTTCGTGATTTCAGAGTTGGTCCCATAGTGAAAGTTGTTCACCTTCATGGGTAGAAACCCTGTAAAAATTTGGAGACTAAAAAAAATCATCCAGTATACTAAAAGCGAAGTGTGAAAGTAGATAATGTGATGTGTTTGGACAGATCAATCATAATTATTTAACGACTATGATACACCCGACAAATAAATAAGTATATTACAAATAGATAAAACTGTTATAATGCCGACCTGCCAGTAGCGAAGGTTCCATACAACTCGGTTCCAACCCGCTTCCCTTTGAAAAATGGCACAGTCAGTGGAAATGACCTTGCCCACGCCACTATTCGATTTGATCCATACTTCCAGGGACACCCTGTATATAAGTATAATATGTAAGATTTCTATTTTCAGAATAACTTTGTTACAAAATAGTAATATTTGTGTGCGTTCTGTGTTGATATATCACCAGTGATCGGAATAGGCTGAGTATATTTACCTAAAGTTTAAAGAACAGCAGTGCTATTATGTAAAAATCTCACCGTGAAAACTTAGGTGAAGTGAGCTCTGTCATTCCGTATTGGTAGGGATTGACACTATTAAGTGAAGAATCGACCGGCAGATGACTAAATTTCTTTTATCGATAAATTTACCGGAACTTTAACTATGTAACTTTCAATATCTTATATAATCATTCAAAAAAATATCATCAAACTCGTTACCTGAGAAATGATGCAACATACGTGTACTTTTAATTTAGTTGAAAAAAAAAAAATGTGCAAAATGTTCTAAGGAAGAATGTTTAGCTAATAGAAGCTTTAATTGTAATAATTTGATGTAAAAATTTACATAGTTAAGGTTCCAGCAAATTTACCGGTAAAAAAAATGTAGTCATAAGGAAGTCTCAGATTTCCGTCTCTGTTCTTTAAACTTTAGGTAAATATACTCAGCCTATTCCGATCACTGATCATAACACTTATACACACAGATGTAGGTACGGCCTGTACGGCGTGTTGACAGCAATACGATCCTTAACGTGCTAATGCAGTTTTGACCGTTTACTGTACTCCGGCTTACCTCTTACAAAAATTGACCCTTCGCTACTGCTACCTACTGACTATTTTATTCGATAATTGAGATATTTCGAGTTGTATTGATGTTTGATTGATCTGTAAACGCGAATGAAACGTGTTTGTATGAGTGGCATGATTGCATTGTTCTTTGGTAAACGCACAGTGTGAGCGTAAAGCGGTACAAAACGGTCGGCCGCGCTCGGCTGCGCGCGCGCCGACGCGTCACTTGGACGTCAGGAACATTATGAGCCTGCAAACGAACAGTCACTTAGACACAACACTCATCTCATCATACACGACGAATACAATCGCGTAGCAGTCACTTGTGACGACGCAGACGCACACGTTTTAATGATGCTGATGACAGTTTACGCCAGGACGACAACTAGTATTGTTACCAACAATAATTAGCTTCCGTTACTACCTACTTCATTATTTTTATAACATTTTTCAATAACAAGTCTTTCTGAAATGAACTGAATTTACACTCAAGTAAAGTTGACCTTTGTAAGTGGAAATAACGGGCAATTTGAATAGACTTTATGGCATAGGCACCATCATTGAACTGGGTAAGAAAATCTGGACCTACGCCCACCAACGCACTCTGGTTCGTGTAGAACAAGCTAGCTGGACAAAAACGTTGATTGACATGTAAAAGTGTTTGTACAAACCTACTTACAGAAAATAAATCATTTATCATTTAAACAACTCTTCAATTCCTAGTAGTTAATTACTAATGTGGACTCATTAGCCCTATACGTTAAGGTATACACCTATTAATTTTTGTAACTACCCTCATTAGGACCGTCATTAAGGTAAGTATATAAAGTGTTGATAATTCAAAGTGCATTCATTTGCACGATAAAACTGCGGAACGTTTAGTTTCAGCGCAACCAGAAGTTGTCAGTAGTCTGTTACCTTGCACAGTATTCACATTAAGGGGCCATTCAAGTATTACGTAAGCAGATTTTTGCAATTATTAACTCCCCCCTCCCCCTCGTGAGCAAAAGTAAGCAAAGCTATTAACCCCCCCCCCCCCCATGCTTATGTAAACATTGGTACATGCATTCTTCAATGTGTTATGGTTTCTTTATTGATTCATGAGCCTACTGCTCTTATAACGATTTATTTAATTATTTCCGGGAATCCCTGAAAATTCGTTTCGTTTTCAAGCATAGACAAGTAGGGTTGCCATAATAATATGTGTTCGAACCAAAATTGACTAAATTTTGTAGAAAATCCGAAAAAGTGAAGAAATAAATACTGTTGACGTAATCACCTTCCGGACCCCCCCATCCCTCATGTCATCAAATATAAGCAAAGCAAAGACCCCCCGCCCCCCTGTAGTGCTTACGTAATAGTTGTATGGCCCCTAACCAGTAAATGGGGTTGTGACGGAAGTTCCGGTCATAGTTTGTACAAACAAAAATTCACAAACTGTAATGACAGTGATGAGTTTTTGTTTGTATTTTCATTCGTTCAATTGCGAGACGAAAAAGGTAATATTGTGTGGTAGAATCCGCGGCCCTACTGTACAATGTATTGTCGCCCAATAAAGTTTACCTTTTCTAAGGAAACCAAAGATTTCACGATAACCGAAACCGATAAAGTTTAAGAAGAGATAAATGGTTTTTTGCCGACAGCAAGCAAGGTGATGGAGACCGAGGTATCTGTCACACATGTAATGCTTTTGACAATTGACGGGAAGGTTTGCAACACTCTGACTGAAACTTCTTCACAGAAATGTTTTATTTGTGGGGCAACTTCATCAATGATGAATGATTTGTCAAAAGAGTTTACGGCGAATAAAGATAATCTTGGTTTTGGTTGGTTTACGTTGCATGCTTGGATTAGGTGCTTGGAATGCTTGCTTCACATTAGCTATCGACTTAATGTAAAAAATGGCAACTTAGAAGACACTAACTTTGTAGCTGGTGTGAGGCAACGTTCAGATGACATAAAAAACGTTTTAAAAGCGAGATTGGCTGATTGTAGACAAACCAAAACCAGGTTTCGGTAACACTAATGAAGGAAATACCGCGCGAAGAATTTTTGAAAATCCCGAGGCAAGTCCCGATATTACAGGGTTAGATGTTTCACTTATACAAAAAATTGGCATACTACTTCGTACTTTATCATCAGGATATGACATAAATATTGAAAAATTTGCTCAAGAAACCAGACAACTTTACGTAAATCTCTATCCATGGTATTATATGTCCGCGACTGTTCACAAAATATTTCTGCACAGTGGCGAGGTAATTCAATCATCACTTCTGCCTATAGGCCAGCTTTCCGAGGAAGCACAGGAAGCTCGGAATAACGACTACAGAAAATTTCGTGAACACAACACACGAAAACGATCTCGAATAGCTATTCGCGATCGTTTTGGTGTGTTGTGAACATATTAAGTAAATCTCTATACGTAGCTACGTATAGAGATTTACTTAATATGTTATTGATAACATCTGACCCTGTAATAAATGGTTTAAGAGAAGTTCCCCGGAAGAAAGTTGGTTCGTTCCCTACCGAAGTCCTAGATTTAATAGTTCAACCTAGCTGTAAGGAATAGTAATAATAATATTCCACAACTTTCACGCAACGCCATCTAGTCCCAAACTAAGCAGAGCTTGTGCTATGAGTACTAGACAACTCATAAACATACATATATATACATACATACATATTATAGATAAATTACACCCAGACAAAGAACAAATGATCGTGCTCATCACACAAACATTAGTCCTGGGTGGGACTCGAACCCACGACCTTGCGTCAGGGCCACTGACCACTAGACCAACAGGCCTGCCGAATAATAAAATGTTAATTATAGATTCTAGTTTTCATAGTTCTGTCACTCATGATCATGACTATTCAATGGATGATTCATCTGGTGATAGTGATGATAATGAGTGATAGATTTGGTTGTTAAGTATTTTAGTTCCTGATTGGTGTGCTTTGATATCAGCCCATAAATGTTGGCTGTTGAATATGCACCAAATTGCCATGATCACTCGGTGGAAGACACACAAGCGAAACGAAAGTACTTCACTCGTGCATCACCCCCACAAAACGTCTCAGTATAGGAGAGTAGATGTTCTCCACCACTGTCCTCTAAATAATGTTGTCACCCGCAGTCTTGTTATTAAAGAAGACATCTTTTTCCGAATGACCGCATAAAAGTCGTCAATTCGATTCAGCGCAAACATCTCAAATGCACTACAAAAACGGGGCAGTCCTAACAGCATTCTGAAAACATTATTATACTGGATGCGCAGGACCCCCAGCGATCTCTTGGTAAAGCCGACTCACAGACTTCCCGTGTACATAGCGTGACAGTAAGCCTTGAAAGGGGTATTTTAACTTGATTAGTACAACGGTAAAATCTGCGCGCCAACATATTCCCTCTGACCGCCAGTGCTCTGCGCTCCTCCTTATATCTATGTTTAATAACCTCATTTATGAATAAAAACCGAAACAAATAATTTTGTCCAGCTAGCTTGTTCTGCACGAACCATAGTGCAACGGCACCGGCGTCCTAGTTCCTGTGTG
>OX451401.1:711468-735183 GCA_949629135.1 Eremobia ochroleuca | reverse complement strand
AAAATGCATGTATGTGTGTGTGCTTTATGGTCTACCTCTGGCCGTGGTTGCGTGTGCCACCTGTAATCAAACTACATATAATAAAATACTGCTGTAACAGAAAAAAAAAGGTTAAGTATGCTGAACATATTATTCTAATTTTGCCTTTATGAAAACATTTCGTTCAACTAATTCAATTAAGTGAATATTTTTCCAACACAATCAAAAACAAATATTTTTCATAATAAATTGACTATTACTTTCGAAATTCAGATTTATTTCTTTTGCTAATTGGTTATGATCCTAAAAATGGCAAGAATTATTTTCTTTAATTATAAAATACAAATATTCATGTGGTAGGTAAAACAACATTAGATTTTTCAATAAAAATCAAAAAGGATGTTTTTGAATTTGGGATGGGGATTGTAAAGGGGATTTCTGAATAAAGAAAGAAGTAAATCTCTCAAACATTTCTTTATTAAAGTGAAATGTTACAAGAGTGTATACAGGCTAAGTTTACAAGAGTGTATACAGGCTAAGTTTACTGCTATGCTATGGACCATACTCACTAGTTATCGTATACATCACAGATACTTAAGTCCTAGAAGTACTGACACTTAAGACAATTTGCTCAGATTATGTACACAATACAGACAAATAGGTCATAGGTCACACAAACATTGGCTAATTGAATAATAAAATTAATGAACATAATACTAGGTAACAACACCCATAACAGAGGGCTATCACAGGTAATTGCTGTGGCAACTTTACAAAGACAACCAAGTGATTCAATACATTATATTGACGCCATACATTCTACTACTCTCGAAATGGTGAGTGATAAAGCGACGTCGTGTAGGCGTCGCCACGACGCGACTGTGTGCAGTGAGCTGAAGCTCAGCTGCTTACGTAACAAAGGAAAAGATTTATAAAACAGCTGATGCGAGCATCGACAGTCAGCTGTTTTAAAATACCTGGTACACGGCCGCCTGAGGCAGGTCCAGGCAAACTGCGCAACACAGTATGCCCCCCAGCCTGTGCTCGAGCTTGTCGCTACCCTCTTTGTCAGTAATTTTACGTTTTTTAGTCAATGGCTCGTCGGCATCTTTCGCGTCAGGCACGACCACGCCCTCGCTAGACGATGCCATGGGGTCGCTCTCGCGCGCCTCGGCCATTCCACAATGTAAATAACAACAATAGTACGACACAAACTGCGCGCAACTGCGTCAGATGGATGCGAATTGAAATGACGCGAAACAAGTATCGACAAACTTCGCGACAAACAAAGGTTTGTTGTGTTTATATAGATACCCACCCTCCCGCACCCGCAACCCGAGACTTTTTTAGTGTTGTTCTGTTAACAAGATTACCGATTCATAAAATCATATTCATGTGACATAACTCAAAGCTATCAAAATCGTTATTTAGCATTGCAAATTCATACTACAGCTAATGGTACAATTTCTGTTATTTATTTCGTAACCTGCGTCAAGCTGTGTGAAAATTCAAAATCTTGTAAAAGTCAGAAAATGTAAATCTATGGTGCAAGTGCCAATTTCGTTGTGTGATTGACACTGGCAATGGCATGGCCACCATCATGAATTTTAATTTTGATAACACAAAAAATTGTCGCTAATTAGTCTAAATAAGTCACCAAATATCAGAATCTGTCGTCACTGGTACAAAAGTTATAAGCGTTTGTAGGTGGCCGACCTGGGGAGAATCACCCCAGCTTGGCCACATTTATATCTCAAAAACCGTAGTTTTCGTTTTTTTCTCCGAAATTTTGTCATCGTCAAGTCACTCAGTGTGTTTAGTTTAGTCCTGTCAAATTAGTCAGCACCTGACATAAATTGATTCAATGTATTTTTAGTAGCCAATTTTTTAATCACGTCTAAATTTGTCTATGGAGTATCTTAATTTGACAGGACTACTAATATACTACTAATATTTATCTTCTGTCCTTTTCTTAATGAAATAGAAAGAAAAAGATGCACTGAACTTAAATTTAGTTTAGTTGGTAAACAAGGGAATTGGCACTAGTAATGGGTCGTTGAAGGTTTTTCCGTCAACGAAACGTTAACGTTGAATTGCGTTTGTCAACTAGTTGATCAACTAGTTAATTTCGTCAACGAGTTAACGTGTTACGATCGTCAACTTGCATGAACGATAAACGCCTAAACGCTTTTACTAACGTATGCAATTGTAATGTTAATTTACGAACAATTTGATGCAGTTTACCTAATGAAATTGGATAACATTTTATGATGACCTACTACCTACAGTCACAGGCCCGCCGGCGCGGAAACGTTTCATTCCGCGCACGAATATGATAATTTTAAGAATTAATAATGTCATCCTTTACTTTTTTTTTAAAAATAATGACATTGATCAAATTACTAAATAAATATCAAATCTTGTATTCGTTATTTAGAGTTCAAATTATTGTCATTATTATCGCGTCGTAGCGGGAGTTTTATTGTTAAAGAAATATAATTTACGTACGTTGAAAATAACAAAACGTTGGGTTCAGTTTATCGTTTCGTCAAACGAGTTGAATTCATAAACGTCGTTGTCTCGTAACTCGTTGACGAATTCAACTAGTTGATTTGTACACGGTCAACGTTAATCCCGTTGAAGAGACATCAACGTTGATTCAACTAGTTCGTTGATTCAACGCCCATCGCTAATTGGCACCAATAACTATGATGTCATATGGTAGAATGTTTGTTGCGAATTATCTAAATATAAAGTTATTTTATTATTTTTCTATGTAAATCGTATAATCTCATTTCGGCATCAGAAGTTTTCTTATTCCAACGTAAATTAGAGCGTAATGATATAATTTGGTAAAAAAGTTGCATGCAACTGTGCATTTTGACATCAAATAGACCAAGAGCAAGGTTTAATGTTTTGAAAGAAGTTTAAGCTACTGTAACTTGGTAATTTAAAACATAAAACATGTATTATTAGTGACAAAACTTAAAAGAAAACAGATTTTCGCTAGGTGCCCCAGCTTTTGAGATGCAAATTGGGCCAAGCTGAGGAGGTGCTCCCCAGATCGACCACCTATAAACTCTTTATAACTTTTGAACCAGTCAGCGACACATTCTGATATTTGGCGACAATTTTTTTTTGTTATCAAAATTAAAATCCCTGATGGTGGCTATGCCAGTGTCAGTCAAATATTCAAAGATTTATGACTTCGATGTGACATTTATATATGTCACCGGAAAATAACAAGAACCGCAAATTATTTTCCTAGGAAATTTATAAACTAACCTAACTATATAAATTTCCTAGGAAATTTATAAATTTGCGGTTCTTGTTATTTTCCGGTGATATATATACTAAAAATGTTATGTATTACCTACATCACTATTAAAACTAACAGAAACTACTAATTTAGCATGAGTTGCCAACGAAAAAAATGCATTGTTATCTCTGATGCGGTGCAAACAAAATTATGAGTATTTATTTAGTTAGTTAGTACATAATAGAGGGCAGTATTATTAAAACTATTGACAAATTGTTAATTTTTATTACTTAAGTGCTATGTAACAATAATCATTATGGTACCTATTTCACTTTGATAAATCCGCCACAAGACAAAACAGGTCTCTACAACACAGGATAAAAACTGATGAATTACATAATTATTCAGAATGTTTTGTTTCCATCAAAGTTTTGGTTTCTTCGGCAAGGAACCAAATGCTGATATAATGGTTCCCTTAGTTCCAGTTACATTGCTAGTGAGTGGTTGCTGAACTAGTCCGGGCTGTTTGATTGTTGGCTTGTTGGATACATTGGGTGCTGCCTGATCCCATTTAGACTTCCTTTTCTTTTCATCATCACTCTCAGATTTCTTTGCTACTCCTGTTATAAAATCTATTTTAGCAAGTTTCTCTTTCTTTTCTTTCTCCCTTCTATCCATCTCTAATTTCTGTACTCTGGATAGTTCATCATAATATGACTCTTTGCCCCACTTTAGTGGATCATAGATTTCAGGAGGGTAATTTGTATCTAATTCATTAATATCACAGAACTGTATGAGCTTTTCATAAATGCTTGGGTTTCTAAAGTTCTTCTTATCTTGTATAATCCTGTTCATATCTAGTCCTTCATTTAACATTCGGCTGTAAAACTTAGCGATAGTATCCTGGAGCTCCTTGGGACATTTGCCGGATGGTTCAGGTGGTATGGTGACGCCATCCTCGCACTCGTCGGGCTCGGAGCGCGGCACGGCCTCGTCCGTGTCCGTCTCCATGGACAGGCGCCGCATGTCATCTTGGTTCTCCGCTGGAGGCGAGAGTGGCTCCTCGTCAGACACCACCGTGTCGTCCATATAAGAAACTAATCTTCTCTTTGGAGTTACGGGAGCAGAGGCGGGTTGGTTAATGTCTTCAATCTTTTTAGGGCTAGTAGGCACTGAATGAGTTTCTCTGTGTTCCTCCTTTTCTGGCGTCTGATCTTCCATATCTTCCTCGCCCTCGGAATCGGTATAGGTAGCAGTTAACGAGGCTAAAGCTTGAGAAGCCATTGCGTGACCAACGAATGAGCAAATTTGAGAGATAGTATAACAAACAAACTTTCCTTGGTTAGAGAAAACTGGAATCAAATGTACAATTCAATGGGATTTATCGAATTTATGCATTCAACACAACACAATCAGAATCAGTAAACTAAGCAGTAAATTGAGTGGCATGTCATGTCATTCTGACAGCAAAGTGACCGTCAATGTGACGTTAATAGTTTCGTTCATTTGTAACCAGCTGACCAGTATATGTGAATCACACATTATTGGAAATATCTTGTGAACAGATTTTAGTAAAACTCGCAAAAATGGTTGGCTTTTTTATTTCAATAATTTTCAATATGACACACATATTTTTATAAACAAAGTTACCTAGCAACCAATGTATCCAGCATACAACTTCTTTAACACCCCCACTGTATGCCTATACATTTTTTAAAATAGTCCTGCTTAACTCTAGTAAGTCCTTTTGTGAAGATATCAGCGGGCATCTCATCAGTCTTACAATATTTGATACAAATTTCATTTGCCTCGGCCAATTCCCTCACATAATGGTATCTTATGTTTATGTGCTTAGACCTCCTACCGACTGTTGGCACGTACACTAATTTTATAGCGCTTTGGCTGTCGCTGAACAGATCAATCGTATTATTCTGACCTGTCCCTGTCAGTTCATGGTAGAGACCTTTGGCAAAAACTACCTCCTTTGCTGCTTCACTGATAGCGATATACTCTGCTTCAGCCGTACTCAGTGCAACGCAACGTTGCTTGCGGGTCTGCCAGGAAACCGCAGCACTGCCTAGGGTAAGCATATAGCCTGTGAACGAATGTCCATCAGCGTTGGCACCGCAGTCCGCATCGGCATATGCAACCAGAGGATTGCCTGTCTTCTTGTAGACCAATTTGTGATCTACTGTACCCTTTAGGTACCTCAGCACTCTCTTGAGTGCAGCCATATGAGTCGAATTCCAACAAGAATTAAACTGACTCAGATAGCTCACTATGAATGTGATGTCAGGTCGTGTGCCACAGGACAGGTACATGAGTGAACCCACAATCTCCTGGTAGCTCATATCTCCAGTTGGATCGCCTTTCTCCAATCTCAGATTAGTCTCTGTGGGAGTCGCGACAACTTTGCAATCTTCCATTTTATACTTTCGGAGGACCTTCTTTATGAAGTGTCTTTGGTTGAGCTCCACTTGTCCCTTTCTTTGCGTGAGCTCCATGCCCAAGCAGTCCTTTGCCAATCCTAAGTCTTTAATTTTGAAGGCGTCCCCAATTTTCGCTTTCACGGCTTGAATCTCGTGAATGTCATGCCCAAAAATGTAGAAATCGTCTACGTATAAGGCAATTGCGAGAAATTTGCTTTTGACCTTCTTTAGGTATATGCATGGGTCATATTTTGACCTCATAAACCCAATCTCAATTATGTGAGCGTGAACTTTCACGTTCCAACATCGTGCTGCCTGCTTCAGACCATATATGGCCTTCTTCAGCTTGCAAACCTTTCCTTCTTTCCCCCTCGTGATGAAGGCCTCTGGCTGTTCCATGTACAGGTCTTCAGCAAGATCACCATTAAGGAAAGCGGTCGTGACATCGATATGATGTACTGTCAATCCAATTTCTGCCGATAGCGCCAGCAGTAGTCGGACCGACGACAGTTTAACGACTGGTGCAAAGGTTTCGGAGTAGTCCTCCCCCCACTTCTGGGAATACCCTTTAGCCACCAGTCTTGCTTTGTGGCGCTGCACTGTCTCATCAGCGCCAATCTTCAGCTTAAATAGCCACTTGCATTTGACTACGTTCGCTCCTCTTGGGCGATCCACCAGCTCCCAGGTTCCGTTTTCGATGAGCGAGTCGTACTCTAGCTTCATCGCATCCAACCATAGGTCCTTATCTCCGCGGTCCATTGCATCCTGTACCGACACAGGATCATGCACGCTGAGAAAATTATATTCAAAATCTTCCTGTCTATTTGGAACTCTGGTCCTTTGAGGATATCGAGGTCCCTCTACAGCTGGTTCAGCTTCTCGTTCTTCGGTTCTTTCAGAATCGGATATGGAATCCATAGTATCATGGAACTCCTCAGATTCGACTACAACGTTTTCGGGTATGGTGGACCCGGTTGCTGGAGCTGGTACGCTCTGACTTCGAACTTCCTCCTCAGTTTCCATAGCCCCGGTAGTCCCTCCTGTAATGGGGACTATGAAAAATTCTTCAGGAACATCCCCCATCGGCATCTTAGTTGGTGATTTGTTTGGAGGTCCGAGAAAATCCATATTGTCCTTAGACTGATTTGGTAACCTCTCATCAAACACTGCATCCCGAGCAACAATAATCCGCCTTGGATTATTCTCAACATCAGCAAACTTAAACCCCTTTTGATCCTCACTATAGCCAAGAAATATAAGTTCTCGTGTCTTGGGATCAAATTTTTTGAGGCTTCCATCCTTAATAAGAACCTGTGCCTTTGAACCAAACACTTTTAAGTGTGAAAGGTCCACCGCCTTTCCGGTCCACACCTGTTCAGGGACCTGTTGCGAAATAGCCATAGTAGGCGAGCGGTTTTTCAGATAAATCGCCGTTAGTACTGCTTCACCCCAATATCTCTTATTGAGATTGCTTTCTGCTAGCATGCATCTTGCCTTTTCAACGATTGTTCGGATGGTTCTCTCCGCAACTCCATTTTGCTGTGGAGTGTGCGCTATAGTTGTCTGATGTTGAATTCCACGATTTTTCAGGTGATCCTGGAATTCCTTACTGGTGTACTCGCCACCATTGTCACTCCTTAACTTCTTAATATTTTTGCCTGTTTGATTTTCAACTAATGCTTGAAACTCACGAAACTTCCCGAAAACTTCTGATTTGCATTTCAGCAAATAGCCATAAACTTTCCTGCTATAAGCGTCAACGAATAGCAGTATGTATCTTTTGCCGCCCCATGACTCTACCTCAATGGGACCCGCAACGTCACTATGGACTAGCTCCAAAATCTGTGAAGCTCTATTGAATTTCCTTTTTGGAAACTTCTTCACGCATTGCTTGCCTTGACTGCATGGTACACAAGGGTTCTTGCAGTTCCCAAGGCTATAACTAAGGCCCTTGACGATGTTCTTAAGTTTGTGCATTTCAGATTGGGATAAGTGGCCCAATCTCCTATGCCACAACACAAAGTCATTCTGACTTTCTCCTAAGAGAACCGTTGCCTTGTTACTCCCCGAACCTAAAACATAGAGTCCGTTTTGCTTGCGTGGAGCTGTAAACAGTACGTTCCCACCCACAGACACATTGCCATCGAAAACTCTGCAACGATTTTTGTCAAACACTACAACCTTGCCATTATCAGTGCACTTGCCAACAGACATCAAGTTGGTGACTAGTTCTGGAATCAACAACACATTATTCATTGTCAATCCTAATGGACGTCCCTTGTGACGTACATCCAACTTCACAGTACCTTGCGAGTTCGATACTATTTTGTCATTATTCGCGCAAGTAACAGCTTTCGAACTGCTTGCTATAGGTGTTAAAATAGACTTATTTGATGTCATGTGTGATGTCGCGCCACTGTCTACCACCCAGCAATTATCCCCACTAGCGGCAAGTAAAGTAACAAAATCAGTAGAATCATCATCAATAATCCTGCCTACAGCCGCTAAATTGCTCTCAGTCTTGCCTTGTTTGGCTTTGAAAAGCTTACATTGCCATTTAAAGTGACCCTTCTTTTTACAATGATGGCAAACTATTTTCTTACGAGCGCTACCACTACCACTACCACTACCACCTGCAACATTAGCTAACACCGTATCGTCCTTATCATCATTCACTTGCTGTCGGTGACCTTCACGCAGAAGGGCCGCTATTACGTTCTCCGATGATAATTCCTTACCAGAATGTTCCATGGCCATCACCAAAGGGTCGTAAGAATCCGTCAAACCAGCCAAGAGAATAACCGCGATGAATTCATCATTCAGTGCAGCTTGGATTGCCTCCAGGGCTTGATGCGTAGCTTGCACTTCATTGACGTAGGCATCCATATTTTGGAAATTATCCAGTTTCAATGAAAATAGCTTCCGCAGTAGACCTAATCTTCTTATTAGACCACAGTCAGCATAGGCCTTTTTGAGCGCATTCCATGCTTGCCATGAGGTTTTGGCATTCTTGACAATGGTGATGCACTGTTCTGAGATTGACAGACAAATCTTTGCTCTTGCCCTTTCGTCGCGTTTCCGGTCTTCAGGTTTGGTAGTAACGAAATTTTCACTGACACAGTCCCAGAGCCCCGCATCTATTAATAGCATTTCGATGCTGAAGGCCCAACTGCCATAATTATTTTGGCCTGTGAGCTTTTTGATTGCACTCGTTGAACTGTCCATCTTTATATTCGAATTTACTTTATATAACTGCCCTACACATTAACGAGGCACGGGCTGGGCCCATAACCTATTGGAAATACGAGGGCGGGTCAATAAGTCCGTGACTTTTGGAATAAAACACAGATTTTTTGATAAATAAATCATTTTAGTTTTCAACGTAGTCTCCCTTGAGCTCTATACACTTTGTCCAACGCTTCTCCAATTTTTTTATCCCTTCCAAAAAATATGATTTGTCGAGGTCCTCAAAATAGGCCTTTGTTTGCGAGATGACTTCATCATTGGAGTCAAATCTTTTTCCACCAAGCCATTTCTTCAGATTTGGGAACAAGAAGTAGTCACTCGGAGCCAAATCTGGAGAATAGGTCGGATGAGGGAGCAATTCATAGCCCAATTCATGGATTTTTGCCATGGCAACTGCACATGTGTGCACCCTTGCATTGTCTTGGTGGAAAAGAACTTTTTCTTGGCCAAATGAGGTCGGTTTTTTTTCAAATCGTCATTCGAGCGGTCCAATAAGTTGGCATAATACTCCCCATTGATTGTTCTTCCCTTTTGAAGGTAGTCAATGTGGATTATCCCACGTGCATCCCAAAAAACAGTCGCCATAACTTTATTGGCTGACAAACCCACCTTGGCCTTCTTTGGCGCCGATTCACCCTTAGAAACCCACTGTTTTGACTGTTGTTTGGTCTCTGGTGTGTTGTGATGGATTCATGTTTCGTCCACGGTTACAAAACGGCGCAAAAACTCCTCCATATTGCGATTAAACAACGCCAAACCTTCCTGTGAAGTTGTTACACGATTGCGTTTGTGGTCGACTGTGAGCAAACGCGGCACCCATGTTGCGGAAAGCTTTCTCATGCCCAAGTGATCACTCAAAATTGAAACCACTGAGCCATGCGAGATCCGTACGGCTTCCACAATCTCTTGCACTTTCAATCTTCGGTCGGCCAACACCATATCGTGAATTTTTTCGATTGTTTCGGGTGTAGAGACCTTAACTAGGCGTCCAGGACGTTCGGCATCTTCAGTGCTTGTACGGCCACAACGAAATTCAGTAAACCACTTTTTTACCATTGAAATCGATGGTGCAGAGTCCCCATAATATTTATCAAGCTTAGCCTTGGTCTCGGTAATGGTTTTTTTTCGCAAAAAATAATGCTTAATAAGCACACGAAATTCACTTTTTTCCATTTTTTCCTCAAATTACTGGGTAGTCTGATAAAGATAGCTGTCAAACACAAACTAACTGACGCAGCAAGTTCAAATTTTGATAGGAGTCAACTGACAGAGCCTGTTGACAGGAGTAGTGTTGCTTTTTCAGTAAAGAGGTCAGAAATTCAAAAAGTCACGGACTTATTGACCCGCCCTCGTATCTTGTGAACAGATTTTAGTAAAACTCGCAAAAATGGTTGGCTTTTTTATTTCAATAATTTTCAATATGACACACATCTTTTTATAAACAAAGTTACCTAGCAACCAATGTATCCAGCATACAACTTCTTTAACACACATTTTATATTCAATCGAGTTATTTATTAAGCAAACAATCACAGAAACTACTGAGTTTTGACTTGGGTATTAAAATTATTGTGTGCATTTACTAGGTAATCCAAAACAGGACAAACAAATTGACCAGTGTGTCACTGATGAAGGGTGACCTACTTATCTTTATCCCTGGAGAGCGTTTCAGATAAGGTATTAAAAAAAAAAACAAATAGGTCAGTCAGTACCTTCTGTCAAGTGTCATTTGAATTTGACATTTCATTAGCCATTGGCAGTTTTGGCAAATGATGGGGGAGTTGCGTTGGAGATTGTAAAAATAATAAAATAACGTACGCAAATACATAGTGACATGAAATGAAATACTAACCTGCGATTATTATTGTGTATGACGCAAAAGCTAGTGAACTGACGACAATGGCGACGATGCCGAGTGACTATACGGAGTTTCCGTCCGAGATAATTCTGAAGCCCCTCGCACTGATCGGCTTGTCTGGGCTCGATGCGGTGAACAATGCCGTACACAAGGAGATCTGGGACGCGTTCTCTAACAACCGCCGCGCAGACCGCACCCCCGTGCGCTTCAAGTTACTGAACAATACCTTCGAGTTTCCTGTAGTCAAGCCTAAGCGGAACTCGTATGAGTGGTATATTCCGAAGGGAGTCCTAAAAAAGAACTGGATTCACAAGCGGGTATCCCTGATACCCGCGGTTGTAGTCATATTTTACGATATGGACTGGAATGATACACAGTGGAATGAAAAAATCATAGAATGTGCTTCCAAAGTGCAATCAATCCGCGCTGCAGTGGAGGGTCACGCGACACGCGTAGCCGTCGTCGTCATTCAGAGCCGGCTGTCCCCGCCCCCTTCCGAGTACATGCTGGGCGCCGAGCGCGCGCAGACTCTGTGTGCTGCTTGTGAGATACAGTCCAAGTCCCTGTTTGTGCTGCCTCATAGTGATCATCTCATGGGTTACATTGTTCGTCTGGAGAATGCATTCTATGATATTGCCCAGAACTACTATCATCATGAAACTAAAAATATTAAACAGCATAGAGATCATCTTAATAAAACAACTCATCACTATTTATTTGTGCGACATCAATTCAAGCTCGGCTATCTGAACGAGTTGAAACAAGATTTGAGTACAGCACACAAGCATTACATGCATGCTTACAACAATCTACTTGAGACGAGGATTGTTGATACCAATACACATGAAGTAAGAACTGTAGCAGGCTACATCAATTATAAACTTTGTAAGTTATTGTTCGCTCTTAATTTACCCCGAGATGCTATTGCACAACTCAAATCACACATTGAAAGATATAAGAATCGTATTGGATCGACAGAACTGTTGTTTGAACATTATGCTTGGATTGCCAGACAGTACAGTGCCTTTGGAGAGTTGTTTGATGAAGCAATCCGTGCAGGACTTCCAGCTATACAGTCCCAGCACCCTGGCTTCTACTACCAACATGCAGCTCAGTTCACAGTGAAGAGAAGGCAAGCTATGAGGTCTGTATGCACTGAGGCTACAGCATATCCTCCAACCCCAGATCCACTGGAAGGCATTGTGGAGTTTTATGGACAAAGACCATGGAGGCCGGGCCGCCTCAGTGCTGACCCTCACGACCCTCAAAAGGAGCAAGCGGCGGTGCTAGCTCTACAGTATAATGAAAGAGTTTTCAACCACTCTGCAATGATCATCAGCTTCTTGGGTTGTGCCATCTCACAGTTCAAAACATTCCATTCTCCTCGAATGAGGAAGCAGCTAGTGGTGGAGATGGCTAATGAATACTTTTACTCGGCTGATTATGGCAAGGCTCTCACATTATTAACACACATGCTGTGGGACTACCGGAGAGAAAAGTGGTGGTTTTTAGCTTCACATGTTCTGAACCGAGCATTACAATGTGCATACTTGTCAGGAAAAATACAAGACTACCTTCAGTTGTCAATAGAGGCACTCTCTAAGCATATTCAAGTGCCAAACAATGATAAGGATAGAATATTTAGGAATATCATGTCTGTTCTCAATTTGAACGTACCTGCTGCAGAGCCAGACCTGCCAGCCTCCTCTCAGCACAAGGCTCTGGAGCTGTGGCAGGCAGCCATTGAGAAAGAACCCCTTATCGTTCCTGTAGACATGGCCAACATATCTAGCTTTTTAGAGGTGAAGCCCAAATTTAAGCAACAGAAATATAGGATAGATGAAATAATTGATTTAGAACTGTACGTCAGACTCTTGTACAATACAGTTCTTGAAGCAAGAAATGCATTTGTTGCCATATCTAGCCACACAGAGACTATTGAAATCCCAATCACAGATGATGGCAACACTACTATTTCCTTGCAAGGTGGGAAAGTAAAAAGATTTTTATGTCAATTTAAACCAAATCCTCATGACAGTGGATCAGATCTCCATATTAAGAATGTGTCTTTTGTGCTTGACACAGACAGAAAACGCAAGATAGTTTTGAATTTCAAAACAGAAGGAAACAAAGCTACCGAGTCGACAATTCATCCCGAATTGTTGCACTTCATAAGGAGCCCTAAGGCAGACTATGAATTTGACTGCATTGTGCCTTTGACAGTAGCTTCGATCACATCGCGAGAGTGTAAAGTATCATTACTTGTCACAAATTCAAGTCCAGCACTTCAAGGTGAATGGTTTCCATCAACATTCACAATAAAAAATAATGAGGACAGTGCTATTTATGATGTTAAAATAACACTTTCTCTGTTAAGTTCCCCCGACAATCCCAATCCTGACTCTGTAACAGAACTGAGTCTGAAAGAAGGTGAACCACAAACACAGCCACTTTTCATGCAAGTTGGAAGAATTAGCACATCGGGCAGCCATGTAAATACATTTTATTTGAAAACAAACAGAACAGTTACTACAACTGTACAAATAAAAGTAACTTATGTTATTGATCTTCCTGAAATATCTAAATTGGAATGTACTAAAGAGTTCTCTACAAAAATTACAGTGATTAAACCATTTGAGGTGTCCACACATTTTGTGGCCATAAACTTCAAACCCATTGCCAAGTGTTTTGTGGATGACCCCTTCATAGTGATGCCACAAATAAACATTTTGAGTCCATGGGACTTGCTGATAGTGGACACAGAATTAGAGGTAGTGGAGTGCTTCAGGAACAGTGATGCCATCAAGCCATCATCTTGTATCAATAATCTGGAGGTTGCTGAAAATAATGTTGCCTCTGATGCAGTATGTATACAAGCAAAGTACAAACCAAAAGATAATCCAACCAGAGTTGGTCTGTACAACATTACATGGCGGCGGAGGAGCAACACCAGCCACTGTGTGATGAGCAGCTCGGCACTGTCGGGGCTGCCCATTCAGGACTGTCCTATAGCCATTGAAGTCAGTTATCCTCAGGTGGTGGAACTGCTTACTTCAGTTCCATTGAAATGCACTTTGTTTGGCAAGTGTAGTACTCCTATCAGACTTAGTGTGACAGTAGAGGGCACTGATGCTTACATGTTCTCAGGATACAAGAAAATATCAGTCACTATCCCGCCTAAGGGAAAGGTAGAGCTGTGCTACAACATCCATCCTCTAGTCGCTGGCAACACCACCCCTCCAAGGTTAAAAGCTACTATAGTTGGTGATGTAGCCAAACAAGAAGTAGTAAGTGAAATGTTTGAAAAAATCTTTCCACAGAACATATTTGTTATGCCTAAGTACAATAAATAAAAGTATGAAATGTTATTCCCTCAGTTTTAATAAAAATTGTAAATAGTAATGAACAAAGTGTTTAAGTTATATTGTAGTTACCTTGTAATTATTTTAAAATAATAAATTCAGTTACTTGTTACTTTGGTTACTTATTTTTCAACACACTAAACCCAATCAAACACACGAATCCTCAGTCAGTCACAGAGTACAGTCATATTATTGAGTTTCACTATCAAATTAGCACGAAGTGTGGATGCCACAGCAAGTCCTTTAAGTACCAGCCCAGCTGTTATAGGGAGTCAGAAGCTCGTCTTATAACTAGTCTATCTTGGAAGTGTGGCAAGTAGTAGTACAGCAGTACCAGAGTTAGATTGGAGGCTTCTTGCAAATTATTGATTGCAGGTTCTAGTGAACTTGGCAGCCAAGCCAGTGAAAAGGGTAGCCTAACCGATGACCTCTGTAATTCTAATTACAAGGAAATAGTTTCAATACTGATGCTACCATCATATCTCATCTTTTATGCTATGAAATATAAATTAAACAGAAATATTTAAGAAATTACATTTATTTCAAATTAATCTTTACGCAATTCAAATTTCTCTTCTTGGATACCACTTGCAGTGATGATCAATATGTAGATGCAGTCTCCAGTGTAGATATCACGCTCGGCAGCACTGATGAACACATCCTTCAGAAGGGCCAAAGCCTTCTCCCTAGGTAAGGGGGCCTCTGTCACATTTTGCATGTTCTTGAGTCCTATTTGATTGTCGAGCAGAGGCTGCAGCTGTGCGCCTGCTGAACCACCGGCACGGTAGTTAGAGCGCTCGCAATGACCGATCGGATCATAACTGTACACACAACCCTTTCCATCAGAATCCAACCCGGCCAGGACATTAGACACGTAGTAAGGGAAGAACCGCTTGTAGTACAGCATGGTGGAGAGCATCTGAGCGACGGCGGGCGTTGACATGGACTTGTTGTGTTCATGCTCATACATCTGCATCCTCGCTGACAGTAGCCGAGTCAGAGTGAGCGTGTCGCACCAGCAGCCCGTCGCCCCCAGGACAGTCTTCTCCGACAACTTGAACAGTTTCTTCTGTTCTCTTGTGTAGATCGAAAAGCCTGTACTGAGACGGGTATCAGCACCAATTACAGCGTAATCATCACCGGCAATAGCAACGATGCTCCCTCCATTATCAGCGTACGGCTCAAAACGAACTTGTTTAGCGCCGGGTACTGCATATTCAGGAAAGTTTTCATTAACACTCAGCATTTTAATTAGTTACAATAATACTTTCAGTACAATTTATATTTGAACAATTTACAAATCAGTGCAACACGAATGACATGCACAAATTCACAATACACTCTAAACTGGAAGTATAAATTGTATATTAAGCATAGAAATATGCTGTCCTTTTCTGTACTTTACAGAAAAAGAGAGATGACTCTTTTTTTAACGCTGAATATTGTTATTGTATAGGACTGAAACGAATTTACTTCAAATAAAATGTCACCTCACTGCGTTCGGATAAAACTTGTGTAATGTTTAGAAATAGAGGTGTAGGTATATCAGAAACGAAAATGATCGTTTAGCACGGTTTTATTACGGTTTTTTAATCAACCAATCGAATGACCTGACGTGTAGTTTTCTTGTCAAAGTAACAAACGTCAAGCTTCTGAGTTCTGACGTATCCTTATTACTGAAGTGGATTCAAGCATTTTAAAAGTTGTATTTATCTTTTAATATTTAATCTGCAAAATGACCTCGTTAACGTCTGTAATTCCTAAATTGTACCAGGAATACACAAATAAAACTCCTAAAAAGTTGAAGATCATAGATGCGTATCTATTATACATATTTTTGACTGCTGTGATTCAGTTTGTGTATTGCTGCCTTGTCGGCACTTTTCCCTTCAATTCATTCTTGAGCGGTTTTATTTCTACTGTCAGCTCTTTCGTCCTTGGAGGTAAGATATTCAACTTTGTGAGTAGTTTCAGGCCAAATATAAATATTACAAATAATTATAATTATGATATAACCTACAGCAGCACTAACAGTACCTATTTTCTTGTTTTCAGTATGCCTACGCCTACAAGTTAACCCAGAGAACAAGAACGAGTTCCAGGGATTGAGTGCGGAGCGAGGCTTTGCGGACTTCATATTTGCTCACCTGGTGTTGCACATTGTTGTCATCAACTTTATAGGATAAATACATTTGAATTTTATATTATTGGTTACGAAATCTAATAAAACTGTAAAACTAAGTGCTTGATATATGAGTCCCTTACTGATAACAATTTCACTTACCAATCAGTTTGGAGTAAATGAGAATTGCACCCAACCAGGAAGGAAGCATTTACATTCACACACATACATAGTTACAGAATTATAAGGGTAGGCTAGGCAGCCCGGTCCTGGCAGCCAGTTCAATTCATTGAATGGCTCACTGGAGCCTGCACACAAGCAGCCAACAATTTGCTCAATAACTTGGTACGTTGCTGCTTAGCTGCCAAGTGTACAGAAGCACAAGCCAGACTTCAGACACTCGGACTTGGAAGTCAACATAATCAGGGCTTTCTTTATTTTCCTTTTATCATTTCCAACTTCTATAGTTCAATAACTTTTTTCAAATTCAAAATTATAAAAATGATATAAATAATTTAAACATAGTAATACTTATTTTATTTGATCTTGACTTCTAAAGCTCTCAGTTCTCATCAAATATTCCAGTTAATCCTAGAAATCAATAAATAAGTTTATAAAATAAAACCTGACTACATATAAGGATGAAACAGGAAAGTACCTTCCTGTGGTTGTATTCTGCTACACTAACAAACTTATAAGCTATGGTAGCATGCAACCAAGGGAAGTTACAGACCCCAGCACATCATGCTACTACAATCTGTTAATTTTTTTAAATAGATTGTCAACTTTATAGCTAAAGCATAAGGTTCAAAGTTGATTGGGAAAATTTGACAGTTTCGGATAGCTTGATGTGCTGGTCTCCGTGGCTGGTCTGTACTTTCTTGTTTGATACTTTTTTTTTTTCTTGTTTATAAACTTATTTTGTATTTGTTATTTTGGGGTTTATTTCAGCAATATTTATATTTTTGAAATGTACTAATTAAGCCCTTTCAATTGATACCCAACAAGATCACCCAACAAATTTATTACTGTAAAACAGGGTCAATAGGAAATGCAGGGGTGAATCGGGATGAAAATTTTAAATGGATTTTAATGTTGTTTGTCGCCAACAAGGACACTTAATCGTTAATTATAATATAGTAAACACATTATAAGACCTTTTGGCAAAAAAAGATATTATTTCAATATTAAAATCCATTTTAAAGTTTTGTCCCAATTCACCCTTGCATTTCCTATTCACCCCGTTTTACTGTTACTTTAGAGGGCACCATATTGAATTTAGTGTGACGTCACATAGGCTATAACCAGCGGAGGGTCAAGACGATTATAACGATACCTCATTTGTCAAATTATTATAAGTACTTTTGAATTTATTGAGGGAACAGATGAACAAACATACATGCCAGTCAAAATCATAACCCTCCTTTTTGCTTCACCGTAGTCGTGTAAAAATGGAGCCACTATTGTCTCAGCTGGCATTATTAGCTATTCTCATAGAACAAAATTACATACCAGTGATACTCATGCTCACCAATTAACCAAGTATCTAAATTACCTATTGCTTTTTGCTTCCACAAAACAGATTTAGCCACCTGAGACACACGATGGACGCGTGTATGATATGTCATCATCATCTCAATCAATTTTATTTTCATAGTGTAGCTTTGCTTTAAAGGGATTTTTATTTTAAATAAGGAAAAAAAAAATAACTAGTGCACAAACTGTGACCAAAAACTAAGCACATGATTCTAGACGGGCTAGTATAAAGTTTTTCGTCGGTTATCAAAAATAAAATCAGCAGTTGCATAGAAAAGTGCAATACCTACTCGATACATAGACTTCGAATATTCCCAATCAATAATACCTAGTCGTCAACACTGTTGACGAGCGTGAAAAAAAACGTTCATTCGCTGAGTGTAGACGAATTTTTGCTTTTTTCGATAATTCCCGACGTGTATTTTACAATGGCGCCGATTACCTTGTTCACAAACTAAACTAAATTTAAGTTCAGTGCATCTTTTTCATTCTATTTCATAAATTTTTTCACGGTCAGTGGTTAGCTACGCTAACATATTTCGTTTTTTTTTTCTTTAAATTCATGATATGTAGCGATTATTTCTTGAACTAACATAGAAATACACATTAGGGTCAACTCACACCGAAAGAGCGGCGAAGGGCAGCGAAGCGCAGCGACCCGCTCGGTAGAGATGGCGCGCGGATTTCCGCGACTGCTCGAGAAGTCGCTGGAATGCTCGAGCGAATGTTTCTCATGCGATAATAAGTATTATAGTAATGAAAATAAAGTTAAAATTCATATGACACTGAAAATGCGCTCCGCTTCGCTGCGCTTGGACGCTCTTTTGGTGTGAGTTGAGCCTTAGGCTTGATTTAGTTTAGGCAGTAGGTGGCGCCGATAATCGTTTGTGTATTGTTGGTTGGATAAACATTCGTTGACAGTGTTTTTGTGTTCGGAAAAACTAGAAAAAACATAAAACACGTATATTGTAACTTATATGAAAGTGCCCCTGAAAGACTTAAGAAAAGGACAGAAGATAAATATTAGTTTAGTTCTGTCAAATTAGTCAGCGCCTGACGTTAATTAACGTATTTTTAGTGGCCAATTTTATGTAATCACGTCTAAACTAGTCTATGGAGTATCTTTATTTAATAATAGTGAGTTCATCGCCGTCTGTTCACACCATCGTGCATCGAGAACCCTGTGAAATAAATGTTTTTACTTGCTAGCTCTTCATGCCGCCGCGGCGGTGGGACAGGTGCCTTTGTTACATCCCTAGTTTGTAATAGTAAACGCTGACACTAATGCTTAGTCAGCACCAAGCCTTCTAGAATATCATTTCTCACAGACTTCCAGCCAGTTCGGGTTTGGCATTCAAAGAGTTGGGACGTATACCGAATTCTCCCCAAAATATATTGTCGTTATTTAGGAAACTCAAATAATATGTGGGGTCTGTCTAGGCATGTATTATATTCTGTAACGTCAGCGGTTAGGAGCAGTCGCTCGCTAACCGTCCCATGTATCGGTCGGACAATAAATATTATATTACGTAGTCGGTCATTTCATTTACCAGCCCACAGAGTACCTAAAGTGGTGACCCCGACAATAGTGAACAGTGCATAAATACAGTGATAGTGGCAATATACCTTGTAACTTTTTTTTTTTTGGTACTACTGGGCAAGTGGTGGTGTACATTTTCTGAAGTTCAAGTTAGCGGAGCGAGCGACTCAAGCAGGATGTACAACTCTCCTCCAACGCAAGCAGCGGCAGGTAGTGGGCAAGCGTCTCAGCCTAGAGCGAAAGAAGAGCAGGAGACCTCGGGAATAACCTTGGCTGCTATCAGCGTGTCTTCAAAGTTGCCTGATTTTTGGGTGGATATGCCTCGGTTGTGGTTCGCCCAATTTGAGGCGGTCATGGCTCCACAAAAACAAGGAGAAGAAGCCAAGTTCAACATGGTCATCTCAAAGCTGACAAAGGACGCTATTCAGCAAGTAAGCGATCTTGTAACGACAC
The DNA here is from genome assembly GCA_949629135.1 of Eremobia ochroleuca. Classification (NCBI taxonomy): domain Eukaryota; kingdom Metazoa; phylum Arthropoda; class Insecta; order Lepidoptera; family Noctuidae; genus Eremobia; species Eremobia ochroleuca. The sequence goes on along the minus strand of OX451401.1, from coordinate 715,399 downwards.
CGCCGGCAAGTAATAAGTATGTCACGCTAAAAGAACGGCTACTCCAAGTCTATGAGGAGAGCGCTGAGCGGCAATTCCAAAAACTCGTTTCTGAGCTGGAGCTTGGTTCGCAAAAACCTACTCATCTATTACGCAGGATGAGAGATTTAGGTCGCACGACACAGGTTTCGGACCTCACGTTGAAGAGCCTATGGATGTCCAGGATGCCTTCTGCCGTCCGCGCAGTTATCGCGGTATGCCAGGATCAGTCTCTGGACAGTTTAGCAGCTATAGCAGACAAGATAGTAGAGAACAGTAAGTCTTACGAGATAGCTGCAGTAACCGATAGCACTCCATCAACGTCACAAGGAACACTGACAGAGTTGGCTACCCAGATGAGCAAACTGATGTTGGAGGTTGCATCGCTGCGTAACGAGGTGCAGAGGCGAGGGCGTTCAAGAAACAGAAGTTTCCAATCAAATAGGAGCAGGTCCAGTTCGAGGAAGAAGAAAACACCCGGAGACCCAAACTGGCTATGCAGATTCCACTATCGTTTCAGGAAAAACGCGAACCGCTGTGAGCAGCCATGCGCTTGGCGTCAGAAAGAGACGGAAAACTAGATGCGGTATGTTCGGAATCGGTGGACGGATGTATCCAGAACCAGGTAGTCGAGAACCATCGTTTATTAATTAGGGATAGTTATAGTAAGCTCACCTTTCTTATTGATACCGGTGCCAACATATCGGTATTACCAAAAAGGTGCGCACAAAATCGAATTACAGAACCATGTGAATTTAAATTGTACGCTGCTAACGACAGCGAAATAAAGACGTATGGCTTATGTAATCTCGAGATAACTTTTGGGTTAAGGCGTGTATTTAAATGGCCTTTCATTGTATGCGACGTAAAGCAGCCGATAATCGGGGCTGATTTCTTAAGAAATTTTAAGCTAATGGTTGATTTGTTTAATAATAGGTTAGTAGATTTAGTCACTAATTTGTACGTTTGTGGATCAAAAAGTTCAACTTTCGAAGGTACTATAAAATGTATTAATAGTAGTCACCCTTACGCCGATTTACTGGAAACATTTCAGGACATCACGCGGCCCCCTACTTTTAAGGACATTCCAGAACACTCGGTATACCACCACATTGAGACAACAGGTCCTCCCGTGCACTCCCGCGCAAGGCGATTGCCACCGCACAGGTACGAATTAGTTAAAAAAGAATTTCAATTAATGCAGGAGCTGGGAATATGTAGGCCTTCGAACAGCGAGTGGGCGAGTCCACTGCACGTAGTGCCTAAGAAGAATGGAGACATTCGTCCTTGTGGTGATTTTAGGATGCTTAATGCCATCACGAAGCCAGATAGATATCCAATTCCGAGAGTTCAGGATTTCACGTACGGTCTACATAAAAAAAAAGTATTCTCAAAAATCGATATTTGTAGAGCTTACCACTTCATTAAAATAAATCCGGAAGACATACAAAAGACAGCTATTATTACTCCTTTCGGGCTGTACGAGTTTCCAAGGATGACGTTTGGACTGCGAAATGCAGCCCAAACTTTTCAAAGATTTATAAATAACACCGTACTGGCAGGCATAGAAACATTAGATAAGAACAACCAAAACAACATAACAGGACAGTCGGTGGTATTCGGATTTCTCGATGACGTCATCATAGGGTCAGATAACGAAAGCATACATCGAGAACACTTACGTTTATTATTCGAACGTTTCAGTAAATATAAAATGTCTATTAATTTAGGAAAATGTGTTTTTGGTCAGTCAAAAATAGAGTTCTTGGGATATGAAGTTTCAGAAGAGGGCATCAGTCCCTTGCCGGACAAGGTTAAGGCTATAGAGACGTATCCCAAACCGGAAACGATTGAGCAGCTGCGAAGGTTCCTAGGAATGTTAAATTTTTATAGAAACCATATACCAGGAGCAGCAAAGGTCCAAGGAATTTTAGATAGATATTTGCACGGTGCAAAGAAACGGGATAAACGTAAAATCGAATGGTCAGACGAAGCAACTAGTGCATTTGAACTGTGTAAAGAAAATTTAAAAAACGCCGCCACGTTAAGCTACCCGATAACAGACGCGAAATTAGGTTTAATGACAGACGCTTCAGACTTTAGTATAGGCGCTGTATTACAACAAAAAGAGAATAAGGTATGGAAACCTCTTGGTTACTTTTCTAAAAGGCTTACGGAATCCCAAAAGAAGTACTGTACTTATGATAAGGAACTTTTGGCGATATATTTAAGCATAGTTTATTTTAGAGATCTCATAGAAGGTAGAAATTTCACGGTTTATACTGACCACAAACCCCTTACGTACGCATTCGCAAAATTAGGATCAAATAAGGAGTTACCTAGACGGGCACGTCAATTGATGTTTGTTAGTGAATTTACGAACGACATACAGCATATTGACGGATGCAAGAATGCGGTCGCTGACGCATTATCGCGAATAGAGGTGATAACATGTCCGGACTCAGTGAAATACCTAGAAATTGCGCAGGCGCAAGCGGCAGACGCTGAGCTTGCAAAATTAATAAGTGCGGGTGACAGTAGCAATGTGCAAATTAAGCGCATGAATTTGAGTAATTTAAATGACACAATTTATTGTGAAACGTCTACAAAAAACATTAGACCATACATACCAATTCAGTTTAGGAAAGATATTTTTGACAACTTTCATAATTTGGCTCACCCTGGTGTTCGAGCATCACGTGCATTAATTAGTAAAAAAGTTTTTTGGCCTGGCATGAAAAAGGATATAGGTAGGTGGGTAAAGACATGTGTCAATTGTCAGAAAAGTAAAGTGATTCGACACACAGTTTCCAAACTCTGTCAGTTTGAAGAAAGTGACCGCTTTGCTCATTTGCATGTCGACCTGATTGGGCCCCTGCCTGTAACGGAACATGGCTATCGGTATTGCGTGACGATGATAGATCGACGCACCCGATGGCCAGAAATATATCCAGTCAAAGATATGGTCGCAGAGACAGTTGCTAAGGCTGTTTACGACGGCTGGATATGCCGATTCGGTTGCCCAAACAAAATAACTACAGATCAGGGACGACAATTCGAGAGCGAACTATTTAGGGATTTAATGAAAATACTAGGAGTTCAAAAAACACGGACTACGCCATATCATCCGCAATGTAATGCAAAAGTGGAACGTTTTCACAGGTCATTGAAAACAGCTTTGATTTCCAGGTTAAAAGATAACGTGTCATGGCACGCCGAGCTACCTACAGTCATGTTAGGACTGAGAGCTGCGTGTCAAGCGGATAACGATTTCATAAGCGCAGCGGAATTTACTTTAGGGCATTGTTTACGGTTACCCGGCGAATTTTGTAAGGATAATTGTGTTGAAATAGATAATCCACAAGCGTACATAATTAGACTTAAGGATATATTGGGTAAAATTAGACCTAAGAGTAGGGACACTAGTAATAGCAATACTATATTTGTACATGCGGATTTAAGTACCTGTTCACATGTATTTCTTAGAATAGATGCGGTTCGAAAACCACTAACTCCACCATACAGTGGACCGTACAAAGTATTAGACAGAAATTCGAAAGTTTTCAAAATTTCAATTAATAATAAAATATGTAATGTCTCGATAGACAGACTTAAACCAGCATACATGTTAGACGACTCTTATGTTTCGTTGAATAGCGATTTAAATCAGCATCAGCATGACAATGTAAACGTAGCCTTAAGAACAACTCGTAGTGGTCGAACGGTCAAGAAACCACTGAGGTTCAATGATTTACAGTGAATCAGCTAGAATAAGTATGTAAGTAGGTCATTGCTGCGTTAGCAATTACCACGTGCAAACAAAATGTAGTTATTTAAGTTATATTAAGAGACTCATTACCAATTGTCATAGCAATCATTGCATTGTGCGGAAGCTAACACGATTGACTGTACC
>OX451401.1:596683-711268 GCA_949629135.1 Eremobia ochroleuca | reverse complement strand
AACCGATCAAGTACGACTCGGACTCGCACTTTTCGGCAGGCCTGTTGGTCTAGTGGTCAGTGGCCCTGACTACTATACGCAAGGTCGTGGGTTCGAGTCCCACCCAGGACTAATGTTTGTGTGATGAGCACGATCATTTGTTCTTTGTCCGGGTGTAATTTTTCTATAATATGTATGTATTTAGAAATATATATGTATGTTTATCAGTTGTCTAGTACTCATAACACAAGCTCTGCTTAGTTTGGGACTACATGGCGTTGCGTGAAAGTTGTGGAATATTATTCTTACTATTCCTTACAGCTAGGTTGAACTATTAAATCTAGGACTTCGGTAGAGAACGAACCTACTTTCTTCCGGGGAACTTCTCTTAAACCATTTATTACAGGGACAGATGTTATCAATAACATATTAAGTAAATCTCTATACGTAGCTACGTATAGAGATTTACTTAATATGTTCACGAAATCTTATGCAGTCCTTATTCCGAGCTTCCTGTGCTTACTCGGAAAGCTGGCCTATAGGCAGCAGTGATGATGATTTAGTTGTTACAATAATAGATAATTTCCAACATGAAACCTGGTTAGGGCACAGCAATATATTAATAAAAATAATTTTATCATAATAATAATAATAGTCCGCGTTTTTTTTTTATTATTATATTTTTATATATCTCGGGACCATGAGGTCGCGGTCCTTTGGAAGGCGTACAAGGGGCCGAAGCCAACTCGCAGAGGCCCCTTAGGAGATTGTAATGAAATGCGGCAGCATCCGACGATTATCCCTGTATGCACTATGCAAGTCTACCCAAGGACAACCCCCGGTTGGTGTAGAACTATTGCAGGATATGGGAAATTAAAAAGTTCGACTATGGGTTTGGGTGGCTAAAGTGGGTTGGTTACCAAGAACTATGGCCCCTGCTTGATCAATGTGTTTATATACACACGGATAAAAATGGCAGGGGGTGACTTGCACACTCAATAATGGGCCCCCGTAAAACTGTCGCTAGCACATAGTGACGTAGCGACAAGGGGGCAACATGTCCTGAGGAGCTTGAGGAGTGGAGAGGTATTCCACGGCTTTCAGAATAATCCCAAAGCCCAGAAGATGGTCAAGATCCCTACGAGCACTTACTGGAATACTTCCTTCCCCTCGAGCCCGTTTGCTCTGGCGAATCTCCACTCAAGCCGGCCAATAAAGGCAAGAAAGAGGTGGGATCTCTGTCCCTCATCATCGTTCACTCCTGCTGGTCAATGAAGGCAAGCCAGAGGTGAGGAACAAGACTACTCCCGGGAGATAGGGTCCGTGGGGTCACTAATGCTCTACAGCTCGCCACATGCTTCCCTGTGGATTTCTGTATCTGTCTTGGTCTGGCTCCTCACCCTAGACTAGTTCCGGCAAGGTAAACTTCCGGTTTTTTTTTGGGTGGGAAATTAAGGAATTAAGTTAAATGAAATTAAGTTCGGAGCGCGCAAGCCCCACCACGACGTCAACGTAGAGATACGGCGGTGGGGTTATTGTTATTATTACTTGACCGGTTTGGATATAACTTAGAAGTTTGATTTTTTCACAGCTTCAAAGGTATGTAGACCGGAGTATATGGTATTAATTTCAACTCGATACCTCCACGCGTTCCCGAGATAAAGGGTCTTGACAGACAGACAGACAGACGGACAACAAAGTAATCCTATAAGGGTTCCGTTTTTCCTTTTGAGGTATAGACGAATGTAACATTAAGATGGTGTAGTATAGCGATCAGACGTAACAGCAAGTGACGTCACTGGTCGCGCCACGTCTCGTTAGCCACCGTATCTGCGCTATCGGCCACTTCAGTCAGTAATACGCTGCGACACGTCAAGTATAAACAAGCCACTACGTGACGCGTTACGCTAATTACAATCAGGCTGAGGCTACATTAGGCCGCGAAACGACCTGCGACTAGAGATGGGCAATCAACCGGGTTTAAACCCTGGTGATGGGTTTAAACCCAATAAAAACCCATTTATTCCCTCCCACGGGGTTTTTATTCGGGTGTTTATTGATTTGGTGAAATTTATCATTTTAAACATGGTAAATGTAAATATTTGCGAATATTCTAGTACTATTCACTAATATTTACATACAACGTGTAACGTTAAATGCGCAAAACCTGAAAATAGTTTGATCAGAATAATGAGCAGTCACATTTTTCAAAAAATCTTCATTAAAAACGTCGCCGTGTCTATTTATTAATAGGTCAAGCAAGCCACCACATGAGCAAACCCGCCAAAACAGGTAACAAACACAAATTGTTGTCTACCAATTTAAATATTCTGATACGCGGGATAATAATAGCTTTTATTTCAATGCGAATACGAATCTTCCATACAGTACACAAAAACAATTTGAAGTAGACAATAATGTTATCTACCTTTTAAGGGCTCCATACGTCCGAATTAAAAAACGGAACCCTTATAGGATCACTCAGAATCAGAATTATTTATTTGTAAAACATAGGTGAAGAACATATACACATTAATCATACATGTCAAGGTCTTAAATAGATAAATGTTGCACTATGCTTTGTCATTGTTGACATACAAATATTAAAGTCAGGTTCATCAAAGTTAACAAAATTTTCTATCAATTTTATACTAATACATTAAAATAATCAATTTAATAATGTCCACTACAAGAAAGAAAAACAAAACAACACACACAAGAAGATCATAACAAAAGAACATGCGAGAAATTATTCGTCCGTTACATTAATAATATGAATTAATAAAATTACAGAATTAAATCAAATAGTCATCCAAAATTAAAATAGTCATCTAAGTCAACATTAATAATATAGATTTATAAAATTACATAATCTCATAATTCATCACATCATAATTTAATCAAATAGTATTATCATTAAAATAGTCATCCAAGGCATAATAACATTTCTCAACTAATAACTTGTGAAGACACTTTTTGAATTTCTTTAATGGCATACATTTTATAGCATCACGTATTTTATTAAAAATCTTTGGTGTAACACCAAAGAAGCTCTTTTTCATTAACGCAGTATTACATTTCAACGTACATAGTTGATTTTCATATTGACTCCGAATGGGGGTCTTCTTAACTGTTGAAAATTTTGTAAATAAATGTGGAATTGATTTTATAAATAATGCAGTTTCTAATATATATATAGCTGGTAACGTTAATATTTTTAATTTCTTGAAGTAGGGAACGCAACTATCTGTTGACTTTAAATTACACATGGATCTTACACACCTTCTTTGCGTCCTAAATACCAGTTCCCTATTTGTTGATTGCCCCCAGAAAACAACACCATAACGGAGAATAGAGACTACAAGTCCATGATAGGCTGTTAACAGTGTCTCAGAATTAACTCTCTTAGATAATTGAAACAATAGATACGCAGATTTACTCAGTCGTTTACAAACCACTTCCAGGTGAGGTTTCCAAGTCAACTTATGGTCTACAGTTATGCCTAAGAATTTTGCACTCGTAACTTCTTCTATTTTACACTCATCGTAGGTAATATTAAGGGGTGGATTCTCACGTCGTTGATGAAACTGTATAATTTTAGTTTTATTCAAATTGATCACAAGATTATTATTATTTAGCCAATTAATAATGTTATTTAGCGAGTTATTGATCTCATTTCGATATTCGTTTGGATCAGTGCATTCTATGATAGCCGTACTGTCATCTGCAAAAAGTACCATTTTGTTTCTCAAATTTCTTGGGAGATCATTGATATATATTAAGAAAAGTGGGGGCCCGAGTACAGTGCCCTGAGGCACACCATACTTCACGGACCTCGCTTCAGAGACATATGTAGTTTCTAATTTGCTTATAGGACAAATTCTGGAAATCTCAGTACACTGTGTCCTATCACTTAGGTATGATTCTAAGAGTTTATGAATGTTTCCTCGAATGCCGTACCCGTGTAACTTTTGCAGCAAGATCTGATGATCTACGAAGTCAAAAGCTTTTGACATATCCGTGAAGATGGAGCACACAGGATTTTTTTTATCCACAGAAGTCATTATACTTGATAGCAGGTCAAATAGTGCCATATTAATATTAGTATTTTCCCTAAATCCTTTTTGTTCATTGCAAAATAACTGAAACTTCTCGAAATACGTGTAAATGGAGTTATATATTATTTTTTCAATAACTTTTGCAAAAACTGGTATTTTTGCAATAGGCCTGTAATTTTTAACATCAGTCTTGTCATTATTTTTGTAAATGGGTTTAATAACTAACTTCTTGAGACTAGTAGGGAATATACCATCGGAAATGCAAAGATTAATTATGTGCGATAACGGTGTCGCTATGACCTCCTTAACATCTTTTATTACTCTAGTTGAAATACCGTCGTATCCTACTGTACTAGTATTTTTTAAGCTACTTATCACTTTTATTATGTCAGTATCTGAAACTGGTAGCATAAATAGAGACTGCGAAGTTGAGTTTTCAATAACATTTCTACACGAATTTGTTAATGGGGTATTATTAAGGTTCGTTTTTGAATTATTTTCTATAATCTCTATAAGATTATAAATATTTATTGAATTCATTCGCAATGTCAAGGGGATGTGTAAGAGTTGATTTATCATTTTGTATGGTCAATATTGTTTCTTGCGGCAGACATACTTTGGATTTGTTAATAACTTGCCAAGCAGCTTTTGATTTATTTTGAGACGTCTTTATGAAGTGGTTGTTTTGGGCCTTCTGGGTTAGATTTACTATTCTTCTATAAAGCTTGGAATACTTTTTAAAAGCAAGTCTATTTTTTGTGTTCGGATTATGCCTATATGTCCAAAGTAGCTGCCTCTGTTTTCTGCTACATATTTTTATCCCATTCGAAATACATTTGGTTTTTTTACAAGTATAAATGGTTACTATTTTTTCTGGGAAGCACAATTTGTATAACAATATAAAGTCATCTATAAAATTTTCGTAGGATTCATTTGCGTCTTTAGCTTCGTATATTCGTCGAAAAGTTAGGTTTTTTAGATGATTTTTAAATTTCATTAAGTTATCTACTGATATTACCTGTTTAGTTGTTTTCCAATATTTAATCATACAGGTTTTTTTAATAGGAACTTGCAGTAGTTGTGATGTGTGGTCAGATAGAAGTAATTCTATTATTTCAGCTTTACAACCTTTACGGTAAGAATGTGCAAAATTATCTAAGCAAGAGTTACTAGCCAATCTGGTTGGTTTATCAAGTTCTAATTTGAGATTATATTGCAAGAGAAAGTTTTCAAATTCTATTGTGATTTTATTTCTCTTTAACACGTCAATATTAAAGTCTCCGGTTAATATAATTTTTTTATTTGTAGATACGCAAAGTCTTCTCAATATATTGTCCAGTTTTTCATAAAATACACTATAATTATATTTTGGAATCCTGTAAATGCATATTACAACAATATTATAAGATGTCAGTTCAATACCGCAACATTCGAAAACACCTGAGATCGACTGTTTTGCAATATCAGTCAATTCTCTGAATTGCAGCCCTGCTCTTACAAAAATGCAAGTTCCTCCACGTTTGACACTTCTGGTAAAAAAGGCAGCTGGGCAGAAATTAAGTATATGCAATATACATTCATAGCCCGCCTCTATAAAATGCTCTGTTATACAGATAATATCTACCTTTGTTCCCTTACTAGAAAGCTCGTCTAATTTAACTACTAACAGATCTGATTTATTCATAAGCCCTGCTATGTTCTGATGGAGAATGGTAAGGTGATAGTTATAGAAAAAACTGATTCTCTATTGTTTTTGTTAATATTAGCGGTTCAGTTTTATCTTCTTGAGAGCAACCAACTTGTGAGTGTATATGGTCTTTGGTATTTACAAAATCTAGGTCTAAGATTAAATCATGCAAGTCTGACAAAACTTTCATAAAGCCTTTGTTATTCAGGTGTGCATGCCGTTGGTTATACGTATCCCACGTGTATGGAAGATTAAGATTTGAATCTAGTATAAATGCATAATTGTAAGTCTCAACATCCATGTAAATTAGATTGTTGAAAGTATCAACTCTGCTGTTAAACATTATATTTGTATTGTCCATAAATTTAAAAGTTGGCAGACATATTATGAAGTTAGTATGATTAAGTGGTAATAATTTATCTCTAATATAAGTAACAAACTCAATATAATTATGCGTTTTTGTAAAGTCATCTTCACCAATAAATATAATACAATAATCTAATCGAGAGAAGTTACGTACTTTTAGATCAATGTCTTTTAACAAATATTTCATTCCGCATCTGGGAGTACGGTAGTGACACATATTAAAGTTCCCTAAATGAGTTCTTTCACTCAATGTTTGTATTCTGTTGGATGTTTCACTACTCAAAATACAAATGTTATTCTTCACAGGTGGAGGTGGTGGAACATGAGATTTCGCGCTAATAATATTATTCAATGAGGCGACACCTTGAGTACATCCAGCGTCAATGTTAACTTCATGTCCGCTTGGCGCTCTTGTCAAACTTTCCGATGTCTGCGTCTGTTTTGTTTTTGTATAAGGAGTATGAATGTTCTTCTTTGGTGTTTGAACTCTGGACTTAAGTGGACTACTGACAATTACTTTGTATGTTTTATTTTTTTCCAATAGGTCGTCATTACTTTGCTTCAACTTACTATTTTCTAGCGATAGTATTTCAATTTCCCTATGCGCACTTAGCAATTGATTTTTTAGTTCTTCTATCTCTTTCTTACAAATAGTAATTCGGTTATCATCCTCGTCCTCAGATATATCTGGCATAGAATTTGACAATCCATCGTTTGCGAAATTATGTCGCTGTCATCCTTATCCGGTTCCGATTGAGTGCGTTGTCTTCGATGAGTTATATTTCCAAAGAAATTCATTCTTTTAAGTCAATTAATTTTGCTTAAATTGTACCTAATTTAAATTTTAAGTAATTCCAAAAATACACATAAGTGAATATTTTTATTTTATGCCAAAAGACTTAATTTTCTTATTCTGGTAACACAAGTTTTTTTTTTGTAGCAACACTTCTATTTTTTTATAGTAGCAACACTGGTCAATGTGTCAATTTCATTTCCGCTCCTTGACACTAGATGGCGCTGTTTGCCATAAAGTATTTATTATTAGTAGTAGCCACCCTAATGTTAAGAAACTTTTTACAGAAGAACAGTATTCTAGCGCCGAATCAATTTGGATTCAGAGTAGGCATATCGACTGAAGACGCAGTAGCTTCTCTGGTTGATCAAATCGTAAATACCCTCGATAGTGGACAAAAATGCCTGTCAATTTTCCTTGATCTTACCAAAGCATTTGACACTGTCTCTGTTCCTCATCTCCTACTGAAGATGGAAGGAATGGGCATCCGCGGATATGCACTTCGAATCTTTAAGGATTACCTTTCTAATAGGACTCAGTGTGTAAAGATAGATAACTTTCTTAGTGACAACGCTCCCCTTTCATTTGGCGTCCCACAGGGATCGATCCTTGGGCCAACCCTTTTCCTACTCTATATAAACTCCCTGTGCACCCTATCCCTTCCATTTTCCTCTATCTTTACGTACGCAGACGATACTGCAATACTTGTCAATGGCAATAACTGGACTGAAGTATTTGCTCGTGCAGAGAGCGCTCTTAGTCATGTAATGCAGTGGCTTTCAAATAATCTCCTAACTCTAAACCTCAACAAAACTACTTACATCACGTTTTCAAAGACGGCTGTAACTCAACCATCCTCAGAAACTTTTAATATAAGAGCGCACACTTGTACGACTTTCGCCTCTACCCACACCTGTGTCTGCCCATCTATACTGAGATCAGACCACACAAAGTATCTGTGAGTATTTATTGATAGTTTTATTTCATGGAAACACCAACTGAATAATATTACATCCCGTGTCCGCAAGATGATATATATTTTTAAAAAAATGCGTAATTCAGCGGACTTTGACACCCTAAAACTAGTATATTATTCACTATGTCAATCTATTTTGACATACTGTATATCAGTCTGGGGTGGAGCTGTGAAATCATGTTTTCTGCCCTTGGAGCGAGCACAAAGGGCAGTCCTTAAGGTTATGACATTTAAGCCTTTCAGGTACTCGACTGCCCAGTTATATCACGAGTGTAAACTGCTTACTGTCAGACAGCTCTTTGTGCTTGAAACTATCTGCAGAAAACATGCTAGTCTGAAATATACCATACCAGTCACAAACAGGCGCCGTCCACCTAGGATCTGCCAAAACCAACGTTTTAGAAGTGCATTAGCAGCGCGCAACTACAGTATTTTAGGCTGTCATCTGTATAATACTGCTAACGAACAATGCAACATCTATTCAGTAACTAGATCGAAATGCAAGAAAAAAGTTACTCTTTGGCTTTTGTCTAAATCATATGAGGAAACAGAAAAATTGATTAAACTAAGTTAAGTTTGCTATAACCTAAATTAATCCTTCACACACACACACACACACACACACACACACACACCATCACACACACCCGCACACACACACACAATTACATACACATACACGCACACACACACTCACATACACAATACCTTGTTATATATATATATATATACATATATAGAAATAGTTATAATATTTAAGATTTTCTTACCGTAATGCAACATATACGATACACTACACTCTAACGACACTTATCTGCTGCTTTTAAGTACGAGAGCCCTAGTACCCATACCACAAGTTAAATCTTACTTTGGGTACTAGCGGTCAACAAAATTATTGTACATGTTAAGTTTGTTAAAACTCATGTGTTTTACCATTGTATGTATCTTCTTGAGACAATAAAGTTTATTATTATTATTATTATTATTATAATGTAAATTTTTAAAACGTCAATGTCAATATTTGTTTCGCTACTCACTACTAGGGGCGCCACTTATGGTACAAAGTTCACTTTTTAAAACAAAACATTGTACTTAACCGTTTTATTATTATATACATTTGTTAGTAATCAACTCGCCACTTATTATGTTTTTAAATGTTCTAATGATGAGAGTACCTTTGTATAGGTCCAGTATACTTGTTTTTGTCCGTGATTAGCACTTTTTGAAGCACAATAACGTTCAAAAGTCCAAATATTAAACACAATGTTTTTATTGCATATCTTGGTTTATAGAATTCACCAACAATTTCACTTATGTAGTTCAATACGTCTATTAAGATTCACTACAATACACATCACTTATATTAAGGTTTACTATTTATTTTGAGTTTTAAAATACGCGGCGATGTTTACTTAACGCTGTGTTGCCAGCTCTCTCAGCGATCACTCGTGTGTCCGTCTGTCCGTCCGTCACAGTCAATTATCTCCGAATCTAATAGGCTGATTAAGTTGAAATTTGGTACACTTATCATCTTCTGTGACCCAAACGCAGAGGTGTGACGTAAATAGACGAAATCTATATATGGGGGCACTTTTGGGGTCAAGATGGAAAATTAAAAAAAAACAAAATATCTGCAAACTGCATTGTGTGATATATCAAATGAAAGGGCTTATTGTGAGGATTTCAAAAATATATATTTTTTGTAATTTTAAAATAAACAGTTTCTAAGTTATTCAAGAAAATAGACGAAAATTGACCATTCCTCCCCGCTTATCTCCGAGACTACTGAACCTAAAATTTTGAAAAAAATACAGAAATTAGTTTTCTACTTATAGATTATGGGAAAACTTATGAGAAGTCCATATGAAAAATAACATGGTAAATCACTCAATATTGTGCGTACCAACTTACATTTGCAGTTGGAATGTATGGGAGAACATAATTTTCAACTACAATGTTAAGTTTGTCCTTGGGATAAATTCATTCCAGCTACGGAACCCTTCATTGTGCATGGTCCGTCACGCACTTGGCCGGTTTTTTTTTAAATTTAAACTTAACCTAAGGGTTACAGAAAAAAATAAATGACGATCTGTACGGAGGCGGAGCGTGCGAAATGCGAGACAGTGGCCATGTTTACTTCAGTCTGAGCGGCGCGGGCACATGCGTCGCAGGTGTAATTGTTTTATCCCGTTACTATTTACTCATAGCCGCGAATTTCGCGACTATGAGTAAATTAAATAATACAATAATTGTTGAAATGTCATGTTCGAAGAGTAAGTTGTCAAACTTGATGTGCTGTTAAATCATAGACATAGAAAATCATATGGACGGGAAATACCTACGAAAAAAAGGTGCATACCTACAACTCATATTGTCTCACAAAATGGCTGCCATTGCTAGGGTTGTATCACTCAAGGAACATTGGTGTTACTATAACGAGTATCGATACTAAATACGAGTCTTGGTAGTTATCACGTTTGGATCATAATATTATATTATATTTTGACGTTCGAAAAGTGCTGATTCTCAGCCTAGTTTGAATAAATGACTTTTGATTTTGATATATTATGTACTTACTTAAAGTCCGTTGTAATTAGGGTTGCTTACTTTATGATAACGCATCCTATTTTATTTTCGATAAATATACTTTATACTTTTGCATAAAAGTAATGTATGTGAAAACACTTATTTCTAATCTTTTGCGATGCGTAAAACGAGACTCATATGAACTTTTTATCGATAGGTACTTATAAATCAAAAAGAAAACCAATGCATAAAAATAAAGAATTTTCAGAGAAAAATATAGTTATGCTTAACACAAACCAGTTGTGAAGACAAATGGCAATATATTATACTTACTTAAAAATGCATCTGATAGCTTAAGTACCAAATATAAAAACCAAATATTTCTTATTTACTCTGTTCCGGCCACTTCAGCGTTCACGAAGTTTTTTCGGTAATAAATCTGCAGTGGTGAGAAGGGAGAAACAGATCGTCCATAAATTTAGTAAAAAACGAATTATTTATTTATTTATATCAAAATTTTGATACGTAATTTGTCTCAAAAAAAGTTGGCAGTCCTAGTTGTAACAGAAAAAGATGAGTAGATGAGCTAGGCGGGCATGCGCCGGGGGGATTGTGGACGCAAAGGCTGAGCCGGATTCCCATGACCCCCCCATCAAGGCGATGAGGGAACACCGCTGAGTTTTAGTGGGTATACTGCCACTCTGGCAGGGAGTCCCACATACTCCGTTCCATCCCCCGACGAGCGGAGATGCGTAATGTCATTTCTGAGCGAAAAAAAAAAAAAATGTTTCGTTTGTAATGTCAAAATAACAGCTTTTTAGTAAATGCTTATGAAAGTCTAAACATTACTTTTAACAAAAAACATTTTTTTTTTTTAATTTTTGTCTGTTTTCTGTATGGAATTAAAAAAACACTTTTTAATTGCATGAAGTTTACGTATTAAAGTGAAGGAAAACAGCGAGCGGATATCTATCCATATGCCCAAGACGATGTGCTTTCGCATATTTTACCTCTGGGTTGGAAGGCCAGAGACCAGTAGTTTCTGTTAGGTATGCGGCTAGGTTCGGCCCGTGGTGCACAGCACCAAAATCAAAATATTTTCTGTACGTTTATTTCACATAAACGTACATGGGCACTTATGAAACGTCAGGAGCTAGGTGCACGGTTCCAATTGGAGATTGTCGGCAAGAAACTCCACGGTTCCTCTTTTAAAAATAATTGGCTTTTACAATGTTTTCAAATTACAATGTTAATAGGTAGGGGAGAATACCTTCCAACAAGTACCGGGTACTTAACAAAATAGAAAACGGGCTGGACCTAGCAAGGTCACTCGGAGCGAATAATACGCAGGATTATTTATGTTAACATCGCAGAATATACCGATATCGTTCCAGCGGAGGAACTAGTTTCGGAAACTATTACGGCAACTATTCTTGTATGACATATTATTGTAAACAAACGAATGAATTAAAAAATAATAAAAAGGTCTCTTATGCGGAAATTCACTCAAATATCAATACTTTAGCCATAAATTCATGATCGCGTTACAATTATATCATCGAATGTCTATTATTGTATGTGTTATTGCATGAAAACCGGCTACTAACCTGTGCAAAGACAGTTGAGGTTGATTTTCATTCTTTCTTGCACCACACTTCACAATACAACACACAGGCCATCTTGAATTGCTGTTATCCAACATTTACATGTAGTTTTAAAGGTAAAGTCCTCGTAATTTTCTCGCAAATCTCAATAATACAAAAAATAAACAAGCATTTGACAGCTGAACTACCACGAAACTTGGCGACAAAGATGGCTGCTCTGGCACCTACCTACAACCGTGACTACGTCACGACAAAATATTGCCATAAAAAGCAACTACTTAAAATATTGTTGTCTCTTTTATCAAATACGATTATCTTATTAGAAAGAATGGGACAAAACGATATTTCACATTCTGAATCATATTTCACTCATATTTGTATAAGCAAATGTATGTATAGATTAACAGGGCGTCTCCTGTTATATCCCATCTCAATGTGTTAAATGCACCACTATCAGTGATATTTATACTCCAAAAAACACTAGAAGTACCCAAATCGTGTTAGGTCCACGACTGAAGATATTAGTAAAAGTAATTATTTTAAACCCGCTGTTTGGGTTTTTACTCGGGTTTAAACCCGTTTAAACCCTAAAACCCGGTTTAAACCCGTTTCCGCCCATTGGGTTTAGACCCTCTGCCCATCTCTACGTGCGACACATGAGCGATTAAAACAAATAAATGAATGCTCACGTATATGGCTACACCGTACGTCAAATATTACTACCGATCTTTGATTTCTTTATGCGATAGGAACAACATTACTGAAATCAACATATCGGCTATATCAACGTATCAGCGAAATTGAAGCGAATTTATTTTAAAAAAAAAATCTCACTTGCACGACTAGTTCGATAGTGCTACGAGTACTAAATATGCGTGTGGCTACATTATGCGTATAGTAAACTGCGATGGATGATTTGATCGCATTCTGAGAAAACAACCCATTCAAATTGAGTCTTTGTTATGATAGCGGCTACATTAGACACGGAGCCGCCGCATGGATCCCTCTTGCTGATTCCTTGTGTAGCATGTGCACTGTAGCCACGTCATCGCCGAATATAAGCAGGATTTTCGCTTATAGTGTAGCCATACCATGTTTATCTCGTTTCACTCTTCCAGTCGCATCGCAAATGGCTGCCTACTGTAGCCTTGTAATTTTTTACTTCGAATGACTGTCTTAGTCATTTAGTGTCTGGCTACTTAATTTAATATTCATTAAAAAATAAGGAAATCATTAATCAGTCCTCGTTTAAAATAATACTACAAGTTATACATAAAACCCTTAATTTATAAACGTTGCTTAAAGTTAACCCTACAGCGCATAGTGTCCCATATATGGCACATACCGAAAAATGTCTTATATTTTAAAAATCGATCCAAGTAGCGTGATCTAGTGTTGACAAGATTAACTATTATGTATTTGTGTTTCGAATTTAGTACCATATATTTTTGATAGATCTGTAGATAAACATTTATGTATGTTTTCTTTAAATCGGTGGGTACTTTGAATACGATTAACGAGCGGCGTATAATAATCGCAAAAAAATGATAAAATTAAAATGATAGAATTTTCAGGGTCGAAATAATTAGTATAGGTAAGTTCATGTTCATATTTGTCATTTTACGTGTAGTCTTGTAATATCATTGATACTACGTAACACATATTAACATTATAATGCATGATGTGCCATGCACAAAAACATACGTTTCTATTGAGTTATGATTTTTCTAAATATTTTTTTCGAGAAATGGCATCATATTTGCAGGCTAATGTATTTTTTTTAAGCCGATAAGAAAAATCATGCACTGTAGGGTTAAGAGACGTTTGAATATCAAACATGTGTGGCTGACGCTCGCTAATCATTATTACTTAACTTTAAGCAACGTTTATAAATAAACCCCTAGCGACTAGATTACAAGTTTTAGTGCCTTTTAATTAGAAAACAATTCCTACAAACTATTATGAACAAATCTGCCGCTACAGCAGGCCATCTCTCCGCAGGCTCAACTAAATAGCATAAGTTCTTATGCTATTACATCATGGTCGTCACTTTTAAATCGTTTCATGATTTGTCCAAACATTATGCCACCTACAGATTATCTATGCCCAAATATATCAGTACCATTTAATGGTACTGATATATTAATTATTATTAATTGGTTAATAATGATTTAAAAACGCCACTGACACTGGTCGAATGTTAACTTAAGTAATTGAGTATCTATTTATTTTTAATTTCTGTAGAACCGACTCAAAGGACCAAAAAAATCGTTGGTCCTTCGAGTGAGGAGACTTTATACAAACTTTCTTAGTAAGGGCCTAATGATTGAGTTTCTTAGGAAAGCGTGCCGTCATGAAAAATCCGTAATTTTCACCAATAAAAAGCCCTTTACTTGGACGACCGTAACAATGTGATCGTTGTATGACGCCACCGCTTTCATAGGAAAGCCAATCTTTAGAGGGTAGATTAGGCTCGTGACCTCGGCTACGTACTTGCGACTCATGTGCGTGGCGAGCTCGGTGTAGAGGCGATGGCGCCGCACGCGCGCCTGCAGCTCGTGCAGCAGGTGGCGCAGCTGCATGAGCAGCACCAGCGACGCCATGGACACCAGCATGTTGCTGTACACCACCATGTGCAGCACGTGCAGCAGCTCCACCACCAGCGACACCGACTGGGACACAACCATTTATTTACACTTTATGCTAGCATAAAACGGACTACATGTCGCAAGGCATTACAACGGGTGTCAAAAGACGCTTAACAAAGCCGACACTCACTGGTACTCCCCGTCATTGTGGTATTTTTTTTGTACTGGACCATGCCTGGGAAGGTTTAGGTTACGGAGATATTGACCGTCAAAGTTCCATCTCATTTTGACCTTTTTTTTAAGGAAAAATGTTTTAAATGTTATAATAACATAACTTTAAATACTCCCACGATCCATGTATCGTTGCATGCACCCATAAGCACAACGTTTTGTGTGCGTTATATTGTGCACTATCGGTAACAGCGAATTTTCACAACAAAAATGAATGTCATGGTCATGGTACGGTTCCGTCGAGCAGTATTTTGCCTATGGGACACAGTTTACTACAGTCGATAATTCTTGTCATCGCCCATCGGACACAGTTTACTACAGTCAGTACTTGACATCGCCTATGGGACAGTTTACTACAGTCGATACTTCTTGTCATCGCCCATCGGACACAGTTTACTACAGTCGGTACTTGTCATCGCCTATCGGACACAGTTTACTACAATCGGTACTTGTCATCGCCCATCGGACACAGTTTACTACAGTCAGTACTTGTCATTGCCCATCGGACACAGTTTACTACAGTCAGTACTTGTCATTGCCCATCGGACACAGTTTACTAGTCAGTACTTGTCATCGCCCATCGGACACAGTTTACTACAGTCGGTACTTGTCATCGCCCATCGGACACAGTTTACTACAGTCAGTACTTTTCATTGCCCATCGGACACAGTTTACTACAGTCGGTACTTGTCATCGCCTATCGGACACAGTTTACTACAGTCGGTACTTGGCATCGCCCATCGGACACAGTTTACTACAGTCGGTACTTGTCATCGCCTATCGGACACAGTTTACTACAGTCGGTACTTGTCATCGCCCATCGGACACAGTTTACTACAGTCGGTACTTGTCATCGCCCATCGGACACAGTTTACTACAGTCGGTACTTGTCATCGCCCATCGGACACAGTTTACTACAGTCGGTACTTGTCATCGCCCATCGGACACAGTTTACTACAGTCTGTACTTGTCATCGCCCATCGGACACAGTTTACTACAGTCGGTACTTGTCATCGCCCATCGGACACAGTTTACTACAGTCTGTACTTGTCATCGCCCATCGGACACAGTTTACTACAGTCAGTACTTGTCATTGCCCATCAGACAGTTTACTACAGTCGGTACTTGTCATTGCCCATCGGACACAGTTTACTCATGTCATTATCATTCATGACAAAAAATGACGCTGAGTGACAATCTTATCTTTAATACTCTCAGATGAACTCAGGTCTGATATCACGTTGTGTGGTTCATCGACAATCAATGAGTACAGGATTATAAACATTTCATCATTCCATGTCATGCCTTTCGAAGCCACACCAGGAGAGGTACGTGTGTGATTTCAATCATTCAACTCAGTCTATCGCAGTCCGCTGCTGGACATATGTCCACGTCCAGTAGTGGAATGCGGCCTCTCACAAGGTATGACACTACTCAGTCCTCCGCCTTCGTCATCCAATCTGTCTCAGCCGACTTTTTAAGATCGTGTTTATTTTTTCAGTCAGGGTATGGGCCTGTGATGAGGAGGAATGAGGAAAATGTCGTGGGGAAAGTTTTGAGTATGAATGTGGATTGCTATAAGAGTAGAGGAAGAGTAAAGGAACGATGGATGGACTGTGTGAAAGATGATACAGCTAGAAGGGAGGCGACTACCAAGATAACGACTAATAGAGAAGTATGGTACAAGCAAACATGTTGAGATAAGGGAAAGAGAATGATGATGGACTATGTTGTGGTGGGTATACTCACGTCGAACACCAGATGCGTGTAGTAGGCGACGGGGCCTGCCACGTCCGCCTCGTACAGCTGCAGCACGTAGCGCGCCACCACGTGCAGCACCGACACCAGCACTAGGATGCACTGCAATCAACACCACAGAGCTTTCAGTCAACAACAGAATGTTTCTATCCTTAGAGTACTCTTCCGAAGGCGACTGCAATCGCCAGCCGCAGCGGCGACGCCGCCGCCGCTCAATCGCAACGACCCGACTTGCTTGTGTGTCGCTGCGGTCTGTCATTCCGATTTCGCGACGTTGCTGCTGCGGTTTGCGGTCTCGGTCGCCTTCGGAAGAGTACCCTTAAGCTCAATCTTACAGCTAGGTAAGTCTAACTCTAAGGACACAATAACGACATGTATGTAAAAAAAGTGTTACTTAACAAGAACTAATTCTTGTCACTCCTGCGCTAACATTCAGATAGAATCCAGTCAGTTATGTATCACCTTACAAAAGTATGGTGAAATAACAAAGTGTGTACTTACACAAGGTAATTATTGAATGCATCTAAATGCGGAACTGACGAATTACTTTAAGTCCTTCTCATCGTAGTGATATTTTTTTGTATTGTATGATAATAATGACTATTGTATCAAACATTCAGACTCGAAGTTTCCTTCCCGTACTTGAATATTATGCGCTATTTATTCATTTACAATCATTACCTACACGCGTATGCTCTCAGGTTTATTAATTCAAGGCATTCCAGTATGGAGTACGGATACGGATGCTACACACGTCATAGCTCGCGGTGGCGCAACGTTAGCCACGGGTCACAGAGTACCACTCATTACCGCACAAGCTCAGTATACCGACACGGAAGCTTCTGTAGTGGCATCGAACTCTGCTGACCTATGTTACTCATTCAAGGTTCTGATACCTCATATTTTGTTTGTTACATTCTGAACACATGACGTAATAATTAGACCAATTTAAATGTATTCCCTTATTCAAGAAACATCTTAGCCTTGCACTTTGAGGATTGACGGTCATAAAATAGAAAGAAAGAAAATAAGTTTATTTGACCCAGGTTAAGTAAGGCACACAATATTCACAAAAAAAAAAAAATACTACTTAAAACAGTATTTTTTTTTTTGTGAATATTGTGTTTCAGAATAAATGTCAGACAACTAATGCCTGACGCTGGTTTTCAACTGGACCCCATGTTACGAGGACGTCTTACGGATATGTAAATCAGTTTTATGATGTGTATTTGTAAATATGTAACAAAAAATCGATATAATATATAACAAAAAATCGATTAAATATTTGTTTAAAAATATTTATAGATATAGAGATTATAGTGGGGTTTAAGGAAAGAAATAAAATGGGGTGGTTGCACAAGAAATAAAGGGCTGTCATAAATAAATAACAGATAACCATATCATAAATTCATATCAATGAAATATCCAAATTGATCATGCCTAGCTTCCGTTGCGCATCTATGAGGTACTGCCGTAGGCGTCTTCTAAATGTGTCGATCGTGTTAATTGCTGGTAAAGGTGGTGGCAGATTATTCCACACTTTGGAAACCGCGTAACGGAAGCTGCCTCTAAAAGCGGCTGTACTATGCGACTGGCTCGAGAGTTGCTGCGAGCATTGCCTTCTCCCACATTCTCGTCTACTGGCTATCAAACTCAACTTGTCGTACAGGTAGTCCGGTTTCTGGTATTTAACCACACCGAACAGAAGGCACGCCAATTGTAGTTTACGTCTCGATATAATTTTCAATGTGAAGTTTAAAAATGGAGCGACGTGACTTCTAGGAGGAATTTTATAACGAAACCGAGCACAAGCGTTTTGGACTCTGAATAAGCCGATCTGTTATCCCATGTGCAACATTGCGAGTAATTTAGCTAGTTGCTGCCTTGTGCCAAATACCATGTATTTTGGTTTAGTTGGCTTTAGCGACAGTCATTCTCTTCAGACCAGGCGGCGACTCTACGAAGGTCATCGTTTAGATCTTTAATGGTACTATCATATTTTTTCTGGACTAAAGGGTATGTATAGTTGGGCGTCATCGGCGTATATAATTATGTTACTTGCATCTCTGGAGGCATTTAATTATATCTGCACAATATAAAATAAATATAATTGGGCCTAAAATAGATCCCTGCAGCACCCCTCTCTCAATGGAAGTAAGAGTCGATGTAAGAGCAGTGCCGTCACCCAAACGTAGATCCAATATATATTAATAAGGTAGCTGCGGAACCATTGCGTAGCGCTGGGCTCAAATCCGTAATAATTTAGCTTCGATTGTAAATAAAGGGATATTTATTGCGTCAAATACCCGCGAAAAATCTAGCAAAACCAGCAATGAACACATCCCTTTATCTTGGGCTGATAGTAGATTATCAGTCACATCTAGTAAGGCAGTGACAGTACTGCGCTGTTTTCTGAAACCAGGCTGTAAGTCCGGTAACACGTTATTTTGTTCCAGCAAATGCGTTAATTGGTGGCTGACGACTTTCTCTAACACTTTAGACAGACACGGACAAATGCTAATAGGGCGAAGGTCTTTTATTTCGATTGGATTGTCATTTTTTCGTAAGGGCCTAACGGAAGCAATTTTCCATTGGTCAGGGAACGTTGACGTCACTATTGAGCAGTTTATAATGTCAGTTACAGTACTTAGTGCGTATGGCAGAATCATGTTTAGCATGTCAAGGGTAATGTTATCATAACCTTCGGCGTTACTTTTAAGGTTGGATATAATACGAGAGATGTCATTCTGTTCCACAGGATTGATTGTGAAAATGATGATGTAACAATTACCTAACCGACATAAAGATTTACATTGCAATGACTAATGGTTTTTCGTCTCCCGTGTATGTGTTACTTTAACTAGCTGGTGGCTTACCTCAGCAGCCATGAAGGCGAAGGTGTCCCTGCCGGCAGGCAGCCCCCAGGCGGCCGCGGCCCCCAGCAGCGCGGTGGCGGCCGCCAGGATGCCGCCCAGCAGCACCGCCAGCCGCACGTGCGCCCAGCCGCCCGTGTTCGGCGACGAGGATAACTGGAAACAGACATTTGCACCTCAGGATTGTCAAGTTGACATGTGTATCAGCAGATTTGTCGCTAGAAAAATCATCACGCTTTTTATTTTGATTGAATAAAGTACCGTAGCAATTCTTTAGTGACTCATTGGAAAGTACCGCAACAACACGTGATAATTTTAATTGGAATTTTTCTTTCTTATCTAATTACAAAAGAAAAACAGTGCATCAGTTATTTATCAGTAATCTCGCATAATTGTGTGCAACGAAACAAACAAGTAAGTGATAGCGGCTTGTTATTATGTATTGTGTAACGCGCAGTTATCTCGGTGCCCATCACAGTCGTTGCGGCCAAGTTCGTATCGCTACCTGTTGCATCCAGCGATAACATCACACATACAGATATGTCACGAACTTAGCTGCAAAGGTCGAAAACTCACGTCTCCAAAATAGTCAATTAAAAAAAAAAACGCTACGCAGAGGAATTTTGATACGATAGGACCAGAATAAAGTACAAAAGGACCAATTTATTTAATCCTGCTGTCGTAGTAATCCTTGGCTAATTATTAATGTACCGTTGTGTGAATTTGAAGTCTAATTTCCTTTCATCATCGGATTATGTTACCACATAACCCGATGATGAAAGGACATAACACGAACACAACAAACAACACAAACATTAATTATTACAACTTACAAGTTAATCCCTTACTAATTAAGTTGGCCTCATCTCAAGGTTTACTGTGTGTGACACCTGAGTGCAGCTCCACCTCAAGCTAATCGGTACATTTGACAAAGAGTTAAGATTATGTGTAGTGAAGGACCAATTTATTAACTGCTCAGATAAATTGTATTGGTCCTGAGAATGCTTAGCCTCATCTGGCGTGGGCTTTAATAGTGTCAGAAATAGTTAACTACCGGTGTGCTCAAGGCAGTGGACAATGAAGATATTTTTTTTATAGCAGTTGTTTCTTATTTCGACCGGATTCGAACATATTTGGCGCGTTTTTTGTGCTGTGCTCTTAACTGTGCTGTGGCGAGCAGATAATTAATTTTCATCACTTCCGTCTGCAATAGTTGGTATGCCGGATGCTAAAATTAAATTTTATAATTTTGAGGTCGAATTCAACTAACCTTGTCGAAGCAGTCATGACGTTGCTACGTACTTGACAGTAAATTTGCTTGAGGAGCAAAAGTACTACAGTATCAGTGATCTATTACACAAATTTCAAAATAATACACATTTTTTAAAATAAATTCCATATTGCATACTCCACACCCAATTAGAGAAATGAAATGCCAGGGGCATTTATTTATTAATCGTGAACTTCAGGGGTGTCTGATGCTAATGGAAATGTAAGCACGTCTGTGTACCTGTGTATTGTATCATTTAGCGAGCCCTCTGCAAGGCTGCACCTTGCTTTGCATATCAATACGCGGCGCCGACCTAGCGATGTGCACTGTAGAGGCCTGCTGCGATGTCTTATTCATGACGGTTTCGTCGAAAACGTGTATACATTAATGGACTTTTAAAATTATTATAGGTAACGTCAATGGAGTATTTGCTAGTCACTGTTTAAACAACCAAAAATATATTCAAGTATTGATTTAATTTTCCAACTCGTGTACTATCTGTGTCGACCTGTGTGAGCCTGCGGTTGCATTCTATGAACAGCTCTTTAGCAGACAATTACTAAATTCCACGTATAGTACGTAACTTGCTCTTTTATGAGTAGATATAAAAGAGCAAGTTGTGTTATTTGATAAATATCAAATTGATTATAATCAACAAATCACAAGCACGACGACCAGCACGATCCATGACCATAAATAATAGTCAGCATATGTTTAAAAAATAGTGTTATAATAAAGCTGAAGAGTTTGTGTGTTTTTGTTTGTTTGTTTGAACGTTGATCTTTGGAACAACCAATTGGGTTAGAAAAAATCGTGTTGCGTTTAATTATGCGAAAGCACTAGGAAGTGGTGAAGGGCGGGCGTTTTGGGGGACTGTCGTTTTGTAATTTTGACGTTCGAAAAGTGCTGATTCTCAACCTAGTTTGAATAAATGACTTTTGATTTTGATTTATAATAATTTTGATAATTTATAATCTATACATATACCTATTATTTATTACATTATGTGTTAGATTTATTTTATGCTTATAGTCACTTACCTACCATTTTAAACTAAATACCTAGTTGGAAAAGAGTTTTAATATTGTTATAATAATAATTACTACTTAAATTCGATTGTTTAAAAAATTTGCATGCCGTCAGGTAAAATGTATCGGACTATCGGGACTATTCACAAAAATTACATCTTATCTCTATCTATACTTATAAGCAAATAAACGAATTATGTTTCTGGATATAATCTTTATTCGTTTAGGTATTACAATAACTTCAAAGACCGCGGCGGCAGTGTCCATGTACGAAGGGCTACATCGAACATCGCCAAACATCAGCCTCACCCAGGGCTCAAAGGACCAGCAGATGTTATCTGCAGATAAATGTTGATGGATGGAGAGGCAGGAGGGAGACCAATGAAAGAATGGATTGTGTGAGGAATGATGCAAAACAAAAGTGATTTATAACGTAATGGTTAACAGGGGAGGATGGAAAAGAAAAGCTTGCGCTGAATTCAAGTAGAAAACGAAAAAAGCAGGAAAATGTACAACAATTATATTATCCGATCCAAGAAGTTCATTATTTAGGATCCTGGTGATCATAATTGGCTTTTGTTTTTAAAGAGTACTCGTATTAAGGTTTAATCTTTGTGTTCACACGAACAGAGCCCTTGATGCGCAGCGTGTGGTGTGCACCGTGTGAACGCGAACATGATGCAGACAGATGATTTAATTTAGGTTATATTGTAGACCAAAACACTCATCACGTAGTGTTTACCTATGAAGTAAGTACTGTATTTTTGAAATAACATAACTTACTAAGTACTCAGGTATTCGAGACTTCCTGCTCAGCTTGATTGATGTCGGATCGCACAAAGTTTGCATACATTTTGGTCAGGATACTGTACCAGTGATGTTTACGAATAAAGTAGCTTGTGTGTATCAAATTAACAGGATACTGTTCCTTCACAAAACAGCAAGAACATTTTCGACCTGCCCTGTGGAATTTCCGCAAGCGCGGCACAGCTAAAGATGACTCCTATTATCTGTTGATGCTAATGTCTTGCCTGACGTCAGCCTCCGTTATAATTGAAAAGTCTGCTACACCAAACAATCGAGATTGTGTGAATGACATGACAAATGCCGTTTCTGAATATAATAATGCATAGCGCAGCTCAGACAATGCGTCGCCTTTTAAATTGAGATAGCAGCCTGGCATTGTTTGCTATACGACTAGTTCTTATCTCGAGTGAACAGTGAATGGCAAATTATATCTAGTCATTAACCCGTTCTTATTACGGTCAAACTCATATAATTTAATGATAGTTTTTAGAAATGAACACTTGAGGTTCTTTAACATCAGGAATGCTAAAGAAAATTTTAGGAATGTAAGGAGGGATTAGGATAACTCCTCATTGTTTTGTGTGGGGGCGTGTTCCTACGTAAGTTCAAATAAACGTTAGGTTTACATATATGAATTCTACAATATAACATAGAAACAGTCTACGTATGTACATGTAGGTTCATTCTACTCACAATGCAAAATAAACATCATTGTTCCATTAGCTGTTTCTGAATTTAATAATAAGTCATGTTGCGTTGACACCTTCAGCTACATTTAAATGGAATATGAAAATGGATATAAGCAAGTAATTAAACTTTATTTTCTGTTTGCTTATCATAGTTAAAGTAAGTCAAAGCGTGAAAGGGTTTGAGATATGAGCCTACTTACACTATATAGTTATAATATGTGCAAAAAAAAAACACGAAAATCGCCTGCCCCCATTCAGAAATCTCGTTAAATCTCTACGAAGTAAACTTACTGTTTCATTGGTCTTATTTATTTATTACATTTATTTATTTTAGTACATGGAGGACTTACAGCTAATAAAAACAAACACAAAAGGAAGCCATAGTCACCCGAAAGCCAATTACAAATCCTAACGTATAGAAAAGAAAATCTATCTATCTTATTAAAATATAGCAATCATAATTGTGTAGTTGGCATGAGAAACCAGCCAAGGCGCAAGAGTTCATCTTTTCATCTTTGAGCCGGTTCCCCCTTCTGGCAGAATCTTAATGCTCGGCACTAGCTGCGCCCCGCGGTTTCACCCGCATAAGTCTCGATCCCGTAGGAATATCGGGAAAAAAGTATTATATGTGTTAATTCTGGTTATAAACTATCTGTGTGCCAAATTTCATCAAAATTTGTCCAGTCGTTTGAGCGTGTTTCGTTTAGCATAACATTTATTTAGAGCGACGATTATGTGGTATAATTTCACTTGGAATAGTTTTATTGGGCATATTGCCATTTCTATAAAATAGCATTTTTAACCTTAAATTAAAATTAGAATATTGTCTTTAAAAGTCAATATGTTGTGCTACAAAAGTTAGTGACAGAAAAGAATCGCTGCAAAACCGACTCCACGTAGTCTTGTCTCCCCTACCCCTAGAGTGTAATGTGAGCCTGCGTAGGCGCGGAGGGGCGAGGCGGCCCGCGAGCTGAGCAGCAGGTGGTTTTAACACTCACCACCACCGCAGCTTCGGCTTACTGGCCGGCTTTGCATGTTTGCATGCTGCATGCTCGCTGCATGCATGGTGTTTGCTTGTTTGCATGCTTCTTACAGGGAAATAAAAACTACATACACTGCAAGCCAAAAGTTTAAGACCACCTTAATTAAAGTAGGAAAATAAAATAAAACTCCAATAAAATATTAAAAGTGTAATTAACCTGTTTAACCATGTAATAAAACACTGATTGACAAACAATATACTTTAAAAGCGTAAAGAAATATTAACAGTCCATGCTAAAAAAAGGCTATAGCCTTTTTTAGCATGGACTGTAACTATACTTAGCTAAACTGATTTTTCATCAAAAAATCCTCCTTTACATTCTATGACTTTTTTCACAAGTCTCGGCATACGGGCAATCAATTTGTCGATGGTGTCTTGTGA
The DNA here is from genome assembly GCA_949629135.1 of Eremobia ochroleuca. Lineage (NCBI taxonomy): Eukaryota > Metazoa > Arthropoda > Insecta > Lepidoptera > Noctuidae > Eremobia > Eremobia ochroleuca. The sequence continues at coordinate 686,612 of OX451401.1, read as the reverse complement.
TATATTGCTCCAACTTTCGCATAAAGCAATCCACATTTCTTCTTGCAAGGATGGGCCACGATTACGGACGTTCCTATCAAGCTCTTCCCAAAAAAGTTCAATGGAATTGAGATCCGGGCTCTGAGGAGGCCAAAGCATGTTTTTTAACACCCCTTGTGCCTCTTTCTTTTCTAAATATCCTCTGCATAATTTTGAGCTATCTTTGAATCATTATCTTGTTGGAAAATGAATCCATCTCCAATTAATCGCAACCCGGAAGGAACGACATTTTGTTCTGAATTTTTTTTGTACTGTTCCTTTTTCAAAATTCCTAAAATTTTGATCAAATCACCAGTACCTTGGCTAGAGAAGCAATCGCAGATCATAATTGAGCCACCACCGTGCTTGATTAAATCTTCTTCAGTCCAATCTCGATGGGCAAGAGCCCACTGCATCCGTTTTTTCTTATTTTGTGGCCTTAGCAGAAGTTTTCGAACGGCGACGCGACCATACAACTTCGCATCTCTCAGTCGCCGTCTTACTGTAGTCAATGAAAGGTTTAACTCGGGTTTTGTTTACTTCAACGCGGATTTTTGGTGCTGTTAAGCGTCTATTTCGCTTGCTGGTAACAACAATGAGATTATCTTCACTAGACGTGGTAGATCTCGGCCTTCCTGAGCGTGGACGATCTTGAAAACTGCCTGTCTCCCTGTATCGAGTTATTGTGCCATGAACACAAGTCTTTGATTACTTCAGTTGTGAAGCAATTTCACGTTCGGATTTCCCTTCATTATGTAAAACAACGATGGCAGAATTCACTTCACTGCTAATTTCGCGTGCTTTTCCCATTTTAAGACGTCTTCACTGTAGAAACCACAAATTTAGACTAATTGAGATTGTTTGTGAAAAAACCCAAGTAAACTCAGGTAATAATAAGTCGGAAACACGTGTTTTCAGAAGCTAAATAATCCTAATTATTGACCAATGCGAAACAAAAGCAAAGTAATTAGTAATGAGCACATCATAAATATATTATTACGACTCTACCACCTGGCTCTAGCGCAGCGTTTGTCGGTGTTTGAAAACAATACCTAGATGTTTATTGTCCAAAAACTTGAAAGTAAACAAAAGAATGGCTTATTTAAATATTCGATATTGACAATAGAATATGCAAATGTGCATTTCTTTTATTTATCTTATAGGATTTTATTACAATTGATAATGTTGTTTAAGTGCGGTCTTAAACTTTTGGCCGGCAGTGTATATGTTATATGAAATGTTTGCCAAAAGATGATTCTGTCAATTTTCTGAGATATGATAGTTCTGCCTTTCAATGACTATCGGTATGAAATGTATGCCAAGAAACGATTCTGACTGTGAAATTTCTGCGATACGATGGTTCTATTTTTTAATTATTATGGATATGAAATGCCTAAAGATGATTCTGACTTACAAAATGATGAGTTTTGAATGGATGATAAATGAGTGTTTGCCAAACGATTTTCTGCGAAATGAAGTTTATGCTATCCGCTGTTATGCAAAATAATATTATGACATAAAAAAATCTGCTTTAGAGGGTGGACCCTCTTTGAATCTCATCATATCTTGGGACTGTTACAATACTTTCCACTGCCTTACAAACGTTGCAATGGACGCTAATGCCTATTTATGATAATGCGAATCTATTAATAAACTAAGCTATTCACAGTACGACTTGAACTAATAAACATAATAAAAATAATCAGGTGCTTGTCCTCTGATCCGCATCGCGGCGACCGGGCTAGCCGGGCTATCAACACTATTCATTTCGTCATCAGTGTATTAATACATTACACTTGTTGTTTAGTGATGTCGAGCGTTACAAATTAACAAACAATGTAGCAACACGCATATTTTCGTACGAAAATATGCGTGAAGTTTTTGGAAAATCATAGATAGAAGTAGTTCTATCTTTTATTTTCCAAAAACTTCGGCAAACTTGTTGAGATTATTTTTTTAATGTCTTAATTTATCATAAAAACACGACCAGGTTGACAACTCAAAAAATATACATTATTTAAGAAATCTGTGTGAGAGGAGAAGATCAGTCAGACAGCAATCCGTGTTTCTTCTCAAAACTTAATCATTTATAGCATTCTAAAGGTCATATATCAGTATAATCATAAAAGTTAAATGGATATCAAATCTAAGTAGGTGCAACAGGATACTGCTAGATCATATCAGGATAATCGCTTAGTCACCTCTATTGTCTCTAATATTGAATGCAGGAAAACTGTATCATCATCATCATCACCTGCCTAGCCTTTTCCCAACTATGTTGGGGTCGGCTTCCAGTATAACCAGATGCAGCTGAATACCAGTATTTTGCAGGAAAACTGTATCATAGGACCAAAAAATCCCCGAACCTTATGTGTAGCATAAATAACATTGTACTTACATATTCGTACCTATCCTTGCACAACTGCCCGAGAAGGTGCAAGAAGCCGACGAGAGTGAACCAAGAGCACCATAGCAGCACCTCATCCATATACTGCACGTTGATGACGCCGAACACGAAGATGAACTTGTAGAACACATAGTTCCAAAACTTGTCTTTGACGCGCTGCGCCTCAGCGACGCGTAGTTGGCCGAAGACGAGACGTTGAACTCCGAAGCCGAATACAGCCAGCGAACAGTACGCTATGTTGATCAAGGTCTGCAACAAACAAGAATAGCAATAAGTTAGGGTTATGAAATGTTAGTACACGGAAAACATGCATCTTTTAGCTTCCTAAACTAGGTACTCTTTGCCGAAAGTCTATAATAACATAAAACTGCTTAAACAAGCTTGTAGTTTACTAAAAAGTTCTGTAGCGCAACCCGACCTAAAAAGTCTTAGTCCCCTTTGGTGAGTCTTTGACAATTTGTAGCTTGAACAAAGTGGTCTTGAAGCCGAGAGCGCTCGCGGAACAAAAGAATGCATGTTGTGCTCAAGTGTGCTGTACATAAAACATAAGGAATGGATTCTACTGAAAGGTTTGATTCCTTATTTTTGGTCATTCTTTCTCTACTAACTATCGATCTTTTACTAAATTGTGCGAAACGATATGTATTTATTTGTAAAAACGAGTCTGAAATAAATTTAATTAAAACTGTTACATTCAATAGTTACAGTAATTTATGATTTATGAAGCGAAAATAAAGGGATCGACCTAATTGCTAAAATAATCGATTGTTAAGGCAAATAAAATTAGCGCAACGTAGCGTAGCTGCCGAGCTGAAATTAAAATGTGTATTTGTAATAAAACCAAGAACGTTGATAAAGGTTGTGTGTGTGTTACTGCATAACAATCTATCGAGGATGTCAGGAGTGGTATTCTGGAAGATATGGCTATGAAAATGATAGTCTTTCTGGTAACTTGTCTAATGAGAAAATTTAATTTTTAATTGTAGTCATGGCTCACTTCGGAATCATAATCGGACGCTATTATTTTCTCATTGTTTGTCTTATTTCTTTTTAGTATATTCTTCATGTATTTATGTATATTTATTTTTGCATATATTGATATGTATTTATTTATTTTCTTATTTTTTTATTTTATTTATAATTTCCACTACTTTCTTGTTTTTTTATTTTTTTACTACTGTTTGTATCTGCATCACCCAAAGGTTGACTGGTAGAAAATACCTATGGCATTAAGTCCGCCTCTGTACATTTATGTGCTTGAAGTATTAAATAAATAACTAATAACATTATTGTACTTACTGAAAAAGTAAAAGACAAAAAAGCAACAGACTGACAGAGAAGCTAAGTACTCTAAACTAAGACAGGCTAGTAACAGTACAGTCCGCGTCCTCCTGTCTATAGTAATTCGTCTATGGCGGTCGTTAGCAAATAATAGCTCCAGTAATTAGCACCACAGTTTGTGTACAAACAAAATCAAACCAGAATGGTGTTCGATTATTATCATTATGGAACTAAACCACAAAGGCACACAGAAGGTAATTGCGCTTTATATTCAATGGCGAAAACCGTTTCATTTTCAGGGGCATTTATTATGACCGCAAACGGCCTTAACAACTTCACAAGGTGTAATATGTGTTTGTTTAAGCTTCCGTAAGAACAAATAGCAGAAATAATTAAAAAAAGCGGATTTGTCAGTAAAACTCTGAGTTAGGACTATAGTCATAGGCCCGTTCTTTAGATTGGCAGTATTGCACACTCTGAAGCATATCCGATGGAAACATGTTTGTCCTACACATCTGTTTGATAAACAACCAATCGTTCAGATAGGAATAAGGATTAATCATCATTATATTTAGCAAATTGCTATTCACTGTGTATAATGTTTTAGTGCAACAGAATATTAATTGTTACACTAAAACTGACGCTTACGTGACGCCTATATCTAGCAGTGGACGTCTTTAAGATGAAATAATGAATGATGAGGAGTACGGTAAGGACACGTGGTCCTCATGCGTAATTTTGGTCCTTATCTCCTCACCTGGCTTGCTCCACTACGGCGGATAGCGGAAAAGGACTTCAAGACTTGATAAGTAAGACACTAATCTAGTTGTGGCTGATTGTGAGACAATCCAACACATACTATTCTAATACAGCTAAATCATCTTGAGAGTTCTGTTCATATTCAAACCTCGGTGATTCGATTGAGGTGCGTTAAACATGAACTATGTGTATGAAAATGGGTGTGGGTAAAATATATAAGTACTAAATAAAGATCACAGGCCCGTAGGAACATGAACGTATCAATGACAAGAATGCCAACAAGTTTGTGGCGCCTGGCCTTTACCCAGTTGTCTTAGCAAACCACTGTACACCGTTACAACTTGATCACTTTACATATTAATTGAATCGAGTTTCAGGTTTCAGTAGGCATGAAGGACAGAGAATGAGGACTGAGTTTTGTAAAGGACAGTACTTTAAAGGTAACTTGTCAGTCGGAGAATAGTTTTATTGGTAGTATCCACGGCTTCTGCAATGATTCGGCTACAAAGAAAACTTCCTAAGCAGTTCACCGACACAAAATTAGTCAATATCACACACATCACAGGTGAACCATTCTATTCTCTCTTTCTGTCAATTGATGACCGACGAAGAGCGTAGAAAGTAGGATCTACTAATCGTGTTCATCACATAACTCTTCACTCATGATGACACTGCTGACAATTTAAAGAATTATTGAAATGGCTTTACATCCTGTCGCAGTAAAGTTGCATAAACATAACCACATACTTATTAATGACATAATATTGGACGGTTGGCCCAGAATTGACACTGAACTATCCCTGGCCTTAGGCCAAGGATAGTTCAGTGTCAATTCTGGGCCAAATGGTATTTGCGTTCCTTAGAACGCAAATAACATTTGTCTGCGACGAGGCGTTCTTGCTTATTCATAGCAGTACCAATTTTATAATTAGTATTCGATTAATATGCGTCGAATAGTCTAGACATGAGAGCTTTGCTCGATTTGCTCGCCCTTCGCTCGATGAAAATAACACTCAAATAATGTGAAGTTTACAAAGAGAGTCAAGTTGGAAATGAAAAAAAAACGTCAATGTTTTCTCAGGAAAACATTGACCTAGTTGTGCATTTTTGAGGACAGTTCGCTCTGAGTTCAGACTCAGTTAGCGAACTGTCCTCAAAAATGCACAACTGATAAACATTACAAGATGGCACATACATGATATACATACATTGTTAAAATTTTGTTTTTTTTATCAGAAGTATATTTTGTCCTCCAATTATTATGACATATTTTTTGCTGATGCGCTCAAATGCGTTCTAACAAAAAATACTATCTAGATTGGTTATTATTTTGTGATTTGAGAACAAAGATGACTTTATAATTTAAACGTGATCATCATTGTGTAGTCTATTGGGAGTTAGGACGCGAATAATTCTAGTCTAGTAGTCTAGTTCCGCCAAGGTGATGCAGTTGCAGTCAGGAGCGGCATCGGCACCCCGATCTAATTAAACAACCGGAATTAATTAGTAAACACATCTCACACAATACAAACAATCCCGTTATTGCTCTTCTTACCGCGTTCTTCATGAAAATAGTAAGTCCAATGATCCAAAATTGTTGAACTATTTTCTCAACAATTTGGGATCATTGGACTTAACATTGATAGTACACTCACTTTTAGCTCTTTTTAGTTCTTAATTAGAATTGTAATTGTAACGTTGCTGTATACGTTAAGCGCAGCTTGCTAATGAGCGCGGTCATCGACTCCTTAAACTATGTAGATTGTAGTACGTGGAGCGAGCAACGCGAAGTACTATGAGTCAACGGTATGGAGCTGTTAGGGCCCTTTCCCACGGCAAGATACCGTTTTTTGCAGGATCCCGTTTAGTAGGGTACGTGTGTAAATATGTATATTGACACAAGCATCCTATCTGCAGTATCCGGAAAACAGGATGCTTGTGTGAATATATTTATATGCACTACTAAACGGGATCCTGCAAAAAACCGTACCTGCAAAAAACGGTATGTTGCCGTGGGAAAGAGCCCTTACATTGAGCCTTGTCAAATATTACAGGGAACACTAGGAAGTTGCTGAAACTAATCGGCTGTCATTTCAAAACACGTGCACAGACTCAGAAAAGCCAAATTGCTTTACATAAAGGAAACTCTGCAGTTTTAAAAGCACATAAATAAAACTCAGTCAAATATTTTTTATGTCAATTTATTACATCTTATAAAAATAACAAAAAAGTACAGTGATTAATGATAGATATTTTCAAGTGCGAACCGTTAGATTGTGCACAAAATAAACTAATTTTTGAAAACTGTGAAAAACTGTGTCCAACATATCATTCATAGTGCCGCGAACCACTTCCTGGATGGCCGCGATCAGTTCTTCTACTGTGCTGGGGTTTTAGCGTAACAATGATCTTTTATGTAACCCCACAAGCGAAAATCACAACGGTTTAGGTGGTGAGTACGGAGGCCATTCCAGTCCGCCTTGAGCAAATTTAGGGTACCCCAGACCGATTACTCGAGTCCCATATATGCGATGAATAGCTTCAAACACCTCATGAGTCCGGTGCGGCGTCGCGCGTCGCTCCATCTTGCATGAAGTAAAAAATGTTAACCAATCCCCTCTTTTTTGTATAAGGGAAGAATTTCGTTTCCAAAAGCTGTTTGTAACTCTCTCCTGGTCCCGTAGATTCCAAGAATTGCAAATAAATTCCTTTTACTGAAATCACTCCCATGCCGTTACTTTCTGTGGATGAAGGGACTTCGCTAGCGATATGTTGGCATTTTCCGTTCCGCAAAATCGGTAATTTTGCCCGAGGGGCCCGTGGCTAAATAATAACAGCCGTACAGGTCGACCGATCAGGTTAAGCTACACTTGCCGCGGTTGGTCTGTGGATGGGTGACCATCTTTACATACCGAGACCTTAAGATATACCAATAAGATATACTTTTTCTTCCGTGGTGAGCCCACTCATTTTGACGCGCGCGTATTTGCTTCAACCACGGCTGGAATAAAACTGCGGGGCCTCAGGTATGCGCCTTAGAAAAAGGGACCCCTATTGAATTCATGGAGGGAAGAGACACTTATTAATTTTAACAACTTCCTATTGGACACTCTGTAGCAAGTAGGTACGAGGGGCGTTCAATGTATTCTCAGTATCGGCGTGAAAAAAGACGTAAATTCAATTAAAATAATTTTAATTTTTCATAGTAATCCCCCATTACCCCAATGCATTTATTACATCTCGAAATTATTTAACATTTTGACCTTCATTCGGGCATCCTCCAGTATAAGCTTCTCAACTTTTTCACGTTTTCTTCCGTAGAGGCAGTAACCGGCCGCCCGAGTGAGTGTCGTCTTCAATACTCTGTCTGTCCCTTTTAAAATCACTTGAACACTTTTTAACCGTAGTTAACATTGGTGCAGAATCTTCGTGAACCGCCACCATCTTTTCGTGAATAGTTTTTCGACTTTTTCCTTGTTTGGTAAGGAATTTAATAACAGCGCGGTGCACGATCTTCTTCAACATTGTCACGTTAGCCATTCCAGTTGTCGTTGACTAAGGATAACTAGCAAACTAATGATCACAACTATATGCCTTTATACCCTTACATAATATCAAATTACCCACATCATTAGTAAATCACCCTGATACCGAAAATACATTGAACGCCCCTCGTAAGTAGGCGTCACTTGTGTACGTCACACGCAGGGGCGTTCCTTTCATTAAAGCCGAAAAGCCCGGCTTTCAGTCAAACGTGAGCCTAACAATAAAAAATTAAAAAAAATAAAACTACACAAGTAAACTTGTAAATTAACCAACTTAACCCTTAAATGCATAATGTTGCCATATGGCAACAAAGTACGTCATTTAATTTTTTTAAGAATGTGATAGCTGTGAGTTTCTGAACGCACCTCTTTTTGTCAAAACAATATATATACTCTATGAATATTAATATTATTGTATAATTATTATATATTTATTATCTAAATTCTATAGATAAATACCTATACAATAGCATTTTTTGCAATACGATAAAATAAATCATGCATTTAAGGGTTAATCATGTCGCAAGAATTGATAAGAATAATAAAAACTGCGCGCCCCGGCCGGCGGCCGCCTGCTATACGTTCGATGCAAGGTTGCCAGGTTTACATACTCGAAGAATAATATTTAAATCCCGCACAGTTTTCATCACGCGCACCGTTGCCAAACCTCTCCAATACCGCTATTGCGAGAACGCAACAATAAACATCGTCCCGTCTCGCTCGCACCAGCTGGCTTCTTATGAGGCTTCTGGACCTCTCACTATTTGTATACAAATTGTTCACGTTGTTGATTACATCAGTATGTACTTATTTTCCAAATTGTACTGATTTTTAAGCGTGGCTTCTGATTTTTTATGAATGGAACGTATAGTGAAGCGTGTGTGTGTAAATAGTATGAATGAGCGCGTCGCTGTGCAAAGCTCGATCTATGGAATGGAATGATGCAATTTCAAATTAGTTCAAGTTCGTTTCGAGCGGTTACTGGTGCATTTTTTGCTTGGACATTTTCTATGAAATGAAGTGTTGTGATTAGTTTTGCGGTGATTATCTTTGTTTTGAAGTCATTAAAAAGTTTCTTGATATTAAAATGAATTCGGAAACGCTTGCAAATGTGCCTTGTGATGGATTAAAGTATGTGCAATCTTTATTCGGAAAGGTAGGAATACTTTCAAGTTTTACAGACGAATATAATCTCATTACTTCACCTAAACCTACTTTTTGAGTACCTATTTCTCAGAAATCTAAATTGTACTCGTAACGTAATAGGCATTTTAGTCGAAAATTGCCTTCAGGGTGCCTTTCCGGAACTTTTAAAGATAGCTCATTTAATTGTGACCATTCCTGCGACAAGTTGTTTCGCGGAACGTGTTAAATAAGTATTCACACATATTTAATTAAGAAATAAGTACTCAAGAACAAGAACGGCTTTCCGAATTATCGAAAATTGCAATAGAAAAACAGCTGTTGGTAGAAATTAAAACGTTCACCAAATAAAAACGTTGACGCCGACTGATTACGCCGTTTTGAGTTAGAATATATAATTTTTATATTTTGTAAAGGCCACTTAATTAATTGTAAAAATTAAAGCAGGCGCTAGGATCGTGTTCTCTAAATGAATTGACAAAAAACGGCTTTTATCAAAGCTACTGAAGGTAAAGTAAATCTGTCTAGTAATTTTTACCATGCCTTCCGTGTGCGTGTGTGTGGTGTTTGTCATCTGTCTGTGATAAAGAAACGAAAATTGAAGAGTTATGGCTGTTCACATTGTGAGTAATTATAATTATAAATATTATCAACATCGTAAACAATGTGTAGTTAGAAATCAATCAATAACTTGTACGCCATCTAGTGGCCAGATTGTAATATTTTGCCTATAGCGACTGTTGCGAGCGAGTGAAATATGAACTAACTCTGAGCTCTGTTGTGCCAATAATGTTAATAGATGGCTCTTAGGCCTCATTTACGGAGACGCGGGGCGTCTCGCGTCGCGTGTGGCGTGGCGTCTCGCGGCGCGTCGGACGTTTTTTCTGTTTACGGTGGGGCGGCGCGTGAAGCGGCACGCATCATCGCACGCGTAAACACAAACTTATAGCAATATACGACCATGTTCATAGAGAAGCGAGACGGGAAGCGTGGCGGTGCCCGCCGCGGCGCCCGCGGCGAATCCTCTAGCGTATAGCGAAGCACGCGGCGGGCATCGCGGCGGCGCACGCTCGCCTCGATCAAATCGACTAGTTTTATGTTGGTGAGAGAAGTTGTATTAGACATCCGTGTATAACCGTGAAATACATCATAACATCTTTCTCTTATTGACTTATAAAGAGTTGCATACTCCCCAAACTTCTCATGTTCCGTTGATGTAAACACTGGGCCACTTCTTATATTAAATAATTCACTTTTTAACATTGAATTTTCTTCTAAAAAAAAGTCAATCATATCATACTCCATTGCGACGGTGACTACGTCTGTGTTGCGCGATTTCTAAATAAGACTGACAGAAGATTCCGCCTCGGACATAGCTTCATCGAGAATTGCCGCTGCGTGCGCCGCCGCGATAAACGCCGCGTGGGACGCGTCGGTGCCATCCGCGGGCTCGGCCGCAAAAAACGCCCTAATTCAAACAAACGCGTCTAAAATCGCTTCTCCGTAAACGCACTCATACAACGCCATATATTTGAATTCAGTGCGGGCCGCGCCGCTCAACGCAACGCGCGACGCCCCGCGTCTCCGTAAATGAGGCCTTATACGTCTTATCATATTTTACGAAACTGATAATATGAAAATGAAAAAGTTGCGATTTTGTAAAGGATTACCAATACTTTGAGTATATAATTTATAATATAAGAAAAAAATGGTGCTATTAAAAAACATTTCATTTTAATTGCTAATAGCAAAAACTTACAATTATGAAATAAGAATATTAGTAAGAACTAAAACGAATCAGTCGGTAGGCACAACTTGTGACAGGCGATACGGTAGGTAGGTACTTAGTTTTTTTTTTTTAAGTATGTTGGCTTGCCCTAAGTTTAACCACTAGGCACGCCACTGGTCACACGGTGTTGTGCTTGACGTGGCCCTCCACTAACCGTCTTCTTCTGGATGGGAACACTACCAACTGCTCCAATTACTTATGTTATATTTTATGTTGCTACCAAACGTTGGATTTCCCGAAGCATTCAGCTGTTACTTTCATTTCTAAGGTGCTTTCTTTACTCGCTAGTGTTTCGAGAGTGTCAGCTACGAGATTGCACTAAAGAGGATGATGAACTCAGTTGTTTCCTTTCATCATTTATCAAATAAATTACAAAAATGTTAAATTTACCTATTTGCGTTTAAACTAATATCATTATCTCTGGTGGTCTGGCGATGAGGTCATAACGCATATAACTTCATTCACGTCAGTTTCCATAAATGGTGCACAGCACTCATTTCACAATAGTAAACTAATTTGCAGCAGATCGGTAGCCTTGCTGTCTCTAGCAAGGTAAGGACTTTAAGATATATTTTTATTGTTGTGTATTTGAATAACAACAGATAATAGTAACAATAACTGTGACAAGGCCTAATGATGAAATGAATCAGTTTTTGATTAAGCACATAATTTATGTAAACTAGACAAGAGAGAAAGAGTCAGTTATTCTAACGGACTAAGTAGTCCGTTAGAATAACTGACTCTTTCTGATGCTACAAACCTTTCTAAATGTATAATATAAACAACGAGGGAACCAGCTAAAAATGAAAAGAAAGCTATTTTGTAAACAATTCTATAACTTACGGCAATTACAAAATTAAGTACTATGCAATATGCAGAAACATTATTATGACCGTATCACGTATCACGTTGTACTGGGATCGGTCGATCATTAATGACAAGACTATTGTCGCCAATAGGCTTGATATAGTGGTCATAGATCGATTAGCGCGCCGCATAATGGTTATGGATGTTACCATTCCACATGACGAGAACCTCATGAAAGCCGAAACAAATTAAATATCTTGACTTAGCACACGACGTTGTTGACATGTGGAATGTGAGCTCGGCTGTCACTGTGCCGATTGTCGTATCAGCCAATGGCCTGATGGCCAAAAACCTCGATCAACATCTCTCGAGGCTCTCGTTAGGCGGTTGAATCAAGGGCCTTGTTCAGAAACTCGTACTCATTGATACGGCTCGTATTGTGAGGGGATTCCTGTCTCTGGAGCCCTGACTATCTTTAGCTTGGAGTCTGCTCCCGATACCGGCAGACTACTATTTTTTTCTTATGTTTTTTATAAAAATATTTAAAAATGTATTTAATAAGTGAGTAAATAAATAAACGAAAATAATTGACTACAATCAATAATATCGAAAGATCAAAATTAATGTTTTTACAACTGAGTGTACCAATGAGTCACACACGAAACAGTACAACAGTACAACAGTATAGTAGCTGTACAAGTATAAGGCATTAACTTAATATTACAATAACTTGGCAGCGTAAAAAACAGCTGCCATTCAACCGTGAAGTCGACGTCCACGTCCGTACAAAAGGACCATGAATTTTCAATAACGTATGTCAAAAATCCATCACAGTTGACATAAGAGGGAGCTCATTTGTCTGTCAGTGTTCTTGTGAAACGAGCAGAGAACTATTTTCACTTTGAGGATATTATACTCGTACGTATTTGTTCATACAAACGCGAGAGCGAAGCGATGACGTCACTGTTCAACTACGTTAGTTTCTCTTCCACAGAAGTCATTGCTAAAACAGTGAAGATGACTATCGAAATTCATCATCATCTGCCTAGCATTTTCTCAACTATGTTGTCCAGTCTAACCGGATGCAGCTGGATACCAGTATTTTACACGGAGCGACTGCCTATCTGACCTCCACAACCCAGTTACTGGGTAATACGATACCCCTTGGTAAGACTATCGAGATTATAGTTTAACAATAATTAAGGAAACAGCAATGAGAAGCTATAATTATGTTAATAGTAGCGGCGCTAGGTCATCAAGGTAACGCTGAAGCCCGCAAGGTGGACTTGTGCTCTTAACAGTAATGCTTGCACTAGAATTCACTAGATATCCTATCCGAGAGATCTGCGACATATACGTTTAACTTCACAGATTCCCCGTTAGTTTATTACATTATAATCCCCCAACCACTCGGTCACGGTGCCCAATCTCAACGGAGATTAGCCAGGTTCGCTGAGGATATTACAGTGCACAAGTGTGTGCGCAAACAGGTGCCCTCTCTGTTCCTTTACTCTCATAGTCCGATGGGACGGCAATCCGACACGACCGGGGAGAGATCAGGCGCAGAACCAACGGCTTTACGAGCTTTCCGAGGCAAACGGGTATCACACCACCAACTTTCGAATTCTGGGCTGTTACTGAGAAATTCTTAATGGAAAAACCCAATAACACTTTGCCCGACCTGGGAATCGAACCCAGGACCCCATGCACAGCAGTCGCGCTTACGACCACGAGACCAACGGGCAGTTACATTACAAATTAATCAAGTCGGTTGTCTGGCTCGTTTGGATAATGTTTTTGTTTTTCAGTGATACGAGCTGCCTTTAAGTTGTGTCGTTTGAAATAAGTATAGACAATCTAATAGATTATTACCATTTATTGTTTTTCAAAGAATTCTCCGCGATATTTAATACACTTTTGCATGCGTTCGAACCAGTTTTTAAAACATTTATTCCACTCCGAAGTGGGGGTGGTCAATGGCCGATTTGTATGCGTCAACAGCTTCTTCGGGTGAGCTGAAACGTTGACCACGAAGACTTTGCTTAATTTTGGGGAACGTAAAAAAATGATTAGGGCTCAAGTCAGGGCTGTAAGGCGGGTTATTTAAAATTTCGACATTTTGGGTGCTCAAAAACATCTTTGTATCGCGGGCGGTGTGCGAGATTGCATTGTCATGGTGCAGTGTCGTACGACGGCTTGAGTTGTTTTTTCGAAACTCTGTGATGACTTGTGGCAAACAAACAGTGGTATACCAGTCAGCGTTAACCGCCTTGCGGTCTTCTAGTATAATTGTGGCGACGTGACCACCCTTTGCCACAAACGAGGCAACCATTTTTTTTTTAAGTGCTCTGTGACCATATGACTTTGGTCGGTTTTGGCTCATCTTGGAAGACCAAATACCAAATTCTAAATACCAGCATTCTACAGTCCTAAGACATGGTGCTGCATCACTAAATACAGAAGTGATCTCCTCAAAGCACTGAAGTCGCGTTAATCCCCTTTGAAAGTTGTAGAAAATTATCGCACGCATATTTTCCTTTGATATTTCCATTTTTGCAACCGACTTGTCACCTTTGAATAGACGCTACAATAAAACTATTCGGCCGATCAAAAAACATTCTTTTGTTTTCGAATTCTAAATTTAAAAAGATGAAAAAGCCATTTTTTTTTTAATAATTGCGGAAGGTTTGCAAACGACACGACTTAAAAGGCAGCCCTCGTAGTGATAAGACACTTCTTTATTGCCAATGTATATTTTTAGCATTTACCTAAATGTATAATTTTGTATTTCTGTTTAAAAAAAGATCTCCATGTCTTTGTCCAAGTTCGGGTTATCATTTATTTAATACTTAAGTGAAGGACGTGACCACTCTTTAAATGTTTTGGAGGCTTATGACCCGTAAGGTAAATCCGGTACACAAGAAAATATACAGTTTTCCTCTTGCACAAAGAAGCCGGCCGTTACGTCAATATAACGTTATTCCTCTATCATTAATCTACGTGATTTAAGAATCAGCAGGGTAATTGCGTAACACACTATCAGAGTGTCATTTTGACAGTTCAACAACATTCATTGCGTTATTTACGTTGTTGAGCAGACACATTTTTCCAAAATATGGAGCTTATCCATTGTTCCATATTTTGGAAAAATGTGTCTGGCAATATGCTTCAAAATGATTCAAATTGCGAGTGATAGTGTGTTACGCAATTAGGGTGCTGAATTTTCTCCTTCCGTTTCTTTAGTGTTATCAAGTCTTTAGATCAAGGGTTCTTTATGTTCCAATCAATCAACTGGGTCCTATCCTATCGGCGATCTCACACTGAAAAGTGGACAGTGCTGCCACATAGTCTTAGTAACATCACTTGAGACTCCCTAGAAGCCGTTGGACATTTTAATTTTTGGACCGTGACCTTAAGAATGATGCTCATCATAATATAGACAGCACAAACATTATGCTAGACAGTTATGTATTATTAACGGATTTTGTACTGAACGGTCGGTTTTAAAGTCTGTCTAGCCATGAGAGGTCATTCTTCCAGTTTTGTAAGTACTTAAACATAATGTCAACTGTACACTCACAGCGTATTATTTTCAGGGCTTCTAGTTGGCCTTTCTCGTCACATAAAACGGGGAAAAACACGGTCTTTGATGCATTAGTATTGGGAAATTGCATTAAAAAGTAGCTGATATATTATTAAGTGCGCTCGCTTGCAATTACAGACCGTGGTCTTGAAGTAATTTAATTGTTGGTTGGAACGTTCTCGACTTGTCCCTCCATTTTCGCTTTACTTTTACATACTTCTCCTGTAGATTAGTTCATGCGTTCGCTGGGTCGGAGTAGCATGCTGTACAATGTACGGTGTGTACCCTATAAACGCAGATGCAGTACGCAGATGTGTTCAGTATACCACCGTACACTCTCATTTCTGTCAAAGTTGTTATTGGGGTATCTTGCAAGTAGGTAAATTCTGGCATAACTTAGGTATACCTAAAAAGTGAAAAATAAAAACTTTTTTTTTACAAAAAAAATAAAAAACAACCATCATCTGCCTAGCCTTTTCCCAACTATGTTGGGGTCGGCTTCCAGTCTAACCGGATGCAGCTGAATACCAGCATTTTACATGGAGCGACTGCCTATCTGACCTCCACAACCCAGTTACTGGGTAGTACGATACCCCTTGGTAAGACTGGTTGTCAGACTTTCGGGCTTCTGACTACGCGTAACGACTGACAAAGATCCACGAATGACAGCCGGGACCAACAGCTTAACGTGCTTTCCGAGGCACGGAGGGGTCTCGGTGTGTAAAGATGGTCACACATCCACAGACCAACCGCGGCAAGCGTAGCTTAACCTGATCGATCGACCTGTGCGGCTGTTATTATTTAGCCACGGGCCCCTCATAAATATTTTTTTTTTTATGTGGGGCCCGACAAGCGACTTCCAATAAAACACAACAAAGTGAAAGGCAACGTATTAATCGATTATTACTAACTCTACTTAAATTTCTATTTTAAATTTAAATATTGATTTTAATATGAGAATTACATGCTTATTATTAGGTGTATGACTTAATTTTTACAGATTTTTAAGTAAGTATTTGTTTCAATTATAAAAAAAATGGTGAACAACGAATTGAATCTGAGAAATATCAATGTCCATCGTGTAACGTTGTGTGTATGACCTTGCGCCATCTATCGGGCAGCATACGGATGGCGTCGCGAAAGAAACTTGCAGGCTTTGAGGCGATAAAATCATCGACGAATTTACGCACATCATCCAGCGCTTTGTACTGTTTAGGGGCTGTTCATTTATTACGTACGATTTGAGGGGGGAGGGGTCCAAACAAGTCTCATTTTTTCTTACGTGGGGGTGGGAGGGGTCTAGATTGTTCTTACATAAGATCACAAAAGTAAGCAAAAATAGTAACTTTTTAATTTTTTTGGTAATTTTTTTGCAATTGAGGTAGATACTGATTTTACGTAAGATTAAAAGGGGCGGAGGGGGTTCGTCCTATTCTTATTGTTTGTTACGAAGTTGGACGGATAAATGAACAGCCCCTTATCCACTAAACCGTGCTGCATTGACCGGAACAAATGATAAAATCAGATGAGGCCAAGTCTGGCGAATATGCCGCGTGCGGGAGAACTTCCCATCCCGAATCCAAGATGGTCTTTTGAGTCACACGAGCAACGTGAGGTCGAGCGTTGTTATGCAGTAGTATGACTTGCCGGCTTCGTTGCCCAGTAAATGGCCTTTTCTGATCCAGTTCTTCGCTCAATTTCTGGATACACTAGATACACAGAACTTTTTTTAAGTGGCTGTTCGGTTTCGGCGTCTATGTAGAGGGTTGCCCGGGATCTATCCACAACTTTTTACGTTTAGGATTCTCGTAAAAATATACTTCTCATCACCCGTCACAATTTTCCACACGAAGTCCTTTTTCTGTTCCCGGGCAAGCAGTGAAAGACACGTGTTAATACGTTGACTTAGGTCGTGTTCGGTCAACACATGTGGAACCCATGTGGTCTGTTTTTATAATTCCCTTCAGACTGACCATCCACAGATCCACTCCTGCAGAAATGTGCACTGCTGAAGTAGGACTTCACTGACGTTATTAAGATCTGGTTTGCACTCTTCTCTATATTACTCCGTCCTTTTATTAGTTTAGTCTGGCGAATTATTAGTTATTGTTTAGACAGTAATAGAAAGCACATTATTACTGCGTTACGTATTACGTAGTGGTGACGTTAGGTGAGCTCTAAACAAACGTCGATATCTTTGGCACGGCTCGCCGATACAGTGCTGGCGTATTTTTGTAAACAACGCATTTATAAACCGGCCCCCGAAAATAAGGCGATTTTATTTTTTTTAAGTTCTGCGATGTTATTACCGTTCACGATGGCGATAAATATTGTGGACGGGTATATAACAGAAAATTTATTATTGTGGTGTATTTAATACTTGACCACTAATAGCTTATTGATGAGATCTTCGGTTACTGATGATATGCAAAAATATCTTTCGTTAAAAATGTTGATCCTCACTTGACCTCAATCGATCATATTAACTTTAGAGCTTTGAAACTTTTGAAATATGCCAATTTGAATGTCGGGGTAAGCAAGTCGATTAAAAAGCATCTATTGAGCGCAGGTCAGTATCCAGTGTTCCGCTGTTTTGTGTGACTAACCTACAGAATGCTTGGCTAACCTTGGCGTCGCCGTCGGCCATCAGATCATAGTAAGACAATTTAGTGCGAGCCACGTTTGAACACCAGTTAATGAACGTGGCTATAGCGTCGCGCTCATTATCGGGCCCCGGGGATTGTCGGCTGTAATTAATAGCATTGAGATAGAGACCCTTCTTTATCAAAGGCAGACTGTCTGTTTTCATCTTCAATCATTTTTATTAGTTCCGTACCCAAAGGGAAAAACGGAACCCTATTACTCCCGCTCCGCTGTCCGTCCGTCCGTCCGAAGGTCTGTCACCAGGCTGTATCTCATGAACCGTGATAGTTAGACAGTTGAAATTTTCACAAATGTGTTTCTGGTGCCGCTATAACAACAAATGCAAAAAAAAAACAGAATAAAACAAATATTTAAGGGGGCTCCCATACAACAGACGTGATTTTTTTTGCCGTTTTTATAGATAATGGTACGGAACCCTTCGTGCGCGAATCCGACTCGCGCTTGGCCGGTTTTTATTTTTGTCGTGGTGTTACTTTTTCTTCTATTTGAACAAGAAAACACAGTTGATTTCAAGTTTGTCAGTAAACTCCCATTCTACACCGTGTTAGGCTTCATCGTGGCTTCACATAATGATCCAGTCGGCAGACTAGGCACCAGATAATGTAACCATTGCGTACATAGGACATCTGAATATTGATATACTTCTGAAGCAACATCCGCAGTCCTTAATCCATGCTTGTTGTCTTGTATGCTCGTTACTACTCCTTACCACCATACAAGGGAAAGAATGCTGTAGTAAATAAACAATTGGTATGCGTAGCAGTAGTAGCGGTATGAGTAATACAAAATAACTGCGTGTTTTATAAAAGTGAAAAAACTGGTTTTTGCCTTGTAAATTGGCACTTAGTTACACTGTATTGTATTTATTGGCAGTAATTGGGACACGTTTATATCGCATTTTACTAAGCTTGGACGACCAGCTTTTACGATCTGAACCAATTGCAAAATCCCTATTTTTCAGGGCTTCAGAAGGCTAGACATATTCTGGTTGGCTTTACCTTTTTGTTCGACTCAAGAAGGGAAATTTTTCTATTATTGATTCTTAATCTTATCAATAATTTGGTACGATTATTAATAGCCGTCATAATTAAGTTTTTTAGGAAAACAACATTGATAACGTGGAGGGGGTATTTAACATCGTTTATCAGCGTCACAGCGAAATCTGTACTGAATGGTTCCGGCATCAATACCGCATCAATACGCTTTGGAATGGGCAACTAGCTTCCTCTTTCTGACTGACCGACCTCTTGACAATTTAAAAGTGCCTGTAATTGGTTTACTTGAGATAAATGCTTTGAGTTTGAGTTTGAATACAATATTAAGTCGCCGATAGCAAGATTTATAGCTTTCAGAACAACAGTTTATTTTGTGCTGCGATAGACGTCTGTTAACTTTTAATCGATGAAATATGCACGTTTTTTATTATATTATTGACTGACAAATGGTGATTCAGGCAAAGTGTGTTTTAACCATTTTTATAATAACTCCTCAATACCAACGTTCTGATTAATTAGCACCCTCTTAAAATCATTACCCTCCTTCTAGGATAGTTGGGTAAAAGACTTGCCTTTTTAGCATTGCAGAATTAATTTTACAGTACGAAAGTGAATGCGTTGCTCACTAGTTGCCTATCTACCAACAGTATCAGTATTTTTGATTAAACATACATCGTAATTACTTACTCATCTGTTTATAATCATGTTTTGACGTTACTATCAGCAGTGTGGGGTTAATGGAACACCACGCTATCTGATTGACTAGTAATGCGGTCGAAAGGACTAAGGACCAGGATTGCGGATTTACACACATGGTGAATTTTAAGAAAACAATATGTGTCCCTTTCCTACGTATACTGTCTCGTTTGAACACGTACTAGCTGCCGATGATCACACACAAACTGGCAATCAGTCAAGTTCTGCAGCGACATTTAATGCTAACACCATACTTTTACCGACTTTATTCTCAGTCGTTCTAACAGTGACAGCCCTCATTCAGATTACTTGAGTGAGAGTCTCCCAAAGCCAAGGATCAAAGCATTAACGTGATGTAAGCCGTACGGTATAATATTGCTGTTAGAATTCCTCGCACATGACAATAATTGTCAATACAGGAAATAGAACGAGGCGACTGAATATTTTATTGACATAATTTAATGGAAGGTTAGTTTAGTCAGAAGCCCGAAAGTCTGACAACCAGTCTTACCTAGGGGTATCGTATTACCCAGTAACTGGGTTGTGGAGGTCAGATAGGCAATCGCTCCATGTAAAATACTGGTATTCAGCTGCATCCGGTTAGACTGGAAGCCGATCCCAACATACTTGGGAAAAGTCTCTTATGATACAGGTCTCCTAGTTTAAGAGACAGGGTTCATTATTATTTTGTATGCATAGACTTATTTTTGTAGACTTAAATCTTCTGTGCACAAAAACTAAATTATATGCTTATTGTATTTTTTGTCACCTTGTCTTGAACTGGGTCTGTTTGTGTTATTCGGATAAATAAACAATTTTATTATTTTTTATTATTATTACTATTTCTGTAAACTTTTGCTTAGAGGCAAAGAAATGAAAACTAATAGGTTTTAATCGAGGTTGGACTTGGAATGCGAACAAATCCTTCTTTCGAATGTACCGAAATAAACTTAATTTGAGTAAAAGATTACCGTTTGTTGTTCAAACGTGAAGACTAGGCATATGATGATGACGAATTTAATGGAAGGATGTCTTGTATGGACAATACAATTATTATGTCAATAACATTGAAATACAGACTACGAACTCACTTTGAAACAGCATACTATTAGGTGTATGACTTAATTTTTACAGATTTTTGAGTACTTTTTTTAATTATAAAAAAATTGTGAACAACGTATTTAATCTGAGAAATATTGGCCATCGTGTTCTATTACCTTGCGCCATCTATCGGGCAGCACATGGATGCCGTCGCTAAACTTATGGGCTTTGAGGCGATAAAATTATCGACGAATTTACGCACATCATCCAGCGTTTTGAACTGTTTATCCACTAAGTTGTGCTGCATTGACCGGAACAAATGATAATCAGATGAGGCCAAGTCTGGTGAATATGCCGCGTGCGGGAGAACTTCCCATCCCAAATCCAAGAGGTCTTTTGAGTCGCACGAGCAACGTGAGGTCGAGCGTTGTCATGCAGCAGTATGACTTGCCGGCTTCCTTGCCCAGGAAATGGCCTTTTCTGATCCAATTCTTCGCTCAATTTCTGACCAGTTTCCAGAAGTTCATAATAAAACACACCCTTCATGTCCCACCAGATACACAGAAGAACTTTCTTTAAGTGGCTGTTCGGTTTGGAGTCGAAGTAGAGGCTTGTCCGGGATCTACCCACAGCTTTTTAAGTTTAGGATTCTCGTAAAAAATATACTTCTCATCAACCGTCGCAATTTTCCACAAGAAGTCCTTTTTTTATTGCCGGACAAGCAGTGAAAGACACGTGTTAATACGTTGACTTAGGTTGTGTTCGGTCAACACATGTGGGACCCATCTTCCAAGTTTTTGAATTTTTCCCATTTGGTGCAAACGCTTTGAAATAGCTGTTTGGGTGACTCTTAATTGAGCTGCAAGCTCTTTTTGCGTTTGCGTTGAGTCCTCATCCAGTAAAGCTTGCAAGTCCGCATCTTCAAACTTTCGAGGCTGCCCAGGGCGCCGCTGGTCACTAAGATCGAACACTACAAATTGATTTCCGAGCTGACAAGCATTTTTCCTTGTTGGATTTCGTATTAAATGCAGTGCCGGATGTGCTGTTTATCAGTTGCCCTTATAAATTTTACTATTCTGAGAGCTTATGTAACTTGCATAGACTTGTCGTTTGGTGTTCTGAAATCTTGGGTCCGATCCTTACAAAAGCACAAAGCTCTAAGAAAAAACCTGTAAAAATTAAGTCATAGGTACACCTAATATTATGATAACAAAAGATGAAACAAACTTGTTATTTTAAAAACATTTTTTTTATATGCAAACAAGTCTACATAATATCAAGAAATTATACAAAAATAAACTATTAAAGTGCAATTCAGTGATAACCTTAAACTGCGCGTCTTAACATAAGGTATAAACAAGATTGCCGAGATCCGGAAGGGTCCGCAAATGACGATGACCGAGGAAAATAAATAGCTCCGGGCCCACTATGTGACTTTTGGCAACGTTCTCGTTTTTTAGAAGACACCCATAACTTCTCCTATTTACACTCGCAGAAAATCCCACATAAAAATAAAGGTTTCTACGTTTAATTACATTCTGAATGTCAATAGTCTGATCAGCAAGTCTAAGTCTTCCTGTTCCTTGTGTTTTATAATAATTAACCGACCACTGTTGTGTGGATGTGGACTTGTTTCACGCTGAGTGAAGGTCAGCATCATTTACAACGACATTAGTATGAGCTAGGTAACAATATTTTACTAATGATGGTAATTTGTACTGGGTTCTTGTAAGAGATCATATATACAACGTGTAACGGAAAGGGGGTATCAACCCTGAAGGAGGTGAATGTGCTCATGAAACTCAACAACTTTCCCCAAAGAACATAGGTCGAAATATGAAAAAAAAATTTGGCCCTCCCATAGTAAATCAATCAGCTGATAGTCAGTTTTGTAAGGGCGGGCCAAATTTTTTTTTCATATTTCGACCTATGTTCTTTGGGGAAAGTTGTTGAGTTTCATGAGCACATTCACCTCCTTCAGGGTTGATACCCCCCTTCCGTTACACGCTGTATACAGTATAGAAACCACGAATATGCAATAAATTATACCACATACTTGTTATCGACTTTTCTGACGATATACTAAAAATGAACGAAATGGTCGCGAAAAAAATCAGCTGTTCCCTACATTTATGTTCGCATAACTCGTCAAAATGTAGGAAACAGCTGATTTTTTTTCGCGACCGTTTTCGTTAATTTTTTTGTATATCGTCAGAAAAGGCGATAACAAGTATGTGGTATAATTTATTGCATATATGTGGTTTCCATACTGTATTTTAAAATGAGATTATAAATAGCCTCAAACTACTAAACCCGCCTCTTTCAGTTGCCCTTGCCAACTTGTGTGGGTTGATTGAATTGGTAGACTTCATTCTACTAGATCTACTGTCACTTCCAGATCGTCGCTATTGTTTTGATTTACAACTGGTAAACATTTACCTCTCATGCCTCCGACCAAGCAGTTACAAATTACTCGAGTCTCGGAGTTGGGAGGCATTGGAATGAGAGTGTAGTGATAATTTTTCCGCACAGTGTCACATGCGTTTATTTATGTCAAATATACATATATACAGGATAAGTTTTTAACCAGTGCGCAAACTGTAACCATGAATTCAGTACATGATTCCGAATGCCCTGGAGTTGAAATGTTTCATAGGTTATTAAAAAAAAATTAGCTCTGCCAAGCATTTTTACCGCGTAGATATTGTACTTTTCTATGAAACAGCTGTTATTTTTTTTTATAACCGACGAAACATTTCTAAGCCTAGAATAATGTGCTAAATTCATGGTTAGAGTTTGCTCACTGGTTATTTTTTTTCTGTATATGATTGCGTTCAATTTCAAACTAGGCGAAGAAAATGCTCCTTCATCCTTGAGGTATTTTTGTGTTAAAGACTCGCGACTCCCACACATCGCATGCATCATGATTTCAAATGTATTGATATTATCTTGTTTATTTATAGCGATAGGTATAATGATGTTGTTTGCTAAAAGGCATCGTAAGGCGGTTTGGTGCAGAACCTGAATATTTACTTTCACCGTAGAGCCGAGAGCTTTTGACTTGACAAACAACTTTCAGACTTTGAAAGTTCAGCGCGCTTGCGGACTCGCGGTGCGTAATAACAACTGTTAAGAAATGCTTGCAATATTTTTTTAATGAAATAATTTCATAATCATTTTATTAAAATTATTTCGGAAATAATACTTTGTGAGTTGCGTAATTGCGTTCATATGCAAGTCACTAAAACATGCGTCCCGGCAAGTGACACCCCGAAATACTAGAACCAGCTGGTTAGACTCACAGAAAATATGATGGCGTGCAACTCATCTGACACCGATGTTAAAGATGGAGCGTATCAAGAAGGGGTGCTCTCTGGGAAGAGAGACATTGCAGTAATAAAAGATGAGAGTAGAAGGAATGCAGCCACGTATTATTTCGAGAAGCTCTAGTCTATCTCATTTCTTTTTAGCAATGTCCAGTCGCTACAGCTTGGTTCCGCCCACTAGTACGTTCTATAAACAAAGTGCAACAATCTATAAACATTACATAACACCGGTTTATCGTCGGGTAGCTCAGAATAGGTACTAGTGCTTTCTACAAAAAACCTAACATGCTAAAGTGGATGTTTGAGGCATTTTTAAAAGAAAAAAAATCTTTATTATATTCTCAGCTATTACATAAGTTTCGATAACATTGCCAAGTCTCTCCTAAGCCTAGAGATAGGGGCAGGCCGTATTCTCTATGACACAATGAATGAAACCACGCGAAATGAACGCGAGGTTGGCGTGATTAGCTAAGGAATTGACGTGATTTCGAAGTACAATAAATAAGTATATTCTATTCTAAGGAATCATTGAGTGTTCATAGTGAATTAGGGCCCTGGTAGTCTTTATTTTATAAATTCGTGTAAGCATTGCGTAAATCCGTAACAAAACAATAGGCGCGATCGGGAAAACTGACGAATTCTGCTTGTTCAGCACTCATACTGTCTGTTGCACTGTGCACACTACACAGACCTCCAAATGTACGAGTTATGAAGGCTCCATCGGAGGCTAATGACTCCGAGAGAAACCCTGATAGTGCCAAAATAGAAGTTTAGTTAACGACGACCTGCCTTCTTACTACACGTGCGTAGTAGACATATATCGATGTACCTACACCAATATATTAATACAAGCCTTTGACGCGGCGCTGCCCTAGAACGACGGACGACGCCGACGTCTACGAGTTGATGAACTCATCGAAACCTTTTGAGCTCATAATTAAACTGTGCGTCTTACGGTTCCGTACGTCATCATCATTATCTGCCTAACTTTTTCCCAACTCTGTTGGGGTCTGCTTCCAGTCTAACCGGATACAGCAGAATACCAGTATTTTACATGGAGCGACTGCCTATCTGACCTCCACAACCCAGTTACTGGGTAATACGATACCCCTTCGTAAGACTGGTTGTCAGACTTTCGGGCTACGGACGACCCGTAACGACTGTCAATGATCCACGAATGACAGCCGGGACTAAGGGCTTAACGTGCTTTCCGAGGCATGGAGAGGTCTTGGTATGTGAAGATGGTCACCCATCCACGGACCAACCGCGGCAAGCGTAGCTTAACCTGATCGATCAACCCGTGCGGCTGTTATTTCTTAGCCACAAGCCCCTCATTTCTCCCTTCCATTAGCCCCTCGTTCCGTAAGTCCGAATGAAAAAACAGAATCCTTATGGTATCACTCGTGTGTCTGTCTGTCCGTCTGTCACAGCTAATTTGCTCCAAATCTTATGGCTCGATTGAGTTGAACTCTGTTTTCACTTATGGTCATTTATACTCATATTATTAGGTCTTTACCTATGAAATTGCCGTTCTGCAGTACTGGCCATTTCAAATCAAAATAATTTTTGTTTGGCTAAGAATTCTAATTTCAAATTAATTTTATTTTAAAAACATGGAATTTTGTTTCCAAAATTCGAGTAATTATGGAATCTGAGTACAGTCGTGGCAGCAACGCGGCACAAGCGGCACGCAACATCAACGACGTTTACGGAGCTAACACTACAAACCAACGCACCACCTGATATTGGTTTGCTCGCTTCCGTTCTGGAAATTTCGACCTGAAAAATGAACCTCGCGGTCGTCCGAAGACTTTGGTCGACAGTGACGAATTAAAGGCGATTGTGGAAGCTGATGATACACAATCTACGGCTGAATTAGCAGCAGCTTTCGACGTTAGCCTCAAAACAATATTGGTCCATTTGCGTCAAATTGGCAAGGTAAAAAAGCTTGACAAATGGGTGCCCCACGAACTCAATGATCGCCAGCGCGAAGTACGCGTCGAGACGTGCCTTGCACTGCTCAACGGACACACAAATGAAGGAATTTTGAACCGCATTATTACCTGTGATGAAAAATGGATTCTGTTTGATAACCGCAAGCGCTCAGCAAGTTGGTTGGATCCTGGTTCAGCACCTAAACTATGCCCTAAACGAAAACTTACCCCTAGAAAAGTGATGGTCACTGTTTGGTGGTCTAGCGCCGGTGTGATTCATCACAGCTTTTTACCAAACGGGGTGAGCATTACTGCAGATGTGTACTGTGAAGAACTGAACACAATGATGGAGAAGCTGGCACATCTCCAACCAGCATTGGTCAATCGCTCGTCTCCGCTGCTCCTGCACGACAACGCGCGACCTCATACTGCACAGCAGACGGTCTCCAAGTTGCAAGAACTGGGGTTGGAAGCTGTCCGTCATCCGCCCTACTCACCAGACCTTGCGCCTACAGACTACTACTTTTTCCAGAATTTGGATAACTTCTTGGTGGGAAAAAATTAAATACCCGAGAGGCAGTACAAAATGCCTTTAAAGAATTTGTTGCCTCCGGTCCAGCTAATTTCTTTAAGAAGGGCATCAATAAAATGCCACTGCGTTGGCAAAGATGCATTGATTGCATGTGTGATTACTTCGATTAATACAAATAAAAAATACATGAAAAAAATTCGTTAAATTTTTTCATACAAAACGGCAATTTCATAGGTAAAGACCTATTATTTATTTCTGTTTCGGACGCCATGAATGCTGTTAATGTTACGGCACACAGAGCCACGAGCGACAAAATTTAAAACAAAAATCTACTATCTGACGTTTCATTTCACGCTCTTTTACAAAACTGCTTATCGTTGACCCGCTGCACTGATAATGCAAAACGTTTATGCAATTCTGCGTTCAAATTCAGTAATTATGGAAAACCGCTGAACGTTGTTCAGTTTTTTTACATAACGGAGTTGTTTTGTAAAACAGCGGATTCTACAATACATCAGCGACATAAATGGCATACTGTGCTCAGCTTTACACGGCTTGTGAGGTGCTAACAATACGTCAATTATTTGTTTTGAATGTAGTTTTACTCCAACACACTGAGCTTGATTTTAAGCCAGTACCTTCAGATAGGAGAAGAAAAGATTTGGTTTGTGCTAACTCTCAGACTAAACACGCTTTCGCTAATCGATTTTACTTCTTTTTAGGACCCTACTTGTATAATCAGCTCAACAGAGTGCTAAAGATTTATAGTTTAACATATAATAGGTGTAATTTACTAGTACAGGAATATTTGGGAAAACTCAATTACTCAGACACGGAAAAACTGCTGGAAATTATAAAATAAGCTTAATATTAGTCTTTACCTTATCTACTTTCATATTATTCGTTAATTTATTTAAGCATATTATATCTTACAAAATTTTTAGTTTTAGAATGATTACTATTTTAGTCATTGTAAATATTATTATATTCTTTTTAATTTATCTTCAAATAAATTTACTGTTGTCTTGTTTTTAAATGTTTGTTGTAAAGTGATGGCCTGAAACACAGGTTTTCATAAACCTAGATCAGGCAGGTCGCTACATTACAGTTAGAATTAAATTTAACCTCGCATGTAATTAATGTAAATCTTTATCTTTTACTTAATTCTTGAATAAATTTTATTTTATTAAAAAAAAAAAAAAATAGAGACCAAAAGGAACATGAAAGGATCTAAGATCATGGGCGGATGTGTGCCTGAGGGCAGATGGCTCTGCAAAATAGTGTAATCCTCAGATGTCATCGTGAATACAGAATACAGAAGCGACACGTGTCGCGTGGTACAGCATCCTCGCTATCGAAGCCCCAACGTGCGCCTGTTCATGCATTTAGAAAGGAAGAACGATGTCGTCCAACAACGTCAACATTTATTAACGACTAGCTGTGTCCGCGACTTCTTTCGCGTGGATATTGGATTTCATGGGTTTTATGTTTTTTGCGCGGATCCCTAATTTTTTTCGTAAAATTATAAAAGTAGCCTAACTTATTCAACATCAGCTATCTGCCAGTGAAAGTCCAGCCGTTTGAGAGACTAGCCGGAACAAACACACACAAAAATGAAAAAATACAATATTTTTTGTTATAAGTACAGACGCCAGCAAATCAAGCTACTATAATCTGTCAAATTTCTTCAATAGATTTTCAACTTTATCGCAAAGGCATTAGGTTCAAAGTTGTTTGGGAAAATTTGACAGTTTCGGGTAGCTTGATTTGGTGGCGTCTCAGCGTCTGTACCTTCATACCCTGCCTGTTCCTTATATACTTTCATATGCTTTTATTAATAATAATAACATATTGAACATTATATATACTTTCATATGCATTTACTCATAATAATTAATATTCTAACCTGATTGGGAGTTATTATTCGAGCCGTTTGGGGTTGAAAAACTAGGGCCATGGGGTCCTGAACCTTATGCTTTAGCGATAAAGTTGAAATCTATTAAAGAAATTTTACAGATTGTAGTAGCTTGATGTGCTGGCGTCTGTACATATTATTATTTTAATTGTAAATAGCTGTTATTTTGACATTACAAACAGACACTTCAATTTTATTTATTTGTATAGAATGTATAGATAGATTTATGGAAGAGGAAAAATTGTTAATTTGACTAGTTGTATTTAGCAGAAATTGTAATCAAACATGCAAGTCGTGTCGTGTTCTACATATTTGTTAGACACCTTGTCCGGATAGCCTTCTAGGATGTTCACAAGATGTTGTTCTTCCCATTTACAGCAGTCCGATTCGCCGCGGACAATTGCTCTGACTTTTTTGTTTAAATTAACGTAGCGAACATTGTGATTTCGTGACTCAATATTATATCACGAACAGAACACATATACCTAAGTTCGCTTACGTACGTACGCTATGTGTCCGCACTTGAGTAAACATGCAATGCGCAAAGGTATGAAAAATAACTATCAGTGAGCAAAACAACAGTTACGCGGTACTTAAATGTTAATTGTCTTGCTTTAGATAGCGACGATAAAGCAAATAGGTCATGCCTCCGAGCCGAGAGCTGCAAATCCTGTTCTTGAGGTGAATGCAATGAAACAGAACATTGTTAAACATACAACGTAGCGTGTATTTAGGTCTAACACTGTTTATGCTAGAGGTACCTACGAGCTGTTCAGAGTGCTGAAAACACTGCATGTGCGTTATGTGCGTGCGAACAAGATTACTGAAACACTCCTGTTACCTACTTTGAGTAAATACGGAACATTCGGGAGATTTTCCCTTTACTTTTGGACTTGGTATTACCCATCGTCGCTGCACCCTGAGACGACCGAGCGGCTCGCTACACTTGTCAGTCATAGTCTCGAAGAAGGCTCAAGCCCGCGCCGTCCCCGATGTGCAGAACACTTCTTTCTACTAGCTAAGTAGATACTGTATGTGTGAATGATCATTTATACTGTCAGTCATCTTGTCCAGTTAAAAATAAACCAACCTAGTTCATCATCATCTGCCTAGCCTTTTTCCCAACTATGTTGGGGTCGGCTTCCAGTCTAACCGGATGCAGCTGAATACCAGTATTTTACATGGAGCAACTGCCTATCTGACCTCCACAACCCAGTTACTGGGTAATACGATACCCCTAGGTAAGACTGGTTGTCAGACTTTCGGGCTAACCAACCTAGTTGATAATCTAAATTAATAATAATGTTTACGACGCAGCTGACGAGCTGGACAGAAGGGCATCCATGACGTCAGTCTGTGGACCGGAACCTGTCGTGGCCATCCCCTTCAACCAACTACGCAGGTGGCTACAGGAGCAGACCCACACACAAGCAGGGAGCTGGCGGACGTCGTCACCGGGCTGTAGGCAGTCTAAGGAAGCCATGCCATCAGATGGCAAACTAACCAGGCGCTTGCTACGCCTGGACAGGAAAGGCCTGCGCCTGGTGACGGGGACCATCACGGGACACTGCTCACTAAACGAACACTTCCACACAATAGGCATAGCGGACAGTCCCCTGTGCAGGGCTTCATGGAGGATGATGAAACCCTTGCTCATGTTGTCTTTGAATGCCCTGTGCATTCAAAGACAACATGAGCAAGGGTTTCGTCTCCCAGTTCGTTTCGTCACCCAGATTAGGTCAGAAACTATCGGGACACCAATATCTTACACAGATGTTCTCAACAGACCAGGAGACTTAATCAGCTTCTGGAGGGAGGTGGGCTGGTTGGAATAACCAGCGGCGGCCGCCATGGCCCACGCACATGTGGACGTGCGCGGGTCATGGCGGCCGTCGGTTGAAGGACTAAGTGCGGAAACCAAACCCGTAACATAAAACATAACAATGTCTACTAGCAAGCACTACTACTAAGGGTGACATTCTGGGGTTGTTTCATGGGAAAGAAGAAGGCTCAAAAATGGCCCATGTCCGCCAGTAAGGAGAAGTATCTCAAAAAATTGCTAAAAGTGTTTACAAAATAAATATATCATTCCGGTTTTAATGCTTACTGGCTAAAATACGAAAAAATTGCTCCGAATATGAATTCTGGGTGTGCGTTCGCGCAGCGGAATGTTGTTGAATTTAAAGATTTTAATTATGCAGATATTTAGTGTATGATGTCGTATAATTGTGTATGGTAAAAAAAAATTTGTGCACGCAGCCATTGTGGAGAAATTCACCAAAAACTGATTCCGCTGGGCGAACGTTGTCCTGGCGGAACTTTTTTTAATCCATAGACTTTAGAAGAAAAGAGATGTGTCCAAAAATTAGTGTGTATTTGTGTGTAATTGTGTATGTATGAATAAAATTAGTGCATGCATAAACTTCGGAGAAATTCAAGTTTCCGCTGCGCGAACGTTTGGCCATTAGCTAGTTTTCACATAAAGCGCTTACATAGAGAGCTGTAGATTTTTACATACGTTGTTTTGAATTTGTTTATATTTGTTTAAAAAACAGATTTAGAAAAAATCGTAGGCCTTAAAAGATAAAAATATAAACGTAAAATACGCTTATTAGGTCTTAGTTCTTAAATAGATATAGGATTGATCTAATCCTATATCTATTTACTTAAATTCGTAATAATAAATTATTATACTAGACATATATTATAATAAAATCGTAACAAAGTAGATGTTTTTCCTGGTTAAAGACAAACTACTGAATAGAAAATTACAGAATAACTACTGAATTAACTAAACGACCGACCAGATTGTAACGAAATGTTGAAAAGAAATATTTTTATTAAATAATCACCTTATATTTATTACCTATATGTAATGATATACGTATAAGGCAGATTTTTATTGCCATCTCTACACATAATCCCACAAAAAGAAAGTAGCTAATAAACACATCTCTTTTCTTCTAAAGTCTATGAATTAAAAAAAGTTCCGCCAGGACAACGTTCGCCCAGCGGAATCAGTTTTTGGTGAATTTCTCCACAATGGCTGCGTGCACAATTTTTTTTTTACCATACACAATTATACGACGTCATACACTAAATATCTGCATAATTAAAATCTTTAAATTCAACAACATTCCGCTGCGCGAACGCACACGAATTCTGGCGTAGTATGTAATTTAGTCAAATCTGGAGATTTTAGTTTTAGAGCAACTAGGAATGCATTAAAAACATGTACTTCAGGTTTTAATCCTTGCTGTGAATAAATAATTCAATATTTAATTTTTGTTTTTTTGTTTCACTGAGACCCATACATTTAATCATTAATGTCACCTTCTTTACTATACTTTTTTTTCTTCGTTGTCAGAAAGAAATTGTAAACGTGAGAGAGACATAACATTGTTATCTTGGGAGAGCTATTATTGTGTTGTTTTTTTGTAAGCTATCCAGTATAACTATAACTGAAAGTATGTAATTTTTATTGCATTTCTAGTCATTCTAAAACTAAAATCTGTAGATCTTACTTAATTATACTACCCCTGAATTAATAATAATAATAATAATAATAATAATAGGGCAATTTTTTGTGTTAGCCAATTAGAGTATGTTTCCACTGAAGCAGAGCTGGGCAGAGTGGAGCAGAGACGTGCAGGAATCGTCCAACCACAGACGAGATGAGTAATGCGATGAGGATTTCAACCATTGTGATTGGTCGATTCCTGCACGTCTCCGCTCCAGCCAGCTCCGCTTCAGTGGAAACACACACTAAGGATTAAAACCAGTAGTATCAAAATCAAAATCAAAATCAAAAGTCATTTATTCAAACTAGGCTGAGAATCAGCACTTTTCGAACGTCAAAATTACAAAAGACAGTCCCCCAAAACGCCCGCCCTTCACCACTTCCTAGTGCTTTCGCTGGGAAGAAGAAGTATGTTTTTATTACATTTGTTCTAAAACTAAATCTGCAGATTTTACTGAATCATAATACTACACTATGTATTACTACCCTTGAAACAATATTCAAAGCCTTTTTTTCGTATGTTAGCCAGACAATTGAAACCGGAAGTATGTATTTCTTTTTTATTCAATTTGAGTGATTTTTTTGAGATACTCCTCTTTGGTGCCAGATGTGGGGTATTTTCTATGGGAGATGAGACTTCTCCTTTCTCAGTAGCAGCTGTAGCCTGGAGTTGTGCCTGGTTGATGGTAATATGCTTGTTCTCTATTCCATGGGACTTAATAACGAAACTGGCATGTGGGAGAGAGAGTAAAAAAATCGTAGGAGTAACAAATATTATATTCATGTTGTTTGTTTTTATTATAAGGTATTTCTATGAAAATCCCTGGGTAATCATTTCACTGTTGATTGTGTTATCGTTTATCATTGAACAATATAAGTAATAGCAGGCAGCAAAGATAATATATGTTATAACATATCATGGGAGTTTTGGGTTTTTACATGCAGCAATCATTTTCAGTATAAAATTAAAACTAAATGATCCCACATTTTGTGTTGAAGTAACTGCAGACTGTAGATGAATATGCATTCAATGAGAATTTCTCACACTTATGTTGGACACTTCAAATCTTTTGCCAAAATTTTCTTAATTATTCATTACTTACTTAGATGTCTATTTTCCTTAAGTTTTTAATAGTGCTTGTAAATTGTGTGTGGTGTTTGTTGGTGTTTATGTTATAAATGCATGCTCCATAATTTTATAACAGTTCACCCTTTAAAAATATAATGGGGATATGAATAGCTCTCTGGAGCCCTAACTGCTGTGGCGGAGTAGCCTTGGACATGTTCCCAAAGCTGAGCGATTACTTTTTCTGTATTTTTAGAAATACTTATACTAACAAGGAAACCTCGCGAGGTGTCCCTCACCGATTTAGTTGCGGCTTTACTATAATATCTACATGAAAAATTATGAGATGTATATGTACTTATTTTTTCTTTTTTGCTAACAAACGTTTTAAAGGGGTGAAAATCACCCTCAAAGTTCATACCCCAAAATGATGGTATGCAGTTTCACATATTTCTAATGAAAATTTTCCAGAATGATTTTAACCATTAAAAAGAGCATAAAAATTTATGAAAAATACCTTTAGTCACATATTTATAAGACTTAAAATTTGGTCCCATTAAAAAATAATAAATAGTTTATAGGTTATCAATTTTTGTTAACTTTAATTTAAAAAAATTGTATATCCACAATTCTTATAAATATGTGAATAAAGGTATTTTTCATAATTTTTTATTTATAATTTAATGGTTAAAGTCATTTTGGAAAAATTTTATTAGAAATATGTGAAAACCGCAAACCATCATTTTGGGGTACGAACTTTGAGTGTGATTTTCACCCCTTTAAAACGTGTGTTAGCAAAAAAGAAAAAATACGTATCTCATCATTTTTCATGTAGATTATTATAGTAAAGCCGCAACTAAATCGGTGAGGGACACCTCGCGAGGTTTCCTTGTAAGAAATAAAATATACATATACACAAATATACCTAATTATAACAATAATATTGATTGGGCTTCTATAACACCCTCTTTAAAAAAGTATGCATTGAGAATGTAAAACCTAATCTTAGTATAACAACACTAAGTTCAGATTAGATTACTGTGCACTGCTCTACATATTTATTTGATAACAAACTGGAATTTAGGCATCATTTTGTTTCCTTATTTTTAGCACATATGTTATCAAAAACAATAACATGATACACATGATGAGTTTACGTCGAAAAATTGGATTTTATGTTGTTTGTCAAAACAATACTGTTATGAGATTGATTTCCTATGAGTTTGAAAACAGACAAGAGGCAGCTATGGGTAGCGGAGAGATGGAAGGTTTGTGTGTGCTGGCCAGTACTCACCCACATACAGAGCGGTTCCTGCATCATAAACGTCATGACGTCCACGAACTGCTCGCTCACGTTCCTGGAGCCGTTGAGCGCCAGCACCGGCGCCGGCACCAGGCGCTCGCCCTCGCCCGGCTCCATGGCGTCCTGCCGGGCCAGAGTCGCGTTCCCGCGCCAGTTCGGGTCACTAGTCACACTCAGCGCGTAATAAACAGCGATCGAAAGCAGCGAAACACTTCCCGCGGTGTAAACCTTGAGATTTGGCAAGGGCAACCTGTCTACTAGTGTCACAGGCATGGTGGACAACCAAATGTACTCTAGCGCGGTAGATAAACACTACTATACAACAATTTAGAACTTAATAACATTGGACTGTTTTCTAACGCAGTTTTATCAAAATATTAAGACACGACCCATCAAGCGCACTACGGCAGATAAACTGGGGTTACCACTTTAGCATAACGTAGTTTACCGGAGATTAAATAAAATTACAGTTGCAACTAATATTTTACCCCTACTTCTTAATAATTTATTTTTACTTCAACGATATCTTCAACGTAATAGATGTTGTCGAATTGACACAATGAAAGTGATTGCAGCATGAATGATTTCGCTGTAAGGTTAGATAATAAAGTTAATTTTAATCAAAACTGAAATAATGACGACGCTTTACATGAATGCCATCCCCATAGCCGTGAACAAGTGGCAGTTTTGGTCCATGGTCAAAACTGCCACTTGCTCACTTCAGATGTAGCTGACCTCTATCGCACTAAGTATTTGACAGCTAGCTGTCAATATCCATACATTTTTTTGTAAACAAGCCCCCGATGCGCAACTGTTGATTGCAGAAACCCAGGGATCCATATATTCCCCAAAGATGCTAAAAGAAGTAAACTGTGGGAGAGAACTCTCCGAAGAAAAAATTGGAAACTTAGTAAAAGAAGAAATTTGCGCGCTTTGACCATGCTTTTCTCCCTTCTCAACTCTCTCACTCCTCCTTCTTATCTCGTGTCTCACTTCCAATATCTATGTTCTTCTCATGCTAAGAATCTGCGTTCTTCTAACAACCTTCTCCTACTTTGTCCTTCTCATACCTCTGACTTTCTTCATTCTTCCTTTCATATTCAGTCCATTCTTCTTTGGAATGCGCTTCCTCTTGATATTAGGACGGCCACTAGTCGGTATGCATTTAAGCGGAAATTGCAGAGTTATTTTCAAAATAAATAGTGTAGTCATCTCAACACCTCTCTTCTTTGAATTCGTATATATTTATATATTATAGACATATATATATACTCATAAATATTTATATATTATAAATATATCACTACATAGTATAAAACAAAGTCGCTTCCCTGTCTGTCTGTCCCTATATATGCTTAGATCTTTAAAACTGCGCAACGGATTTTGATGCGGTTTTTTTTAATAGATAGAGTGATTCAAGAGGAAGGTTTATATGTATAATACATGCATAATATAGTAGAGAAACACTGATCATTTTAGAGGTTTCTAATGTGATGTCGTAAATAAACACATTTTTTTGCGCTTACATTGTAAACGCTGGCTGAACCCGTCGAGATAGATCAAAATAATGTACAGACGCCAGCACATCAAGGTAAACTGTCGGATTTTCCCAATCAACTTTGAACCTTATGCTTTAGTGATAAAGTTGAAAATCTATTAAAGAAATCTGACAGATTGTAGTAGCTTGATGTGCTGGCGTCTGTACTACAGTATTGTACACCTTAAAAAGGTCTACAAAAAAGTCCGCGATGGTATATGTCTATCTCTTAGGGATAACCCACAATAACCATTTTTTATCCTATACTTTTTACGAGAAATATTGGCTCTAAAATTATCAGTGTTTCTCCATTCCACCCGTGCGAAGCCGGGGCGGGTTGCTAGTATTATATATACAGCGTGTAACGGAAGGGGGGTATCAACCCTGAAGGAGGTGAATGTGCTCATGAAACTCAACAACTTTCCCCAAAGAACATAGGTCGAAATATGAAAAAAAAATTTGGCCCTCCCATAGTAAATCAATCAGCTAGTAGTCAGTTTTGTAAGGGAGGGCCAAATTTTTTTTTCATATTTCGACCTATGTTCTTTGGGGAAAGTTGTTGAGTTTCATGAGCACATTCACCTCCTTCAGGGTGGATACCCCCCTTCCGTTACACGTTGTATATATATTATAGTAAATCGTATGTATGTGTTTATAGCCTATTTATGTATTTGTATAAGTTTTTTATTTTTTTTTTATTTTTATCATCGTCGTGTCAACCAAAGCACCTGCCATCTAATCTCTTCACCACCCTTGGTTGACTGGTAGAGAATGCCTAAGGCATTAAGTCCGCCTTTGTACCTTTTGTGCGAAAAGTTTAAATAAATAAATAAATAAGGCTTTGTTCTATTAATTTTAAGCCAGGCGGTCGATTCTGTAAAAATCTCACCGTGAAATCATAAGTGAAGTGAGCACTTAATAGTGTTAATCCCTAGCGAATGACAGCTCACTCCACGCTCACTTCACCCAAGCTTTCACGGTGAGATGGTTACAGAATCGCACGGCAGAAGACATTTTTAGAGAAACGAAAGAAAGGAGTTTTATGTAATACAAACAAAACAACCCATCATTTATAAAATGGTCATAATTTAATTACCTTTCTACTAAAGCTACTTTATTACCGCTGGTAAACTCTTCCCTATTTCTTAGCTCCGCTGTTAGTTGAACTACACTCCACCCGGATATAATATATATTACGATGTGATCGAGCGGATGGTCGAAAGCAAGGCGGCGCGCTTCTCGTGGCTGCGACAACTACTTATCTTGGACGCGTCGATAGACAATTGTGTGTTCGAAATGGTTTGTGCGACGGTACATTTAAATAAACGTTTTTTGTTTGTGTGTTGTGTTGTCTACATTCCGCCAGGTAGTTCGGAAAATGATTACATGTTGTTATTTAGAATAATAGACAAATTGTGTGATAGGTATGGAGAAGTTATTGTAATTGGTGATTTTAATTTGTATTCTTGTCCTGCTAATATTAGTGATTATTTCGAATGTTTTTTATCATTTTGCGAGTTCACTCAAAGTAACGCAATACCCAACCATTTAGGTCGTCAGTTGGATTTGGTTCTGAGTGCGGGCATTAGCGGAGGAGCGACGGTGGTAGCGGCGGATGAGGCGCTGGTGCTGGTCGACGCGCACCACCCGCCGCTAGCGGTTAGCGTGCGCCCCGCTTCCGCCCCGCCGACGTCCCCCGCCGTCGCCCGCGATTCTAGTGCACACCATATTAGACCACAGTGGAATTGGAATAGGGCTGATTTTGAACTGTTATATTCTAGGATTCTTTCCATTGACTGGAGTATGATGTACGGAATTCATGATTTAGAAGAAATGTTGAACTTCTTTTATGATATTATTAATTGTACTATTAATGGTTGCGTACCCCGGAAAAAGCTTAGTAGTGGAAATTCGCGGTATGTATACCCAGTATGGTACACGAGAGTTATAATAACAAATATACAAATTAAAGCCAGACTTCACAAAAAATTCAAAAAAACTAAGTTGGATAATGATTATCAAAAATTTGCGGAATGTAGAACTCGTATAACAAAGTTAATAGAAACTGCGCATATACAACATAAACATAAAATTCAGTATCAATTTGTAAAGGATCCGAAATCGTTTTGGCAGTATATAAGATCGAAAAGAAAAACACCAAATAAGCAGAGTATCATAAAAGAAGGTCAACATCTAACAGATGATGAGTGTGCTGTGCAGTTCGCTGACTTTTTTGAGTCTGTGTACAGCAAGGAGCCACCCAAACTGGATGCGTGCGCGGTGGCGGTGGAGGTCGGCGCGACCAGTGCACGGGTACACCTTGAGACGCTGAGTCTAGCGGAAGTTCGGCAGGCGCTGGGGAGTCTCAAGCCAAAACGTTCGTCTGGCCCAGACGGGATACCAGCGTTTCTGTTCCGAGACTGCGGGAGGGTACTGGCGGAGCCATTACTTCACATTTTTAATGCATGTTTACATCAAGCCACGTTCCCTCAAAGGTGGAAGATCACGCGCGTTGTTCCGGTTCCTAAAGGAAAGCTAAGTTCAGATACCTGTAATTATAGACCGGTGGCTGTACTCTCCACGCCTGCTAAAGTACTCGAGTCGGCTATTCAACGCTCCGTTCAGGAACAAATGCGTGCGCGTCTGACAGATGCGCAGCATGGGTTCCGACCTAGACGCAGCACTGCTACAAACCTTATTAACTTTATGGTATAGGTGGTGCCGGCAGTAGACTCGGGGGTACAGGTAGATGCTGCGTACTTCGATTTTAAAAAGGCGTTCGATACGGTGGATAGTGACATCTTGTTAAGGAAGCTCGTGAAAATTGGATATACACTATCTCTGCTACAGTTCTTCGCTAGCTATATGGAGGATCGCCAGCAATATGTCGACTACAATGGCTGTGTATCTCAACACGAGATCGGGCGTGAGCCAGGGCAGCAATGTAGGGCCTCTCGAGTTTATTGTAAATAGAAGTCACCTCGAACATGGCGCATTCATTTGGGCTCCTCATGAGGCGAAATATAGTGTTATGTTGGAACGTATCCAAAATAAGTTCACGCGACACTTGTATTACAAGCTGTATGGGGTATATCCATTATACCCATTGATGTACCCTATACTTTTTGTTCTGGGTATGGTAGGGTATAACACTCTAAGAGTACGACGGGAGTTTTCGCTCGTAGCGTATGTATTGAAACTACTACGTGGCGTGGCGCATAACCCGGGAGTGCTGCGGCACCTACAGCTGTACGTGCCTGACCGGTACGTGTGGAGGCGGCAACGCCCGCCCCTGCTCGCTGTGCCTGCGGCCAGGACCAACCTGCTGGCGAGAACTCCTCTCACTAGAGCCATATGCGTGGTGAATGAGGTTCACGGGAGGGTTGATGTATTGTGGTGCAACTTGAGTGAATTCGCAAAAGTTACACTATATGTAATAAGTTATTTAGATTAACGTATTTTTTATCACTACATAGTATAAAACAAAGTCGCTTCCCTATCTGTCTGTCCCTATATATGCTTAGATCTTTAAAACTCCGTAACTGATTTTGATGCGGTTTTTTTTAATAGATAGAGTGATTCAAGAGGAAGGTTTATATGTATAATACATGCAAAATATAGTAGAGAAACACTGATAATTTTAGAGGTTTCTAATGTAATGTCGTAAATAAACACATTTTTTTGCGCTTATATTGTAAACGCTGGCTGAACCCGTCGAGATAGATCAAAATAATGTACTACAGTATTGTACACCTTAAAAAGGTCTACAAAAAAGTCCGCAATGGTATATGTCTATCTCTTAGGGATAACCCACAATAACCATTTTTATCCTATAATTTTTACGAAAAAAATTATCAGTGTTTGTCCATTGCACCCGTGCGAAGCCGGGGCGGGTCGCTAGTCTAGGTATAAGGTGTAGATTTAGGGTTTAGTTAGTAAGGCCACTCTGTCGCATACTAACATATACATACTACATAAGACTGTTATAAATAAATAAATCCACTTCAAATCGCATATATTTTCTCCAGTTTTCGTTTATTTTATGATCTCCACAACAGTAAACACAAACACAACCAATGCGGTTTGGATAACCTATGATGAGCTTCCAGTTTTCAACCCCATTGTCCCCATTAATACATTTTTTCCAGTTTTGGATTATTTGAAAGATTTTAACATATATCTGGGGTAATTTTAAATGACGGATGGTATCACTATAAATGTGGTCGTTTAGACATCTGTGTATTCGACTGAAAGACTTGTATCTATGATCATGAATAAAATTATTTAAAAAAAAAAATCGTGCAGAAATTCAGCCCTATCTGACCTTTTTGGGCAGGATTTCACGGGATGAGAAATTGATTTTTTGTTTTGTTCAAGCTAATGTTTACATTTTTTATTACTGTGATAACAACACACCAAAGAATTATACAAGTTGCATAATCAGATTTCTTAAACAGCACTAAGGAAGGGTTGATTTTTCAATCGACAGATCATTTTTATTCGGGAAAAAAACAAAATTGACGTCTGACAGATTTTGTATGGAAGAACTCAAAAATTCAAAATTATTCCTAACTTATAATTATCTGGCGTTGGAAAAATCAGCCCTAAAAATGTAAGATATATTATATATATATTAAATTATTATTTTATATATATATTACAGCACGTTAACGGAAACGTCAGATTGACATAAACAGCTGATTGAAATTACGAACATCAAAATGGTATTTGGTCGTATTTGGTGCATTCTTTGTATTGTTTTCCCATTTTTCGTCTAGGATCAGACAAGGATATTCGATAGGGTTCGTACTTCGTAGAAAGAAGGCGGTGTTTTTTATTTCTGATTCAATTCAACTTAGTTTCATTGATCTCATTGAAGTATTGATATATTTCGCGATCTTGGTGTTGTAATCTAGAGGGATAAATAGAAATGTCGGAGAGAGACTACGCACCGCTGAGCATAGCCTGCGTTCGCGGGCTGTGCGACAAGATATATGACAAGAGGAAGTTTGCTGGCGTCGAGATTGAGAAGTGAGTGCTATTTCACTACATTCAAACCGCCCATTTATGAATAGGCTTTCTGTGCTGAATATAGACACATAAACGATTCCTAAGATGCTTGACATCAATACTAGCTTTCGCCTTGATGTTGATGGTTGTAGCTACAGTGTATCATAGGGGAACTGGTGGACTGGGTGGTTACCCCGCTATACATACCAATTTCAATGACTTTACAAAATTGCATATCAATACTATATTACATTTTTTTTTTTTCAAAAAGCTGCAGAGTTGAGATACTAAAGTGCCTTCACACCTGTAAATACAGATATACAAAAAATATTGTAATCTCAGGATGGTGAAAGACTTCAGTGATGCGAAGAACACAAGTCAGATCAAGAGGCTGATCCGGGTGCTCGGTCAGGACCTGATGTCCTCCACCAACCCTAATGTAAAGAATGGAGCGCTCATGGGCCTGTCCTCTGTGGCCGTCGGCTTGGGTAAGGTCAGTGTTGAATGAAAATTCTATCTTACTTAATAATTGGCTTTTTATTCAGTTTGTTATCAATCACTGCGGGGCACAATTTTAGCCCCTTCAAGTGCAAGTCTTTGAAGCATACATGAGACAATGTAACAGTGAGCAAATTTATTGCCAGATTACATGATATGCTGTCTCACTTCCACCTGGGTTTGACTTATAGTATTCTATTCTATTTTTAATTATGACAAGTAAAGCTGATGTTGACTATTCTGCCAATGTCAAAAGTGAATTGGAAAAGCAGGTGTGCATTATTTTAAAAGATAAAAATGTTTGATGCTACAGTTGAACTTAATATAGATCTTGTGGGGTTAGTACAGTAGCCGGCATATAACTTGGCAAGAGTCCTCCCCTTTTCCTCTCATTTCTTTAACTTTCTTCTAAACAGACGTGTTTAAAATAAATTGTGGAAATAACCGTAGAATAATTACAAGCAATCGAAAGTGATAATTTTTTTGTTGCACTAAGTGTACGTGCGCAAACTTATTCCCACTACGGCACAACCTTGCCAAGTTACGTGCCGCCGACTGTACTGGCCTGAAACAGACTTAAATAAAGATTAAATTAAGAGTTTTAACCCATTCGCTGTGGCGATAAAAATTACGCATATTAGCCAAGTGCGGGACGGTTCTCCTCTCGAACGCCGAGGGGCGTCCCTCCGCACCTGAATATTAATTCAAAAACGCCGACAGGCGCGTCCGCCGCAGCGAATGGGTTAATTACTCAAGTATGAATTTTATGTGGTGGCAACATTTAAATGATGTGTAAGTTGACATTTCAATTTAAGGATTGGGAAGTTAGTATTCAAGATTACCTACTTATTAATCTTACTAGAACACTTAATCTAAATAACTGTGATAGTTTATAGTTATTTTACTTTATCGCTACTAAAAAAATTAAATCAATTTGCAAATCCTACCATGGCTTAACCTACTTCCTACTATCCTACTAAATTATAAACGCGAAAGTTTGTGAGGATGGATGGGTGGATGGATGTATGGATGTTTATTACTCTCTCACGCAAAAACTACTGAACGGATTTTGATGAAAATTCACAGTTTAATATAGCTTATACATCAGAATAACACATGGGATACTTTTTATCCCGATATTCACATAAACATCATAAAGACATGCAACTGGCTTAACCCGCGCTGTCTCGCGCCTTCTCTGTACGAGAAGAGTCCTTTTCCATGCAGTGGGACAATAATAGGCTGGTATTATTATTTGTGTGGCGCAGGGCTGCGTCGACTACCTGCCGGAGCTGGTGCACCCGATCGTGGCGTGCTTCAGCGAGGGCGAGTCGCGCGTGCGCTACCAGGCGGCCGAGGCGCTGTTCAATGTGTTAAAGATCGCGCGAGGCGAGGCGCTGGCGCACTTCCCGCTCGTGTTCGACGCACTGGCGCGCCTCGCCGCCGACCCCGAGCTGCAGGTCAAGCAGGGCGCTGAGCTGCTCGACAGACTCGTCAAGGTAACCGACACTTCGTAACATTCAACATTTTATGGATGAGGATTCACATTTAACAAGAGACTACACCGAATTTCTAACTTAGGTAAAGTTCAAAATCGAAGGAAGTGGAAACCAAGTGTTTCAAGATTCACATCTATCTAGAGATCTATTTCGGTCTTTATGTTGGTTTTATTTCGAATATGCAATAGGGGCGTATGAATTCGCTCACGTGGTAAGACAGCTTGATGTTGATACAATATACAGCAGAATAAAGCGTGGAACATCTGAACATACACACTGAATATACACACTGAACATACACACTGAACATGTTGCCTCGTTGAGGACGACGCCGACAAGGTAAGTAAGGATTGAACCCCTAAAGTAAAGTCCGAACGTATCAAAACTAATTTTGCACCTAAGATTGATTAAATGTGAAAGTTTTCTATTGCTGTGACAGTATTTTTATTAGGCATGTATTTAACGCGGCGACAAATTAATCTGGGTTGGCGACAAATTAATATGGGTTGGCGACAAATTAATCTGGGTTGGCAGCTACGGACGGCGGATAAAAAGTAGAAAATGGGCATTCTTAAATTAAACAACGAGGTTGTATATCAAGTTAACTAATTATCTTTAATAATAATAATTAGAAATAGTCGACGGAGCCCCGCTTCGCGGGGCCCCTATTTCCGCCTGCAGGATTTAAAGGAACCCAACACGAACCTAACACGAACCTAACACGAAGGAGGTTAATATTAGTCGCCATGTCATTATTTTTAGTCGCCATGTCATTATTTTTAGTAGCAAATAGTTAGTCGCCCTTTTAAATTGTTAGTCGCCTGGAAAATAATATTCCTTTTTATTATTTGTAAATGGAAAAAAGATTGTTAAAACACAGTTTACCTGCATAGCTGCTCAAAGTATAATAAAAATATAAAAGCATAATAGTGAGATGAGCTGTTGGTTAATGCTTTTTTATTTGTTCAACTGAACATAACTGCACTCTCTCCGCAAAGTAGATAAATATATGAATTTGCATCTACCTTTTACCTATGTATGCTCCGTGCTATCTCTGCCGTCAAACTATCAAAACTA
Source organism: Eremobia ochroleuca (assembly GCA_949629135.1). Classification (NCBI taxonomy): domain Eukaryota; kingdom Metazoa; phylum Arthropoda; class Insecta; order Lepidoptera; family Noctuidae; genus Eremobia; species Eremobia ochroleuca. Next base: position 642,667 of record OX451401.1, on the reverse strand, counting down.
CTCCATATTTGAGTCAGTAATGGAAGATGTACTAGCAAAACTTGGAACTGGTAAAAAATGGCTATTTATCTATACTTCAATATTAATATCTTAGAGAATAGTTCAAAGTCGATTATTAAGTCTCTGCTCGTGCGACTCAAAAGACCCTTTTGGATTTGGGATCGGAAGTTCTCCCGTACGCGGCATATTCACCAGACTTGACCTCATCTGATTATCATTTGTTGCGGTCAATGCAGCACAGCTTAGTGGATAAACAGTTCAAAACGCTTGATGATGTGCGTAAATTCGTCGATGGATTTATCGCCTCAAAGCCTGTAAGTTTCTTTCGCGACGGCATCCGTATGCTGCCCGATAGATGGCGCAAGGTCATACACACAATGACAGTAATTATAAGGACAATTTGATTGCTGCGTTTGCTCTCCTGCGTTACCGGGTACACAACGACACAACCAGTATTTACTATCGCAACAATAAACAACATAAGCCCAAAGGCATTCTCATTAATTAAATGGGAGTTTTAGCCAGAAATATTACTGTTATCGCCTTCACCGCGTGGGTACTCCCAGCTTATGTCATTATTATTAAGCTGGGTATCCATTTGAGGCAGCCTCGGGCCGAGCGGTTGCCTCGACCCGAGGCAGATCTAGTGGAGACCGTGCCGCGAGTCGAGGCTTGCCGCGACTTGAACCAAACGAGGCGGCCGCGCAGCGAGCCAAATCGTGTCGGTAAATGGCCATGCTCAAAGACGCCTCAGTGTGAGGCGTGCGTTCAGTGGAGACGGACGTACGTGTGCTCGGCACGCAGCAAAATGGATAATGAGAAATGTATCGAATTAATTAAGTTAATGAGGAATTGAGAAAATCGTGGCTCGGGTTGAGGCTTGCCGCTCGATACGATATTATGTGTGCTCAAGTGGAGACGCATGTACTTTCCGCAGCCCGCGGCACGCTCAGGATGAGGCAGCTCGTCACGAGGCTGCGCAAATGGATACCCAGCTTTACACACGTGTTGTTTTTTTTTTTTTAATAAATAGTCCACATTGGAATACTTATTTACTATATATGTATTTTGGGTAGGTTTAGGGAGAAAATATGTTTGGCTCAAACCTGAGATGATCAGTGGACGATCAAGACTAAAAATCATACATACATACATATGTAGGTACAAACGCCAGCACGTCAAGCTACCCGAAACTGTCAATTTTTCCCAATCAACTTACAACCTAATGCTAAAGCATTAGGTTGTAAGTTTATTGTTGTTGGTTGTAGGTTGATTAATTTATTTAATAGATTTTCAACTGTATCGCTAAAGCGATACAGTTGAAAATCTATTAAATAAATTTGACAGATTGTAGTAGCTTGATGTGCTAGCGTCTATAATACCTGTTAAAATCATAACTCATTTTTGCTTCGCCGTATTCGGGTACAAAGTGGATATCCTTTTTGTTGGTAGGACATAGTGACGGAGAGCCAGACGTTCGAGCTGGCGGCGTTCATTCCGATGCTACGCGAGCGCATCTACACGCGCAACGCGTTCGCGCGTCAGTTCATCGTATCGTGGGTGTCCGTGCTGGACGCCGTGCCAGACATCGACCTCATCCCGTACCTGCCCGAGCTTCTCGACGGGCTCTTCAAGATGCTGGACGATGCCAACTCAGAGATCAGGCGGATGTAAGTCAGCTGTACCTCATCATCATTACTGGCAGCCTTATTCCACCCAGTGCTGAGTATAGGCCTCCTCCAATTGGTACCTGCTTATATAAAAAAACAGGAATGTATAATTCTAATAGATGCCTTACCCCTCAGTCTGGTAGGAAAAATAATAACAAATTGAGGCGAACATCAAGCAAGGTATCCACACCGATAAAGTGTACCCAACAGCCGTCATCGGGGATATCATTCGAAAAAGAGAACATTTCTTCTATCAACAGCTGTCCTATTACAGCACGTGAAAGCTTTTATAACAGTCCTACTAAAAAGACTAACAAATAATCTCGGCGGTCGGCTTCCAGTCTAACTGGATGCATCTGAATACCAGTATTTTACATGGAGCGACTGCCCATCTGACCTCCACAACCCAATAACTGGGTAATACGATACCCCTAGGTAAGACTGGTTGTCAGACTTTCGGGCTTCTGATTACCAGTAACGACTGTCAAAGATGCATATGCATGCTGGCCACACAAACGTAATCGCACAGAGTATAGGTAAATGTCGTCATCTACTAAAAGAAATATTAAAAGTTGGGTATACATAGAAAATGAATAAATATAAAGCAGATTTGGACAATAGAAAACCCCATAACGCCCGTCCTATTATACACGATAAGGATAGTCAAACGGCACCCCATAACGATATTATAAGCAATAATGATGATATTGTAAGTACTGCCGGTCGATTCTGTAAAAATCTCACCGTGAAATCATAAGTGAAGTGAGCTTGAAGTGAGCAGTGTCAATAGTGTTAATACCTAATGACAGCTCACTCCACGCTCACTTCACCCAAGTTTTCACGGTGAGATGGTTGCAGAATCGCACGGCAGGTGTCAGCGTGCCTGGCACAACAGCACCGCCAAGGTTTTTTCGTACATATATTCTGCATCAAAATATAAATGGACTTTTGAGCAAACAGGACATCTTTATGGTTTCGTTAGACGACCTAGCTTGTAATGGAAAAATGCTGATGTACAGACGCCAGCACATCAAGCTACCCGAAACTGTCAAATTTTCTCAATCAACTTTAAACCGTATGCTTTAGCGATGAAGTTGAAAATCTATTAAAGAAAGGAGGGGTTTCGATAAGGCCCTTTATTGGCCCCCGTGAATCATATTTTTTAAAGTTTATAATCTAGACCATTTTTTTTATTTTTATAATGTGCATAATATAAGGCTTTTAAAAATACATATACTTTTTGTGTAACTTGATAGGACATTTATGAAAGGAACCGCTTAACTTGGCTTGTTTTACAAAAATGCGTCATTTCTGTAGTTTTTGCCATCTTTATTTAGTTATTGTATATAGAGCGCAACCAAGTAACAAAGCGGTTTTCATATATGTGGTGCACAAATACGTAAGCTATTACATATATAAAAATTGTCGTGTTACTACACTGCGCTCATGGTATAAAATAAATAAATTGTATTTAGGATAATAGTTAATAATGTACTGATTGACTGATTTTACTATATTTAAAAATCTACAACCTATGGATACAATATCATCCTACTGGAGTTTCATCTTGGTATTGCCAGTGCAAGGTTGGAGCACGTGTTGTTGGATGTTGTGCTCACGTAGCTTCAGTATTGTGGTTCATTAGCTATTACAGGCATTTGGAGCTGCAACAAATAAAGTATTCTTCTCACTACGAAGATTGTATTGAAGATGCTGCAGTTGAATGGTCAGATCAAGAAGCGGAGGACTCTACGTAATATATTAATGTTTTTTGCACCTTGTTTAAGTTTCATTTCTCAAAATAAAACCGATAATTATAATATTAATTAGGATATTTTGTCATTTTGTTCTCATCAACTGGTAATCAAACATTTACCTTAAACACATAAATATAGGGAATATTGGCTGTTGCTATATATATTTGTAAATTTTAAGTGTAGTCCTATAAACACAATATTAAAATAATATAAAATTTAGGGGGGCCGGTAAAGGGCCTTATCGAAACCCCTCCTTTAACAGATTGTAGTAGATTGATGTGCTGGCGTCTGTACTATGCTTATCTGAACATAATATCATTAATTCCGATCTTGATCTTCTACATATGCATAATTATACTCTGGCTGCTTACTTCACCCGCAAGACTAGACACGGTGGCACATGCATTCAAAAGGCGCTCCCTCACCGGGAGCATTCGCGTGTAATGTAACGTTACAGAGTCGAGCATTACATCAGTGACGGAGGAAAATCGAGCATTACAGCGCGCACCTTGTGACAAATGATACAATGTGTAATACCTTGATACAACTTGTAACATCAATGCGCTCCAATTGTAATTTGTCCGGCGGGCCGCGGAGCGCTCCCCGCCCTGCAATCTTTAATGTCACATTAGACGCGAATGCTCGTCAGTCAGGGAGGTAGTATTCTAATGTAATGCTCAAAATCGAATTTGAAATTTTACATTAGAGGCGAATGCTCCTGGTGAGGGAGCACCTTAATAAGAACTGGACTAAAATTTAAATCTATTGATGAAGTTGCTAGACACAGTATATCAAACATAATCGAGTGTTGCGCTGCGGAGCTGACCGAACATAAGATTCTGTAGATGCGTATTATCTCTGTCACATCTATAGAATCCCAAACAGTACAGAAGTAAAAAGTATGTTCGATACGTTTATTTGCATTTTAAATAACGTAATCAACTGTATTAATTTAATTCAAACAAAAAATTGATTTTATGTGAAGATTTTAACATAGAACTTTAAAAAAAAAAACAAAATATTCAGAACAATTTAACCATTTGCTAACTGGGTTTAACCACATTCAAGTAAAATTTTCCCCGCGATTAAGTAGTGGTACCTGTATTGATAATATCATACACAATGTCAGGGTGAAATTGTAGAATTTGCAGTATTGAACCACAAAGCACAGTTGCTAAAGACCACACCTGCCCTGTTCAGAGGTCATGCCTATCTAGGTACTGGTATTGCACAAGGCTTGATTATTTGAACGAAAATGTATCTCAAGGTCATTGGGCATATCTGACCCGCTTTGCGAAGAGTAGCGGCATTAAACTACCAAAGTGTAGCAAATCAGCAGACAATATTAATGAATTTAAAAAGAAGTTATTTGTATGTCTGATCGAGAAGACATATTACTCTATTGAGGAATTCCTTAATGACCGAATATAATTATGTGTAATTGGCTGTGAAGTATTGCTTGCTTGTTATAATAATGGTACTATATGTATATGCTGACTGATGTTCTAACTATGTAATATGATGCTTTTATCTGACATTCCATTATTTATTTATTTTACCATTTATGTACACATATATATAAACAGACAAGAAAAAAGCAGAACAGAAAAATAGGTACAAAGGTGATGCTTATTTCTTAAGAAATCTCTTCCAGCATACCTGCGATAGGACATTAGATAGAGAGATGTAGACAGCGTGTGAAAGAGTAAAGGAGACAAAAAGAATACACAAAATCGTAATCTATTATTCACTTAAAAAACTAAACAAATACTATGAGAATATACTTACATACATACATACAAATAAACATACATACATACATACATACTTCTAAAATAAATATCACTATGAAGTTAATAAATATCACGTAATCAAAATAATAAATACATACACAACTATGATGAAGTGGAAAGATAGTGTTCTTTTACTCTTCTTTTAAAAACTGCAATAGTCCTGCTATTTTAATTGTATTGATGATTAAATATTGATATTAATATTATTATTATTTGTACTCCACCAAGTCGTAGGACACAGAGTTCATAATAATTATACTCGACTGTAACACCTATTGTAACCTATGTTCACAAATAAATCAATTGAATATAATGTTCAAAAACCACAAATCCAAGAAAGATCAGTTTTCTGAGTGTTCAAAACGACACGACCGTATCTTCTTTCTTTTCTTTTTTGACACGCCAAAATTGATAAGCTTCTTAACATTGTACTGACAGGGAAATTAATTATTAGGATTGGCATACTACGTCAATTTGCCGTGTTATAGCCAATTCATACGACTGTCAAAGAATGACAGTTGTGACTTGAAATTAAGGACGATTTTAGCTCTTTCATTTTTAATTGGTGTACCCTTAATTTCCCGGACTTTACAAGTTTCGTGGCCTCTGAAAACTTACTAAATTAGTTGTTAATAATTCCAGGTGCGACGTTCAATTGAATGAGTTCTTGAGGAGTATAAAGAAAGACCCGTCGCGAGTGGACTTCCAGGCCATGATCAACATACTGATCACGCATGCGCAGTCGCCTGAAGAAATGTTACAGGTCAGTCAAATGGCAAGCGGTCGTTAAGAAGTAGTTTCGGTTAACCAGGCAGGCTGGATTGAACCGGGTTACTGGTTGTTAGTATACCTTCGCTCCGATTTAGAGTAATAATCGCACGATCACATCGCGTTTCGACGGGGGTTGCGCTTCCACTCAGAGTAATATTTCCATGCATTCGATACGTATTCTATCACTACATAGTATAAAACAAAGTCGCTTCCCTGTCTGTCTGTCCCTATATATGCTTAGATCTTTAAAACTCCGTAACGGATTTTGATGCGGTTTTTTTTAATAGATAGAGTGATTCAAGAGGAAGGTTTATATGTATAATACACGCAAAATATAGTAGAGAAACACTGATAATTTTAGAGGTTTCTAATGTAATGTCGTAAATAAACACATTTTTTTGCGCTTACATTGCAAACGCTGGCTGAACCCGTCGAGATAGATCAAAATAATGTACTACAGTATTGTACACCTTAAAAAGGTCTACAAAAAAGTCCGCGATGGTATATGTCTATCTCTTAGGGATAACCCACAATAACCATTTTTATCCTATACTTTTTACGAAAAAAATTATCAGTGTTTCTCCATTGCACCCGTGCGAAGCCGGGGCGGGTCGCTAGTTCTATCATAAATGTCTGTTGTACTTATAATGAGGGCTATCGTTTTTGTGCTCAACAGTTAGCGCCACTGGCAAGTAACGTCCTGTCAGTAATTTTCAGTGACATTTGATATTTTTAGAGACCTAACTGTACCCCAGGTCATCGGACCACCTTGTGGGAAGCCTTCTAACGCAACGTCTTACGGTCCGCGGTCGCCACTCCAGAACATTTCGGCCCCATCGCCCATCTTTTCTGCTAGCAATGTGCCACTCAACACGTGTCCACTGCCACTCAAGTTTGGCCATTCTTCGGGCTATGTCGGTTACCTCGGCCACCAAGGGAAGCGCACAACCGGTAGAAGTGGCGCTGCTTGAGGGAGGCCTGTGTCCAGCAGTGGACATCTGTCACCTGAAATGATGATGACGAACTGTACCCCAGCAGCACTAGCTTCGCCTCTAGCGGCGAATTCAAATGCGATGAATATATCCAGTTGTTTCACTTGTAGTTGACGGCAATAACGTGGATCAAGGAGTTCGTGGAGCTGGCGGGCGGCGCCACGCTGCCGCACGCGTCCGGCGTGCTGTGCGCAGTGCTGCCGTGCCTCGCCTACTCCGACGAGCCCAGGAAGAGTATCCTTTACTACCACTAGCTTATAGACACACTGTATTCTAACTTAAGACTTAATGTGAAGTAGAACTGAGGCACCTGGACCTGCCTGCAACGGCTGCCACATCAGTCTCAGTTACCAACACATCTATACATTTCGCTGAAGTTTCATTCAAAAGTCACTATAAAATGACTCAGTTTGAAAAGATTTTAAGCGTAACTGTAATATCAAATTTAGTTACTCATTTTGTACTTCATTGTCAATTTTATTAATAGCCGCCGAAAAAGCTGCACCAATTCTTGTCACTGTTTTTTTCCGTTTTATAGCGATCACACGATTGACGGCTAGTGGCAGTCGTAACTTGAGTACATAGATGGATAATTTGAGTTGATAGTCAATTCCGACTACGCCTTCAATCGAATTAATTAAAAAATGTACGTCTACGTCTTACAACTAACAAGTCCTTAGCAAGTATTTAGGCATACGCGAGACGGCCGCCACAGTGAACTTCCTACTCACCAAGCTAGTGGTGTCGCGCGGGGCGGCGGGGGAGGGGGAGGGGGAGGGGGAGGGGGCCGAGCGCGAGGGGGAGGGGGCGGAGGGGCGGCTGAACCTGGACGCCGTGGTGGGCACCCTGACGCAGCTGCTGCACCACAGCTCCGTGCACACCAAGGTGGCCGCGCTGGACTGGATCCTGCACCTCTACAACAAGCTGCCCAACGAGGTGAGCCAATACTCGTATTACTTTACGGGCAGACGTATTGCTGCACAGGTTGTTGTGCCACTTCTTTCCAACTAAAACACTAGAAAGTAGTGAAGGATGGAAGTTTTGGGGGACTATCTCATCTAAGTGTGACGTTCAAGAAGTGCTGATCGTTAGTGATTTGTTTGGTGCAGATGTTCCAGCAGACGGACAAGCTGTTCGTGAGCGTGGTGGGCAGCCTGACGGACGGCTCGCACGAGGCCGTGCGGCGCTCGCTGGCCGTGCTGGCCGAGGTGTGCTCGTGCGCCGGTGAGTGAGCGTGCTGGCCGAGGTGTGCTCGTGCGCCGGTGAGTGAGCGTGCTGGCCGAGGTGTGCTCGTGCGCCGGTGAGTGAGCGTGCTGGCCGAGGTGTGCTCGTGCGCCGGTGAGTGAGCGTGCTGGCCGAGGTGTGCTCGTGCGCCGGTGAGTGAGCGTGCTGGCCGAGGTGTGCTCGTGCGCCGGTGAGTGAGCGTGCTGGCCGAGGTGTGCTCGTGCGCCGGTGAGTGAGCGTGCTGGCCGAGGTGTGCTCGTGCGCCGGTGAGTGAGCGTGCTGGCCGAGGTGTGCTCGTGCGCCGGTGAGTGAGCGTGCTGGCCGAGGTGTGCTCGTGCGCCGGTGAGTGAGCGTGCTGGCCGAGGTGTGCTCGTGCGCCGGTGAGTGAGCGTGCTGGCCGAGGTGTGCTCGTGCGCCGGTGAGTGAGCGTGCTGGCCGAGGTGTGCTCGTGCGCCGGTGAGTGAGCGTGCTGGCCGAGGTGTGCTCGTGCGCCGGTGAGTGAGCGTGCTGGCCGAGGTGTGCTCGTGCGCCGGTGAGTGAGCGTGCTGGCCGAGGTGTGCTCGTGCGCCGGTGAGTGAGCGTGCTGGCCGAGGTGTGCTCGTGCGCCGGTGAGTGAGCGTGCTGGCCGAGGTGTGCTCGTGCGCCGGTGAGTGAGCGTGCTGGCCGAGGTGTGCTCGTGCGCCGGTGAGTGAGCGTGCTGGCCGAGGTGTGCTCGTGCGCCGGTGAGTGAGCGTGCTGGCCGAGGTGTGCTCGTGCGCCGGTGAGTGAGCGTGCTGGCCGAGGTGTGCTCGTGCGCCGGTGAGTGAGCGTGCTGGCCGAGGTGTGCTCGTGCGCCGGTGAGTGAGCGTGCTGGCCGAGGTGTGCTCGTGCGCCGGTGAGTGAGCGTGCTGGCCGAGGTGTGCTCGTGCGCCGGTGAGTGAGCGTGCTGGCCGAGGTGTGCTCGTGCGCCGGTGAGTGAGCGTGCTGGCCGAGGTGTGCTCGTGCGCCGGTGAGTGAGCGTGCTGGCCGAGGTGTGCTCGTGCGCCGGTGAGTGAGCGTGCTGGCCGAGGTGTGCTCGTGCGCCGGTGAGTGAGCGTGCTGGCCGAGGTGTGCTCGTGCGCCGGTGAGTGAGCGTGCTGGCCGAGGTGTGCTCGTGCGCCGGTGAGTGAGCGTGCTGGCCGAGGTGTGCTCGTGCGCCGGTGAGTGAGCGTGCTGGCCGAGGTGTGCTCGTGCGCCGGTGAGTGAGCGTGCTGGCCGAGGTGTGCTCGTGCGCCGGTGCGTGCGCGCGCGGCCCGCTGCTGGGACACGCCCTTTCACAGGCGGAGTTTGCCCAGTGCGGGTAGCCACGTGTCTTCGAATGTTTGCTTTCTAGACTAGAACGTACCGGTTTCTTTAAGATATTTTCCTTCAACGTTTCGAAAGCAGTGATGATAATAGAAATAAATTGCACAAAATTAAGTGCAACCCTTGTTTCGATCCCAAGACCTACATACTAATAAATACTACATCGGTGGCGGTGCTGTCACCACCAGGCCACCACAGATCCAAGAACCTAATCTCTATCCACAAAAATATGTGTAACGTTGACAGTGCGCTGAGAAAAAGTTTTTGACAGGATGCCTTATAATTCCAAAAGCTCTAGTTACAAATGTGCGCCTTCTGCGCTTTCAGTAAGTTATGCATTAAGCACATTCGGGTCTTCAGTGGTTCTAATTTAGGTTTTTCTATTCCAGGTGATCTAGAGTCCAGTCCATATTACTATAAGTTTCTGCGAGCACTGCTGCGGCTACTAGCAGCTGATGATAATCTGTTAGAAGACAGAGGCGCCTTCATTATTAGGTGAATGTACACTGTGCTGCTACACTGAAACATGATACAGTGCAATCAGTCCATTCATCTAAAGGAGAATGAGCATTTTGTCCTATCGGCGGCCAGTAACGAAACTTGTGCCAAATGGAAGTCCTACTACTATTGGATAACTTTCACTATGGACCAGGTGCGAAGCGCATTCCCACCGGCTTCCCTTCCAAAATTCAGGACACAACCACTCTATAGTCAATTCATCATTGAAATATAATCATATCATACTGTGGGTATTTAATACACCATAAAATTAAAACCTTGCAAAACGCCTACATTACATAATTTTATTGTATTACTTTCCCAACAAAAAAAAAAATGCTCTAAAATAAACCGTGGGCGCGTGCGGCTTGCCGTGAATTCAATGTCTATACACATGATACAAAACAAAGTAGTTATGACGTCACTAAAGGTCACGTGGCTTGCTGATTTTTGACCGCTCGCTCGGTAAGCCGTTACCACCGTTAACCCGTGAGAAGGCGCGCTATGAGCAATTTGCTCACACAAAAATCTAATTCAAAAATTTTTTGTCTTTCCCATGCCACACCAATTCAAGCACTTAAGTACCTTCCTAAATATTCACCCCCTCTCCCCTGACGCAATTCTCGATCCGCTCAGTGGCGTTGCGACCGCGCAGCAAGGCGTTTGTGGAGGCCGTGTACCAACGTGCGGCAATTTGCTCATCACGCGCCCAGCAATTACTTTGCACCGAACATGTAAAATACATGTGTTCAGTGTGTTTCGAGAGGCACATTAGTGTAGATTTAATGGATGAATAACACTTTTTAGTTTTTGTTATGGAACAGTTTTTATTGTGATTTTTATGAAACGTGCCAAAAAATTAATTAATACTAGGTTGTTTTGTTATTTGCGTTAGAAGTTGTTATTATGTTTAATAGTTTTGATTAAAATACTTGTTTTCTTACTTACTAAACCTTGTGTTATTTATTTAAATACATTATAAGCCAATAAATATAGAAACACTAAAAATATAAACATTTATGATAGTGTGAGCAATTTGCTCGCACGCGCCTACTCGTGTAAGAAAATTAGGCGCGCCTTCTCACGGGTTAATACCGGCTTACTGGAGTCACAGTACATAGAAGAGATGGAGCAATATCGGCATTCGGTCGGTTTCGGTGAATTTCGTAATGCATTCGGATCATTCGAGCATCATTATACAATCGACATATGTAAATTCATGTGTAGAACATTATTTTGACGTAATAATTTGTTTACACTTGTAGTTAATTTGCATTTTGTTCGTTGTATTCATTGAATTTATAAGTATGACAGTTGGAAATTATTTGTTGGTATGAAACAGTGATTAGTATTAGAATTATAGTTGGAGTTTGTTTTGTTTTGTGTGTAGTGAAAGTACGTTTTAATTAGGTATTTGGGGTAAGTAGATAGTGAATTAAGTTGAAATTACTTATTTAGAGTAGATTTGAAAAGTAATCATTAGGATGGCATTATTAGTAGATTGTTGTTTGACAGATTATTTGTTTTGTGAGGAAAGATGCTTTTCAATAATGTATTCATTTAGATTTACCAACGTTTGTATACACTACAGAAATTACAGGAAATAACAGTAACTACAGAACTAAATTTAACAAACAATTATAGGTAAATAAAGCATTTTTACTAAGTGAACAATCTTAAAGTAAGAGTAGTGACACATTATTTTTATAGAACATAACACAGCCGTCTCATATCGTGTTTCTATATCTTAATAATTAACAGAAAGTAGAGAAAAAAAATTAAAAAAGGAAGAAAAATGAGCGCACTGAAATTGTTATTACCTGCGACTGCGAGACAAATGATCGAGAAGTTTAGATCGGAACCGACCAAGGTAGTCCATATGGACATCTACTAGATCACTGCACTCGTTCATGAGCCTGCACATTCTTGGCAGCGGGGAATTTGTTCCGTACACGGTTCTTCGGCGCGGGAGATGGAAAGGGGTGATATGAATGCGGGGATGTCTACTCGTAGCAGGGACCCTATGATTAATCCTACTCTGGAACTTAGGATGGAGCGATATCATATTATACGAGATTTTTATTTATTTATTGGTGTATGTAATGCATTATACTTAGCTTAAAAATGATACCATACATGATAATCTAGTACACGCAACAACTTTTGTAAATATAATAAATAACAGCTTGAGTCTATCAAACCATCTAGCGGACTATGTTGTACGTTATAATATGAATAGACAAAGAGCAACATTTCAAAGCATAAGTGGTGGCCTGACGTTCGATGATTTCCCAAATCTTTCAGACGATGATCTTATTCTGTTTGCACTCGCTACATATCAGACCAAGTTAGCCCGCAGCTATTATGCTGAGCACGTAGTATAAGGCTTGTGTATTGTTGTTTATATAGAAGTGTACCGGGAGCAACAAATAAGGGGTCTTAGTGAGTATATTGAAGAGCAAGATGTGTGCTTGTTACGTGTTCGAATCCAATTCAGACATGCGAAATCCAGGATTTACTATTCGTACATTATAATCGACCAACAAAGAAACGGACAAGACGCTATCGCTCATTATTATCGTAATTGCCTGAGTGGCAGGCGTGCAGTCGGATGCTGCGCACGTAATATGTGCGCAGTGTGCTACTTAGGGTACTTAGGATGGGCAAAAAGCAAACGGAAGATGTTTTGTTACCAGCAGCAGAATTAAGTGTCATTATAAAACATGAGTAGGTACAAAAATAAGTGTAAAATAAACTATTTTTATTTCTAAGAGTTTTCACTAGCTACTAGGTTGTCATTTATCTAATGTATTGCGTCTACGCTCACTAACTTGGTTTTTGTTCTATATCACCAATAAGAGCTGTCATTACTAAGTTGTCGTTCATGTAATGTGTTCCGTCTTCTTGTGAAGATTCATACAATACTTAGTTTTGTTTTACACTGAATGTCTGTCTAAGAATGGGTTAATATGTAAGCATGCTATATTCTCCTGTAACCTGTAAGCAATGAGGCATTTAGCCTTAACTATAATAAATTCTTACTAACTAACTTATTGCATCATGTACTCATTCTGGGGGATCTAAAAAAAGATACAGAAACGTATCGTATTTTGACGAGTATATAATTGACTGTTATATTTTTAAGTTGAGTAATATAAATACAACATTACTTAATAAATATTTTTAAAGTCATATTATGCGTTCGTTTTTTGATCTTAGATTTTCATTTTTGTAGTGAAAGAAGCATGAATACTTAGTAAAACGATGCAAAATCTTCTAAAACAAAAAAAAATATATATCTTCCTCACTTCCTATGAGAATCTCAGCAATAAAACTAGTAATTGTAGGACTAAACCACATCAGTGTTGTACCAAAATCATTGTTGGCCGCGAATAGGACAAGCTCCATACAATTTTGTCCATTCTCCTTTGGAAGAAATCTTAACAAACAAACGTATTTTTCCCGTATAGTGAATTAATCTTAACTACGTGCCTTCTGCACAAAATGTAATACTGATGATGCTGGCGCCGATTCTCTTGTTCACAAACTAAACTGAATTTAAGATCAGTGCATCTTTCTCTTTCAGTAAGAAAAGGACAGAAGATTAATATTAGTTTAGTCCTGTCAAATTAAGAACAACAGAATTTGCCCCATTGTCTAACAAACAAAAATATAAATGTAATGACTACCTACACGATTAAGTTTATTTTCAGAACTGTTTATGACATTGTTAGTAGAACTAGTAATTCTGAAATTAACTTAATGAACACATAAGTACGTAAAGTTGTAACAAATTATTTGTAACCATATTTTGATTGAGATTGTTTATAAAGTTTATAGCTCGTTCGTCTCCATAAGTAGCAACTACGCTTTGGAATGTGCAAGTAGCTTCATGTTCCTGACCGACCGACTCCTTGACAATTCTAAACTGCCTGTAAATGGTTTAGTTGTAATAAATGCTTTGAGTTTTTTGTAATTTCCGTTTGCAGACAGCTGTGCGTGCTGCTGAACGCAGAGGACATCTACAAGGCGCTGTCCAAGATCCTGCTGGAGGAGAGGAACCTGCGCTTCGTCAGCACCATGGTGGACGTGCTCAACACCATCCTGCTCACGTCCGCCGAGCTATTCGAGCTGCGCCTGCAGCTGCGGAACTTTCGAGACCCTGTCAGTGCAGTTTCACTATTATGGGATTTATTTATAATACCTACTCTTAGATTTAAGAGATGTTTGAACGTCAAAAAATGTATGTTAAACGAAAAAGTCGAAATCGTCTAAATATTCGTTCATTTCATATTTGTTTACATTCCATAATGTTAATAAGGCGTCACAAAGGTTTTAACTTAGGGTTAATGTAAGGGCCCTAATGGCGAATGATCCGTCATTCCGTAGCGTCATCTTGAATATTTATGTCGTCCTCATTTTCGATTCGACCAGCAGGCCGGCCCCGCACGGGTTGTCTACACGTGACAGACGCTACCGATGACGGACTGATATTGATCTCTTATATGCCGCCTCTATACTGCGCGTTACGTATATGCCTCCTTTATACCGCGCGTTACGTATATGCCTCCTTTATACCGCGCGTTACGTATATGCCTCCTGTATACCGCGCGTTACGTATATGCCTCCTCTATACCGCGCGTTACGTATATGCCGCCTGTATACAGCGCGTTACGTATATGCCGCCTGTATACCGCGCGTTACGTATATGCCGCCTGTATACCGCGCGTTACGTATTAGGTCATCCCACTTCCAGTGTCATATTTTTTTATTATTATTATTTTACAAAAACTGACTACTATACTATATAACCTTGTGACACTAATCAATAATCTCCACCACTATTAATCACTCGCTCCCAGACTGCTGGCAAATCTTGAACACCATTTAAAGTACCACTTTCATTTAATTCATCAATAATGCTCTTTAGTTTAATATCTAACTCCTTTTTGCTATTGTATCGAGTACCCGACAATTTCCTCTTCACATGGCCAAAACAATTGAAATCACAAGGATTCATATCCGGGGAATATGGCGGCTGAATAATTTCAATCCATCCTTTATCTTCAATTAAATTCTGAACTATTTTTGATTTGTGCGGTCTGGCGTTATCATGTAAAATTATAGGACTCGTTATATGATGTTCGTCTGCCCAAATACGAATATTTTCTTCTAAAAATGACTTATATCGCTCCAGTCATAGTTGTATTTTCATCATAAGTTCTCCAAAAAGCAATGCCTCTGACATCCATAGCTACTATTAGTAGTATTTTTCGTTCATGTAGCTCTGCACGTGGTAAATGTTCAGCTGAAGTGCCCGGTTCCACCCAACATCGTGACTGATGTCTTTGACGAGGAGTATAAAATTGGACCCAAGTTTCATCAAGGCATATGAATCTATTAAGTATATTTTTCTTACGACGATACCACGATAAATGGCTACGCGCAGTTTCATAACGAAACTGCGCCTCCTCCTGATCCGTTTTCAGAGTGTGGGGCACCCACACTGCACTTTTATTGACCAGACATAAATCCTCCGTGAGTACTCTATGTATAGTGGAATGAGGAATGTTAAGTTGAGTGGAGAGATCACTGACACTGACCCTACGTGACTGACGAAGTGCTTCCTTGATTTTGTCCCTTGCTTCTAATCTAGTCGATGATAATGATCGAGGTGCTCGCGGCTCATCTTCAGCTGTGGTTCTTCCTTGTTTGTACATTTCAAGCCATCGCTGTACGGTTCTTTTATTTAAGGCGTTACGACCAACACACTTTACCAGTAAGCCGTGCGCAACTCCTCCAGAGTAGTTGAGTAAAGCACAAAACTTTAGAAATATACGTTGCTCCACTACATTAATAGATTTTTTAAAATCTTCCATTTTAAATCAATGTACGTCTTGACAATACAACACACCAAATTAAACTAACATGATTGTACAAGACAACACATGTATTAACTATAGCATACCATTGCGCAATACATAAATATTGGAAATAAAAAATATGACACTGGAAGTGGGATGACCTAATATATGCCGCCTGTACACCGCGCGTTACGTATATGCCGCCCGTACACCGCGCGTTACGTATATGCCGCCCGTACACCGCGCGTTACGTATATGCCGCCTGTACACCGCGCGTTACGTGTGAGCACGTGTCCCGCAGCCGACGCACTCGCTGTTCGCGGCGCTGTACGCGTGCTGGTGCCACAGCCCGGTGTCGCTGCTGTCGCTGTGTCTGCTCACGCACAACTACCAGCACTGCAACAAACTCATCTCCTCGTTGTATCCTTTTCTAATACTGCAACTATTTGTTTCTCAGCGCTAAACAGATATCACATGAGAAAGGAATGTTTTATGATGAAAGAAAAAAGGTACTTTGTGCCATTGATTAACTTTGAATTAAAGACTAATGTATTATAAGTTTTTTTATGAATTCCAGTTTCTGTCCCTTCTATCAGTATCGGAAATACGACCAATATTCAGAAGCGATTCTATCATCGCAAAAACTAGTTTTTCATTTTTATTTTCCTTTTTTTTATTTGATTTTTGTACAAGTCCTTAATTAATAACAAACAGCGGAGATTTGGAGATCACAGTGGACTTCCTGACTGAAGTAGATAAGTTAGTGCAGCTCATCGAATCTCCCATATTTGCATGTGAGTACCTCTACCTCGACTCGTGAATACAATTACTTATACCTAACTATAATAATGGTAAACATTGTGTAAATAAATATTATATCCTACGATGGTTTTTATAAAGTATACTGACCTATATTTCTACCTTCACACATTCAACGTTCACGTCACGGGGCTAACCACCTTGCATTTTACGGTAAAACAGTATCCTAGGACTCGGAAATGCCGAAAAATTTAAAGAGTTAGTAATATCCTTAACATTCGATGTTTGTATAAATCCTTAACTAGCAACAGCCGTTAGACATCAGTGCGAAAGACCAGAGTCAAGCGGATAGGTAAGTTAATACGGTTTTTGGAAGCTGAGGACTTCGAGGGTGAGTGTCCTCTTAGTGTCGTGTTTTGTTCTCCTTCTTACACTCGCAGATTGTTCCCGGGACCCGTCGCCATTACGTTTACAAATCTTATTACAACTTGTGTGATACAGATTGTATTTATTTTTTGAGTTTACAATATTGCTAATAATTTATTTCGGCGGCTGCTACGGGGCACCTCGCGCCTTTGGTCAACGTTCAACACAGCAGTTCAGTTGCTGTTTTGGACATTGGTGTAAGGCGCGGATACCCTATGACTGCGAGATTCTACCAATCTTCTGATCTGCTGTCAGGAAGTGTGTTGATTGTAGTTGTTGTGTTCATATTGTTTATTGATTTACGTCGAATGTTACCATCAGTGTCTTAGTTTGATTGGCTCGATGAGGCCCTCGTGCCCTGAGACGTGACGGTGGGTGTGCTCGCTCGGTTAGCGTGGAAACTCAGGTGTAGTGAGCTGTTATTCCAGTAGGGATTGTCGTTATTGACAGCTTACTTTATCTAAGTTTTCACGTTGAGATTTAGTTAGAAAAAAGCGGCGGTACAGTTGTGTTGTGGTGGCGCAGACCTGCGCCTGGAGCTGCTGCGCGCGCACAGCGCGGCGCTGCGGGCGGCGCTGGCGGGGCTGCTCATGCTGCTGCCGCAGAGCGACGCCTTCCACGCGCTGCGCAACCGCCTCGCCTGCGCACGAGTCTACCCCGACCTGGCCACGTAAGCGCACCTCGCACCTACACACTCATCGCACTATATACGAATGTCTCATATTTATATAATTTCAACATGAAACCGTGTTCATGGAGTTCTTTGCCCGTTCTTCTCCATAAGAACCTACTATGCTTTGGATTGGCTTCATATCTTTCTGACTGACCGACTCCTTGACAATTTAAAAGTGCCGTTAACACTTTCTGTGCCCAGCACCCGGCTCCCGGGTAGAAAGATAATTCGTTCGCGTGCCCAGAACTCGCCTCCCGCGTCGTACATAAAAATAGATATATGTGGCATATGACATGCCCAGCACCCGCCTACCGGGTGCAAATCAAAACGTGTTATTAGGGTTGCCAAAAATAGGCTACTTGTGAATAGTATGTACTTTTGAGTAAGTATTTTTGGCAGGCCTGTTGGTCTAGTAGTCAGTGGCCCTGGCTACTATACTCAAGGTCGTAGGTTCGATTCCCACCCAGGACAAATGTTAGTGTGATGAGCACGATCATTTGTTCTTTATCTGGGTGTAATTTATCTACAACGTGTAACGTTAAATGCGCAAAACCTAAAAATAGTTTGATCAGAATAACGAGCTGAATTAACTAAACCACATTTTAATATAGGTCACATTTTTCAAAATATCTTCATTAAAAACGTTTCCGTGTCTATTTATTAATAGGTCAAGCAACCCATTGTCAGCGCGGCGCAGCGGCCCGGCGACGACTCCTCCCTCGATAAAGCGTCGTCGCAGACGCAAGAAACGATCAGAATGGCCAGTAAAACGAAAACAGCACATGAAACCTTTACAATTTTTTTAAGAACTTATTTTCTCTGTGAAATAGGTCAATTGAATTAAACATCAGTTGGGGTGTCTGAGGTTTTGCGCATTTAACGTTACACGTTGTATAATATGTATGTATTTAGAAATATATATGTATGTTTATCAGTGGTCTAGTACTCGTAGCACAAGCTCTGCTTAGTTTGGGACTAGATGGCGTTGTGTGAAAGTTGTGGAATATTATTATTATTTTATCAATAACTTATTTACTTTAAATGTAACTACCGCAGATGTACTAATTGATATTATACCGCCAAATTTCCAAGAAACTAGAACTTAAGAGCGGCGGCATTTATGAAACTTCAAATCTTAGGTCATCCCACTTCCAGTGTCATATTTTTTTATTATTATTATTTTACAAAAACTGACTACTATACTATATAACCTTGTGACACTAATCAATAATCTCCACCACTATTAATCACTCGCTCCCAGACTGCTGGCAAATCTTGAACACCATTTAAAGTACCACTTTCATTTAATTCATCAATAATGCTCTTTAGTTTAATATCTAACTCCTTTTTGCTATTGTATCGAGTACCCGACAATTTCCTCTTCACATGGCCAAAACAATTGAAATCACAAGGATTTATATCCGGGGAATATGGCGGCTGAATAATTTCAATCCATCCTTTATCTTCAATTAAATTCTGAACTATTTTTGATTTGTGCGGTCTGGCGTTATCATGTAAAATTATAGGACTCATTATATGATGTTCGTCTGCCCAAATAGGAATATTTTCTTCTAAAAATGACTTATATCGCTCTCCAGTCATAGTTGTATTTTCATCATAAGTTCTCCAAAAAGCAATGCCTCTGACATCCATAGCTACTATTAGTAGTATTTTTCGTTCATGTAGCTCTGCACGTGGTAAATGTTCAGCTGAAGTGCCCGGTTCCACCCAACATCGTGACTGATGTCTTTGACGAGGAGTATAAAATTCGACCCAAGTTTCATCAAGGCATATGAATCTATTAAGTATATTTTTCTTACGGCGATACCACGATAAATGGCTACGCGCAGTTTCATAACGAAACTCCTTCTGATCCGTGTTCAGAGTGTGGGGCACCCACACTGCACTTTTATTGACCAGACATAAATCCTCCGTGAGTACTCTATGTATAGTGGAATGAGGAATGTTAAGTTGAGTGGAGAGATCACTGACACTGACCCTACGTGACTGACGAAGTGCTTCCTTGATTTTGTCCCTTGCTTCTAATCTAGTCGATGATAATGATCGAGGTGCTCGTGGCTCATCTTCAGCTGTGGTTCTTCCTTGTTTGTACATTTCAAGCCATCGCTGTACGGTTCTTTTATTTAAGGCGTTACGACCAACACACTTTACCAGTAAGTCGTGCGCAACTCCTCCAGAGTAGTTGAGTAAAGCACAAAACTTTAGAAATATACGTTGCTCCACTACATTAATAGTGTTCGGGGTTGGGTTAAGATCGAGATTAAGGATGAGATAAGAGATGAAAGTCAGTTTAAGGTTAATAAATTCACTGTATTGTCAGTTTCCACAATTATAAGATTAAGATTAATTTATACTAGGATGAATGGTGGACGGTATGGGATAATGAGTCACGCGCACGGTATGTCGCCGTATTACGTACTGAACTATTGCGGTGTAAGTGCAATAATTTAAATGATGGAAACATACTGAACGGGTGGCGCAATATTGATGACCCAGGTAAACGTACTGTACGGTGGTTGACCCGTACATGCATCCGGGGGCAAAGATAGAGGTTAGTAGGATAAAGGTGGAGATGAGATTTACAAGATGATAAACAATATTCAACTTATCAACTATATGACAGGGATGAGGATTAGTAATGAGTGATTAACAATATTTCGAACAATTTACAAGTAGTCTAGCAACTACTTATCTTAGATCGGGAAGAGAAAATACGCGAAAAACAGGGGACGAGGCCCTATCTTCTGTTTGTAAACACTCGCTAGATTTAGTAAGATTTTTGGGATCACTTTTCACGGATTGACTAAATTGACCTTTTTCCCTAAGATCACAACACTCACTCACTGCACTTTTCACTTTGACTAAAGATTGCCTTTTTTCCCTAACCGCACTACACTCACTTATAACACTCTCATTTCCGGGATGTGAAGAGATCGCAGTAGATGCCTCTCCAGCAGGCACCGAGGGTTCTCGACGTGTTGACCGCCTGTGACGCCGCCAACAGTATACCACCGCAGTTATCAGGATTCCAAAGATTAGAGCATACAAGACGCTATAAAGATGTACGTCGTGATAGGATATTTTATCACTCCATGGTTCAGTTTGTTTCATGATATCAATCTTTTTCTGTATATCTTCAAATTGTCGCAATATTTCAGAATTATTAGGATTAATTTCAGGAGGTTCAGGGATAGATATGTTGAATATATGATTAATAGGTGATATTTGTGGCGCAATAATTCTTGCACCAATACTCATTTTGCTAGATAGCTTTTTATTAGAATGGGCAACGAAATTGTCCGTCTTTATCATACAGCCTTCCTCCACATTCAATAGACCTGCATTCGTCAACTTAACGGCAGTCATTTCGCCGTCACAGAGAAGTTTAAAGTTGCATTCATTGCAACAAAAATAATAATATTTATTATCCGCTGTTAATTCCTTCCAACTGTTTTTGCAATGGGTTCTAATAGTTTCACAGGTTCTTGTGTGTGGGATCGTTTCACACAAGCTGTGATCATCTTTTAAGATATTTATAGGGTTTTTTGTATGACATAAAATCATCCCAGGATTTTGTCTTATACAAGACTGGAGATCAGCATCAGTAAGGGTTAGGTATGAGTCTTTTCTGAGGTTAATGGCAGCAAAACTTGAGATAACTTTCACGTGTATCATGTCGTGGTTCAATAATCGTGGGACGGGAATGAGGTTAAAGATTTCGTAAAGGTCTCTTTCGATGAGGGGTATTCTTATTTCAATGATCAAGTACTTACTATAGTACTTAGTCCGCACTTTTATCAAGTTGTAGAGATCCTTGAGATTCAAATGGTTGACAGGAAGTGCCATGTCTTTGGGGATATGTGCTGATATAGAACTTAATTCCGTTCTCAGCTGTTTAGGAGATATCAGATGGAAGTCCAATTTTCCATTGTAAATATTAGTTACCGTATCAAGAATGGAGTCTTGTATTTTCCTGAGGCTATACAGTAAGTTATTCGCCGTCATAGCAGATGCTAAGAAATCGGTAACTAAAGTCATGTTCTGTACATGGCGTTGAAGATCTTGATAGGATTCTTTAAGGTAATTAAGCCTTTGATTTATCGATTTATGATGTTTGTTCGCAGCTTTCTCCATTCTTTTCATGAGATTAAATTCGGCTTCTACGATTGAGGTTTGGTTTTTCCAGAGGTTATACAAATGTTTATCATTTTCTTTCAAAAGGTCGATGTCTTGCGCGTATTTCTCCGCAAAACGCTGATCTAGCACGCCAAACAAGCTGTTTGCGACGTAGCCTACTCCGTCTATTAGACCACGACGCCGGCGCCGCCGCTCGTCTCCGGTTACAAATGATTCATTCATTGTCAACATACTATCATAATGTTTAATTTCTTCGAACTCGTGCCCGAGTTGTAAGATGATACCGTTGCACGGTGTGTGTTCTTTAATAGTGGAGCATAATGTTTCAAGATAATTGATATACTTCTCGAGTGCCGACGTGCCTTCTTTGTAGGGATATGTGTCATAATAAACAATTAAACGCCAATCGTCTCTAATAAGATGCATGTTAGAGATTTTATCGAAATAAACGCTGTTGTTGCTCAAAGAGGTAAAACTATAAGATGCTTGAGATAAGTTTATTAGTGACAATAAGAATAGCGTTACCGACAGAGCTATAGTCGAGAAGGAGATACGCTTGGGATTTTTCTTCATTGATGCTTCATCCTTAACCTTCGCGTCACTAGGAGGATTATTGTCTCTTTCCACCGGTAATAGAGATACGAGGGCGGGTCAATAAGTCCGTGACTTTTTGAATTTCTGACCTCTTTACTGAAAAAGCAACACTACTCCTGTCAACAGGCATCTGTCAGTTGACTCCTATCAAAATTTGAACTTACTGCGTCAGTTAGTTTGTGTTTGACAGCTATCTTTATCAGACTACCCAGTAATTTGAGGAAAAAATGGAAAAAAGTGAATTTCGTGTGCTTATTAAGCATTATTTTTTGCGAAAAAAAACCATTACCGAGACCAAGGCTAAGCTTGATAAATATTATGGGGACTCTGCACCATCGATTTCAATGGTAAAAAAGTGGTTTACTGAATTTCGTTGTGGCCGTACAAGCACTGAAGATGCCGAACGTCCTGGACGCCCAGTTGAGGTCTCTATACCCGAAACAATCGAAAAAATTCACGATATGGTGTTGGCCGACCGAAGATTGAAAGTGCAAGAGATTGTGGAAGCCGTAGGGATCTCGCATGGCTCAGTCGTTTCAATTTTGAATGATCACTTGGGCATGAGAAAGCTTTCCGCAAGATGGGTGCCGCGTTTGCTCACAGTCGACCACAAACGCAATCGTGTAACAACTTCACAGGAAGGTTTGGCGTTGTTTAATCGCAATATGGAGGAGTTTTTGCGCCGTTTTGTAACCGTGGACGAAACATGGATCCATCACAACACACCAGAGACCAAACAACAGTCAAAACAGTGGGTTTCTAAGGGTGAATCGGCGCCAAAGAAGGCCAAGGTGGGTTTGTCAGCCAATAAAGTTATGGCGACTGTTTTTTGGGATGCACGTGGGATAATCCACATTGACTACCTTCAAAAGGGAAGAACAATCAATGGGGAATATTATGCCAACTTATTGGACCGCTTCAATGACGATTTGAAAAAAAACCGACCTCATTTGGCCAAGAAAAAAGTTCTTTTCCACCAAGACAATGCAAGGGTGCACACATGTGCAGTTGCCATGGCAAAAATCCATGAATTGGGCTATGAATTGCTCCCTCATCCACCCTATTCTCCAGATTTGGCTCCGAGTGACTACTTCTTGTTCCCAAACCTGAAGAAATGGCTTGGTGGAAAAAGATTTGACTCCAATGATGAAGTCATCTCGCAAACAAAGGCCTATTTTGAGGACCTCGACAAATCATATTTTTTGGAAGGGATAAAAAAATTGGAGAAGCGTTGGACAAAGTGTATAGAGCTCAAGGGAGACTACGTTGAAAAATAAAATTATTTATTTATCAAAAAATCTGTGTTTTATTCCAAAAGTCACGGACTTATTGACCCGCCCTCGTAGCTTAACAACAGGCCGTTTTAGGAAACCATTTTTGGTTTTAAGGGTAACGACTCTGACGTGTCCGTCAGAACCAGGATGCAGTTCTACTACACGCCCTAGAGCCCACTTCCCGGGCGGGAGGTTTTCATCTTTGATGATAACAATATCGTTGAGACTGAGATTCCTTTGGGATTGTCTCCATTTAGCTCTAATGGATAACTGTGAGAGATATTCATTTTTCCACTGGGCCCAAATATCTCTATAGATTTTTTGTACCAAGCGCCACCGAGTCCTAAGATCATTTTCTGTTTCAAAGATCGTTAAGGTAGGCCCACTTGCAAGAAAGTGTGCCGGGGTTAAAAAGTCTATGTCTTCGGGATCTTCCTTCAAAGAACAAAGTGGTCGAGAGTTTAAACAGCCCTCGAGTTGAGACAAGAGGGTGCTATATTCTTCGTAGGTGAGTTTTTGCTCACCAACAACACGCTTAAGATGATGTTTTAAACTCTTCACCGCAGCTTCCCAAAGTCCGCCAGCAGAAGGCCATGACGGAGCATTAAAATGCCACTCGATGTTCATTTCTGCGACGTTATATAATGTTTCTTGGCTTGATAAGATTTCTGAGATTTCTAAGATTTCTTGTTTTAGGATCTTGTTAGCTCCAATGAAGTTAGTTCCTTGATCACTGTAGATGTGACCGGGAACTCCTCTTCTGGCTGACATACGTCTGAGCGCTGCAATAAAAGCCGACGCTGTGAGATCAGATACGAGTTCTAAATGTATGGCCTTTGTAACCATACATATGAATACTGCAACGTATCCTTTATCTGTTTTGATGCCGCGACCTTTGTTCGCTTTCACCAAAATATGTCCAGTGTAGTCAATACCGGTGTGATAAAAGGGTCGACTAGGATTTAATCTGGATGAAGGCAAGTCACCCATGAGTTGATGTTTTAGAATGGGATCGTGTCTCCTACACTTTACGCACGTTCTTAATCGTTTTTTTGTAGCGCGGTTTCCTCCAATTATCCAATATTTCTGTCGTATAAATCCACTCGTCATTTTCACTCCACCATGGAATACTAATTTATGGGATTCGTCTATTATAAGATCAGCTAATTTAGTTTGATTTGGGATGATAATGGGATGCTTCATCTCGGGGTCTAAACTCGAATGTTTTAGCCGTCCACCGACACGGAGTACTCCGTGGCTGTCTAAGATAGGATTGAGATTCAAGATCTGGCTTTTTTTGCTTAAAGATTCACCTTTTTCAAGTTGAGATATTTCCTTGAAAAAGTATTCTTGTTGCACATGTTTTATTAGCATTTCCGTCGCTCGTTTGAGGTCATGCAGAGTAAGATAGTTTTCACGCTTCTTTTTGTAAATTAAGATGTCGTTGAACTTGTTTACATAGGCTAATACTCGAATGATTTTCTTATAACTGCTGTATTTCTCTAATAATTGTTTTATAACGGGATTGCTAGAGTCAGCAGTAATAGTGTTTACTAGCTTTTTCTTTCTGAGATCTTCAGTTGTTTTATACAACATGGGTTCAGGATTCTTTTCAGGATTGTATTGAGGTAACCAATCGGGTCCGTGCCACCAAAGTGAATGATTTGCTAAATGGGATGCAGTCAGACTTCGGCTAGCGCAATCTGCGGGATTTTCTTGGGATTTCACATACCGCCACCTATTTTTTGTGATAACTTCGCAAATCATTTTTACTCGATTGGCAACAAAGGGTTTCCATTTTTCTGGTTCACCATTTATCCATCCTAGTACTGCCATGGAATCTACCCAGCCATAAGCTTGGATTTTGAGATCAGATAGGGATGAGATTATTTTGGCCATAAGTTTTGATAATAAAAGAGCTCCACTAAGTTCCAAGCGAGGTATAGATTGAGATTTTTTCAGAGGTACTACTTTAGATTTTCCAGCAACAAGGGTTACGTATGTCTTGTGGTTTCTTGTAATTTTACAATAAACGACACAAGCGTAGGCCTTGGTGCTGGCATCACAAAACCCATGAAGCTCAATTATATCATTCTCCATGGTTTGTATCCATCGAGGTATTTTTAATTGGGATATATAAGGTAAGTCGGCCTTTATTTTATTCCATTCCAAGGCAATATTATGAGGAATCGGTTGATCCCAACCTAATTCCGTTTTCCATGTCTCTTGAAATAATATTTTGAGTTTTATTGTGACTGGTGACACCCAGCCCAAAGGGTCAAAGATTTTTGAGATTTCAGACAAGAATTGTCGTTTTGTTGGGATGCCTTCTGTGGTAACTTCTATTGGATGAAAGATAAAATAGTCTTCTTTTGGATTCCAGCGAAGACCTAAAGCCTTTGTAGATTCTGGCTGTTTAAAATGAAATTCTTCATCTTGAGGATTAATATGATCGTCTAAAATTTCCGGCAAGTTCGAGCGCCATTTTCTAAGGTTAAGGCCGCCTGACTTAAGAAGGTTTGTCATCTCTGCTTTGAGGTGCTTAGCAGCTGTCGCGGTATGAGCTCCATGCATGAGATCATCCATGTAAAAAGAGGTTTCTAGGATATCAGGAGCGCTGCTATTGGGATAATTTGGCCTTTCATCGATGGCAAGTTGTTTCAGTGTCATCATGGCCAGGAAAGGTGCGGCCTTTGTGCCGTAGGTGACAGTCGCTAGCTGATATTCCTGCAAAGGTTGGGATTGATGATTTCTCCAAATAATTTTCTGAAACTTTTGATGATCAGGATGTAGCCAAATGTTACGGAACATCTTTTCAATATCAGCCGTGAATGCGTATTTAAACTGTCTCCATTTTAGGATGAGACTTAAGAGATCTTGCTGCAGGTTCGGCCCCCTGCACATAAGATCGTTGAGGCTGTGACCTGTTGAGGTTTTTGCAGAAGCATTAAAGACAACTCGTAGTTTTGTAGTTAATGACTCAGCTCGAAGTACGCCATGATGTGAAAGGTAGCAATCTGGGGTTTTGTTGACATGTGTCGCAACGGGGATCATATGTCCGAGCTCTTTATACTCGGACATAAACAATTTATAATCACGTGCCAAGTCTGGTTGCTTAATTAACTTCCTTTCTATTTGAAAGAATTGCGCAATGGATTTATTTTTAGATTCACCCAACTTTTCTTCAAAATTTCCCTTAAAAGGTATTTTCACGACATAGCTGCCGTCTTCACGCCTTGAGGTTGAAGATTGAAAAAAGTCAATGCAAGCTTGATCTTCTTGAGATATTGATAAGGGTTCGCGAATATCCTCCATTTCCCAGAACTGTTGGATATCGGTGAGATTGTTTAGGATCACATTGCACTGAAATGTTTTACAGTTACCGCTTAGGATCCATCCCAGCTGTGTCTGCTGGGCAATGGGTAACATTCCCTCGGAACGGCAGATACCATCCAATAGGATTTGGGAATAAACATCAGCGCCGAATAAGATATCAACTGGCCTACTTTTGTAGAATTCAGGATCAGCTAGGGTTATTTGGTTAAGAGTTGGCCAGTTGGGTTTAGTGAAGGTATGACTAGGCAAATTCTTGACTAGTCTTTTCATTATAAATACGTCGGATTCGAAAGTGAAGTCATTAATTAACGACATACACTTAATAGAGATCATGCCCTTACAGCTATTTTCATTGTTTCCGACTCCAGAGATACGTCCAGTGCATTTTTGCCGACGCAGGTTTAGGAGCTGTGCAGCTCGTTCAGTAATGATTGAGGTCTGAGATCCCTGATCTAGAAGAGCTCTCATTCTTTCGTAAGATCCGTTAGCTGCTTGAACCTTGATAATTGCTGTCGCGAGTAGTATTTCTGTAGGATCATTTTGCATAGATACTAAGGTGTTCATATCTTGCTGAGGTGAAGATTTCGTAATGGTGGCCGTGTTCGGCCCCGATCGCGACGCATCCGAATTAGCATTTCTTGACGTAAAACATTCATGTAGAATCGTATTGTGGTCTTTATTGCACTCTTTACACTTTACCTCCGAAAGGCATTTTCTACCTTCGTGATAGTGCAAACAGTTGACACAAAGGTTCAAATTTGCGATTGCGTTTCTACGAGCCGATGGATGCATTTTTGCCAGCTTTTGGCAAGTTTGTATGCGATGATCGCTTGCGTTGCAAATACCACATTGTTTTCGTCTTTCGTTATTTTTCCAATTGGACTTTGGCGATTGCGAAATGACCTGGTTTGTCGAATAGGTATGATTTGAGGTGTCGTTATTTTGTTTGAAACGAGAATTAAATCCTTTTGAATGAGATTGTTGGTTTTTAAGATAGCCTTTAGATGATGAAGATGCGTGTTGGGATTGAGATGACTTTTGAATGAAGGGTTCTTGTTTCCTCCGTGAAGTTTCCAGCGACGTAAACTTATTCTCCAGAAATCGAAGAAATTCTTCCAATACTGGCAACTCCTTTGGAGATTTCAACGAATCTATATAGTCATCGTTGGTTTCGGAGTCTAATTTCTCCGCTAGGATACATACAAGGAAGGGATCCCAAGTAGATACATCGATTCCGAGATTTTTTATAGCGTTCACGCTTTCGTACGTTGTATCGTGGATCCGTTTGAGGTGACTCGCTGATTTTTGCTGAGATGTCGGGATATTTAGGAGGTTTTTGAGATGAGATATAAAAATACGACGCTTATTGTCATAGCGATGCGTAAGGATATTCCAACAAACGGGGTAGTTGTCTGAACTTATTTGAAGATGTTGGATTAATTTTTCCGGCTCGCCCTTGATCTTACTTTTCAGGAACTGCATTTTTTGGGCGTTCGATAAAGATGGATTACTGTGTACAGTTTCTGTAAAAAGATCTTTGAAAGATATCCAGGACGTATAACTTCCTTCAAAGGTAGCTATTTCCATTTTTGGGGTCGATTTCTCAACATGAGCCACCGACCACATCTTTCGGTTAATATCCCTTTTCAGAGTTTTATAATATTTCTCGTAGTTCGAGAATTGCTCGTCGTACTGGGCGTTGGAGCCGTTGAGCTCGTTGTCCAGTTCCCAGTGTAGGGTGTCGATAGCTGCCCAACGAGTTTTTAAAGTTTTTAGGATGTCTTCAAACTCCCACTTTTCAGAGATTAGATTGAGATCAATGTCGGCAGCTTCTCTTGAAAATGCCCTAAAATTTGTAGCTTGCTTCTTCAAGAGGTCTTCTATATTTACGCTATCCTTAGGAGGATTATGAGATGAGAGGTTCGAGGTTTGAGGTATTGAAGATGGTTGAAAAGTAGGGGGTTTCAAAACAGGGGTTTGAGGTCTGTCTGTGGAAGGCTTATAATTCTGAATGGATGTTTTAATATTGCTATATTTCACCTTCATTTGATCATACTGATCGGTAGTGAAATACGCATGAGATCGATCACCAAAGGATAACAAATTCATATGATTGTTATGAAACTCCGTAAAATATTGCTCTAGGCTTTCTAATCGTCGACGTAGGTAGTCGGGGGTCTTCCGCTCTGCTCCATCTTTCTTGAAGTTGGAGTAAAGTCTATCTATTCCTTCAATGATTTGCTGTTGAGTCGCTAAAATGTCTTCCATTGTAGCCATAGTAAAAGTGAGAAAAAAGATACCTTACTTGTAGGGTTTCTTCGGGTTCGAACAGGATCGCAAGATGAGATGAGTGGCGCCCTCCTAGGCACTAGGATCGAATAAATTCGCGAGGTGAGATAAAGTGGCGCCTTCCTAGTCACCGGGATTGACCAGGATCACGAGATGAGATAAAGTGGCGCCTACCTAGGCACCGAGATTGACCAGGATCACGAGATGAGATGAAGTGGTGCCTTCCTAGGCACCGGGATTGAACAGGATCACGAGATAGCACACACTGTATTTTCCAAGGATTCTAAATGCGTATAACGAAACCGGTAAAACGCACACACAAAAGTACACAGCACAAAGATTTGCACACGCGTTTCGGTCCCGCTAACGTGCTCGAAGGACCAATGTTCGGGGTTGGGTTAAGATCGAGATTAAGGATGAGATAAGAGATGAAAGTCAGTTTAAGGTTAATAAATTCACTGTATTGTCAGTTTCCACAATTATAAGATTAAGATTAATTTATACTAGGATGAATGGTGGACGGTATGGGATAATGAGTCACGCGCACGGTATGTCGCCGTATTACGTACTGAACTATTGCGGTGTAAGTGCAATAATTTAAATGATGGAAACATACTGAACGGGTGGCGCAATATTGATGACCCAGGTAAACGTACTGTACGGTGGTTGACCCGTACAAATAGATTTTTTGAAATCTTCCATTTTAAATCAATGCACGTCTTGACAATACAACACACCAAATTAAACTAACATGATTGTACAAGACAACACATGTATTAACTATTGCATACCATTGCGCAATACATAAATATTGGAAATAAAAAATATGACACTGGAAGTGGGATTACCTAATAAACTAGCTGGATACTTAGCTGGCCTGGACTTAAGGAAATATTTCATTTAAAGTGGATTTATTATTAATGTCCTTTTTTTATTGTATACAAGCCTATGGCGCCACGAAATTTTAAATGACATTTTTTAATATCAGGCAACTATTTGAGATCCGCATGAGCGCCTATCAGATAATCAATATTGGCGCCGATTCCCTTATTCACAAACTAAACTAAATTTAAGTTCAGTGCATCTTTTTCTTTCTATTTCATTAAGAAAAGGACAGAAGATAAATATTAGTTTAGTCCTGTCAAATTAGTTAGCGCCTGCCGTAAATTGACGTATTTTTAATAGCCAATTTTTTAATCACGTCTAAACTCAATGGAGTATCTTAGTTTGATAGGACTAAACTAATATTTATCTTCTGTCCTTTTCTTAATTAAATAGAAATAAAAAGATGCACTGAACTTAAATTTAGTTTAGTTTATTAACAAAGGAATCGGCGCCATTGTTTTTTTTTTTTTTTTTTTTCTAAACTGAGTTTGCACTTGGACAGGCCATAGTCCTTCGGACCGTAGTTTCCAGGTCTTAAATATCTATGTGTGTTGTTTTATTTAGTGTACAGACGCGAGCACATCAAGCTACTACAGTCTGTCAAATTTCTTTAAGAGATTTTCAACTATATCGCTATAAAATTAGGTTCAAAGTTGATTGGGGAAAATTTGACAGCTTCGGATAGAATGATATGCTGGCGTCTGTACATTTAAATACCTAGGAAAACAAATAAAAATGTATAAAGAAAGAACAGTGTAGTTTATTTTGTTCAGTAAAAATTAGACGTTCGACAACCCGGCTGACTGGTCGTGGGCGTGGCTTAGTGAACTCGGCTTCGGGTGCTGGGGCATAGGGGTCCCGTTACGTAACCATCACGCCGATGGACTCGACTGACGGGATGTTATAGGTTCGCGAGACACATTTTATGGCATGCCAATTTGTATGCAATTTAGGTACTTAGCAGTGAAAGTGTTAATAATTGGTTTAATTAAAATAAATTGTTTCGAGTTTGAAAATGTGGCAAAGCCAGTATCGACTTTGTGTAAAACGTACTAAACACCCTCCCACTTCACACGCGCGTTCTCAGATGCTGCTTACTACAAATAAACTTACCATACGTGCTAACTGCGCCATGTGCTCTCCCAGGCCCGACGCGGGCGGCGCGGCGGGCGCGCGCGGGCCCGAGCCGGCGCCGCCGCTCGACTTCGACGCGCTGTTCGCGGAGTTCCTGCGCGTGCAGGCGGCGCATCGCGAGTACAAGATGCTGGACCGGAGTCGCGGGAAGCTGCTCGACTAGCGACACTACTCACTACAGTACAACGATCTTTTGGCGCCTGAATGTCATCGGCAGGGTAGCGTTGCTGGTATTGACATTTGGAAATTGTCACCGAAATTGCATATAGAATACAAAATGGCGGTGTTAGTACAGATTTTGGGCACCCGTCTAAAGATCCTTGTACTGTAGTCCACCCTTGTATGTACATAGTCACGTATAGATAGATCATCACAGCTAGAGTTGCGCGCCTCTTCATACAAATACTTTAAAAGTGTACGTACAACGTACACTTTTAAAGTATTTGTATAGACGCAGCACACACGGGATTGCCATCATTGGTCTCTCAGTCACATTGCAAAAAAAAACGTGTAGTAGGCGTAGTTTTAGTTGACGGACTCAGCTCATCTTAACCTTTTAAGCGCTTGGCTAAATATCAATTAGCGTGCCCCTAGCGCGCGGCTATTAAATCGATAAAATAATACCTCCAATAAATAAGGAGGAGCAATCGTTGTATCGATTAAAAAATAGTCAAGTAGTTTTTTTATTTTAAATTTGCCTTAAATTAACCACCCCCCATCACTTCCACTTTCTTCGACAGATTCGAATAATTCCGCTTCGTCGTCACCTTCTAATGTTCTTATTAATTCCTCAGTAGTCGTCATTATTGAAATGTGACTATTTTATCGACAATGCACAAATACCCACGAACAACATTAATGGATTTCCATTCTTTTGATCCGCTTGTGACGTAGGCAATGGTCGTATTAATGCGACAGTCACGCTAGACTAACTAGAGAAATATGTTGCAAGCATATGCGTCTAGGGATGGGAACTAACGTCAAATGTTGGCATTATACAAAGATCCTGAGGGATATTTTGCTTTAGAATAATAAGGAAAAGAATTAATAACACAAGGCAATATGTTAAATTTAACTTTATTTCGTATGACACTGTTTATTTTATGCTGAATGATGCATTATACCTGATTATTTAACTGTTTGCTATTTCGTTTTTAAAATGCGCATTGCATTGTATCCCACCCCTATGGTCATATCTATGTGACGCGCGCGATAGGCACCGAAGAAAAGTCCAAGCTGCCAATTACTTATTTTTGTTTAAGCTTTTTCAATACTTAGAGCTACCATACAAGTAATTGTTGTAAATAATATCTCTATTTAACACGTTCACGCCGGCGCGGGTCACCGGTGACCCGCACTAAACTGTCTCATCGGGCGGCGCGGCCCACCGGTGACCCGCACTAAACTGTCTCATCGGGCGGCGCGGCCCACCGGTGACCCGCACTAAACTGTCTCATCGGGCGGCGCGGCCCACCGGTGACCCGCACTAAACTGTCTCATCGGGCGGCGCGGCCCACCGGTGACCCGCACTAAACTGTCTCATCGGGCGGCGCGGCCCACCGGTGACCCGCACTAAACTGTCTCATCGGGCGGCGCGGCCCACCGGTGACCCGCACTAAACTGTCTCATCGGGCGGCGCGGCCCACCGGTGACCCGCACTAAACTGTCTCATCGGGCGGCGCGGCCCACCGGTGACCCGCACTAAACTGTCTCATCGGGCGGCGCGGCCCACCGGTGACCCGCACTAAACTGTCTCATCGGGCGGCGCGGCCCACCGGTGACCCGCACTAAACTGTCTCATCGGGCGGCGCGGCCCACCGGTGACCCGCACTAAACTGTCTCATCGGGCGGCGCCGCCTCATAGCAAAACAAATGAAAATCGGCCCCGGCGTGAACGTGTTAATAATGGTTTTAGTCGTACCACGCAGTTAATAGGACGAAAATAGAACGAAAAAGTTATGCACGTTCTCCGTCGCAGAAATACGACACTAGCGGTAGGGGCACGGAAATATAAATGTGTGTGTGCGACACAAAGCGGTTAAAAGATTAATGTTAAAATATTGTATTGTTTTAAAATGATTGACTCTCCCTCCTGCCTTCGACTGCGTGATGCAGTTCCCATCCTCGTACGACAACTGGACGTCAAAGCCGCCACAGTTTCAAACGTACAGATCTGAGTGTAGTGTAGCACGGTTAGGCGATTCGCACACTGCACCGCATCACGCAGCGTAGCACGGGAGTGCGGGTTCTTACGTTGTTTGCAAGTATCTGTGTATAGAAAAACTTTTTTATAAAAAAAAAACCGACTTCCAAAAAAACACTACAAAGTGAAAAATAACTTTAATTTCGGTAGTCGGTGTCAAAAAACGAAAATGCGGTACCAACGACACCGACTTCCGAAATTAAAGTTATTTTTCACTTTGTGCTGTTTTTTGGAAGTCGGTTGTTTTTTTTTTTTATAAAAAAGTTTTTTTAGTATAAAAAACAATGCTCTGCAATGTACTATCACCACCGGAAGCTGCTGTGAAATGAGGCCTCTACACCCGCCGCATGACTATGCTGCAGCTCCGCGCGTTTGTGCGGAGAAATCTGCATGATGATGCAGATCTGCACTCCCGCACACGCACGCGTGGCTCCGTCGCCGCGCACCCCGCAGCGTAGCGTAGCGCGGGGCAGTGTGTTTCGCCTTAGAGTCTGAATAGGGCACGTATTCGATCTAAAGGCGAGTTAGCTCTTAGCTAACCTCGACTTTGGTTTGAGACCGCGCGGTCATTACATTTTTTGTGTAAAAAAAAAAGCAAAAACGAATCAAATGCTAGCTAAAAATTAAGACTATGAAGATAGAGTAGCCGTTGCTTTTTGCGTCAAATCCGAATTGTACTGTTGATTGTTTTTATTACAGTAATTTATCGTTATATTTTTATTGCAATGTAGTTATGTTTATACAGCATGCTTTTTTTTACCGTATCCAAATTTTTACAGGCTCTTCCACACATTAATATGAATAACTTTCATTATGGAACGAACTCTGAGATCACGAAAAAAAAAATCAGCTATTTCCTAGATTTTGGTGAAGTAGGTATTGAACTTTTGTATTAAACAGCTGATTTTGTTTTCGTGATTTCAGAGTTGGTCACATAGTGAAAGTTGTTCATATTCATGAGTAGAACACCCTGTAAAAAAATCATTCAGTATACAAACGTGTGTGTGTAGTTTATAAATACAATGAAGTAATATTTTTTTATGGAAGCAAGTTGTATTTATCCTGAATGTTGTAACTATCGCGATCTCTACATGAGATGTATGAACTATGTATCAGTAAGCAGACTGGTATGCTACATTATTGTAAGGATGAGGAAAAATTTATTGTAAGTTAAGGTAAGTCCCCTGTTGTTCTAGGTATACTTTCACAATATTGTATACATTCCATTACTTATTCATAACTATTGAAATAAAACCAAACGATCTAAAACATAATATAGTTTCATTTTTATTATAATAGTAACAATGATTGTCTATAGTGATTTATTGCTATCTATAAATTGTAAAGTTATAATCAACATTAATTATTTTTTAATATAATACTTACAATATTATTTCCACTTATTGGACTTTACGAACAGTGGTTATACACTGTGAATATAACTGAATTTCAATTCGTCCATAATATAAGTACCAGCATTTCAAGAACCAGTAACAGATATGTGAACTACTTACAGTCCTTTTCTCAGTTATTTTACCACTCATTTAGCATCACAGTGATCTTTATTGATGTTGCTACTTGCTGTAAAGTTCATGATAGGTTGCTGTCAGAGGTACAAATACTGTGAAACGACTGTATCTCTTGATACGGTTCACACTGGCATTACTAATTTGCAGAAAAACAATAAAATCTTTGCCACAGGCAACAATTATAATGTGTATGTGGAGACCAACGTAAAGAGAGCAAGCCCTTCCTAGCCTGTATTTAACAATAGCTTTTGCCCACGGCTTCGCCCGCGTGGATGTCGGAAAATACCCCACGGGAACGTACTACCGGGATTAAAAGTACCTTATGTGTTAATCCAGGTAAACAATGTCTTCTCACACTGCTTATTATAGTATCCCAGGTGCGGCGCGCGGATTGATATATGACTGGATGATAACAAATCCTAAAATCTAACAATAGTAACGGAATACATAACGGAACGGAAAACTACCTACTTGAATGCCAAAATTAAAGGCATCTATAAAACGGAAATTTAAATCCTATTAAAAAAAGTTAAGGTAAATAGTTACCTAAATAATTCAAATTACGCTTTTACTTACATTGTTATTCACAGGGGGGTTAGGACCATTTATTTTTATAATTTATACTTACAGTACCTCTTTATATACTACATTAGAGGTTCTGCCCTCAGGTGCTAACACAACCAGGCTGCTAGATGAGCTCATTCTCGAGCAAGCAGGCCACGTCAAACTGGCCGCGCGAGAAGCAGTCCCCTCTAAGATCAATTCCCGCTGTTTTCAGTGACCGACCCTGAGGCTTATTAACCGTAAATGCAGCCTTTTAAACTCGAATGGGTAGTCCGACGGTATTAGTGGTATCTGGTACTCGTATTTTAAGGAGGAGATCGGAGAATTGTCCAGCGCAAACGTCATCCTTCAAGTGCACTCGCATGTTTTTTTCAAGGTGGAGGTGTTTTTACTAAGGGCCAAAGATTTGACGCCTTAAGGGGGTGTAGAAAAGAAAATCGAATTGATCGAGAAGTTTGGAGAATTTACATTTTGAAAAAGAAGCAGGCCCGTTGTATGCTCCAGGAATTGCCGACTAATAAAGTGTAAGTATAACGCAATATTATGTCACTGGAAACTACTATACCCCCAAATTTTTAAACGTATTTTTCTCGAAACCACTTTTTTCAAGTCTATTGACACGATATCTTAAGTTCAAATGAACCGATTGACTTGAAATTTGGTACACACCTTCTTGATACGAGTATAAAGCTCTAACGTCCCTACCAAGCTTTTTGAAATATTTTTTTTTTTACTATTTTTAAAAATTAATAACCGATAAAAAAAATAATGACAAAAATCTAAATTTCTTTCAAACTTACGTCATTTTGCAAAAAAAAAATATCTCCGAGTAGGGAAGATTGCAACATCTTCACTGATTAAAAATCCGTTTTTGTTTTTTCAGATAATTACTCGTAGAAGAGTCAAAATCACGCCAATCAAGACGCACGCTTTTGTTTCAACGCCCCACTTCACTACCCTGGAATTTTGGGAAAATTTTGATATTTTTATGAGATTTTTTTTTTGTATTTTCTTAAGTTATAAATAAATATTGGGCAAAAATCCGATGGTGAAAATATTTGTCGGTTTTTTTTACACAATTCTAAAAAACACTCAAGTTTGGCCCTCTACACCAGAAGACCCCTCTTAATGCAAGCCCTAACTTCGTCAACTCGAGTTTCTCTCGGCACTATCGGCAGAGTCTGACGGAAGTCTCCAGCCAACAACACTGATTCCACCCATCATATCATCGTTCACTCTGATGTCTTTTAGAGTTGTGTTTAGTGCCTCAGAACCCCCCTCATGCGCCATTTTACTTTCGTCCCAAACTATAAATTTACAATCGCGCAGCACTTGGGCCGTATTACTCTGCTTTGAAATGTTATAGAGTGAAGTTTCGATATGGATTCTCATCCATATCGAAACTCCACGCTCACGCTGCTTTCAAAGTGCCGCTAAATCTCTTTAGCGGCACTTTGAAAGCAGCGTGAGCTGTCTTGCCTCCCTCCAACAGTGTAGAATTCCTGAAGATGCGACAGCTAAGGCAATGTGAACAAGAAATAAGTCTACATTATAAAGTGAACCTCTGTGCAAAATTTCAGCTTTCTAGGTCCAAGGGTTTGGGCTGGGCGTTGATGAGTCAGTCAGTCAGGACTTTTCTTTTTATTTACATAGACGAACAAGACTCTACAAAACTTTTTGTTCAATTAAATATAATCTACTAGGAATGTTGTGTTCTGTGCAGTCTTCATAAACCAAAACAAAGTTTTGATAACATATTACAAATACAAGAAAGTATATTCTGAGATCAGAATGAGTTTCTTCAGTTCAAATCACTGGTCTCTGGAGCCGTTTTATTTATTTACTCCGTGAGTGTTATTGCATTACGTCATATATTTGGAATAAACATGTGTGGAGGTCAACGACCCCTGATTAGTTATTTGTTTACTCCGTGAATGTTATTGCATTACATACAATGTGATGACAATACAACAATAAATTAAACTTCGTATACCTAATGAGGTTCCCAGTCTGCAAACAAAAATTCAATCAAATATATCCAATAGTTTAGTCACTGGACGTTATTTTTTATTTTTAGCATTTGCTACATGATGTATCTGTTAACAGGCCAGCACCGACAAGTTAAAGACCTCTGCAGTAATCTGCATCTGTATAAACGCAACATGTCGCCAGCTTGGTACTTCAATAACCTTCGCCAAAAAAATTTGTTCTTAAATTGTATTTCCCGATGCGAACCTTATGCTTGAGTGAGACATAAGAGTCATAAAGCATTTCATCAGAATTAGATAAAAAATAATGCATGCGGAAGTTATAACTACAAATGTTGCGCACTCATGTCAACCGAAAATTAAGTATGTGCGAAAGGGATGGTAATTGTTTGTTTTGTTTCTACTTCGCTTTGTTACCGAAACCTGGAAAAAATGGTGTGGGTCAGCCGTCTATGGGTCAGTGTGCCGTCGCGATCCTATGACGTCAGACGCGTCATTGCTTCATATCGCAAGCGCAAGTATTTGGTTTCTCTGCCTTCGAAGCACCCGCCGCTTCCATCCGCGCTCGTGTGTTTAGTCCGTGAGTGTTATTGCATTACATATAACCTACCTATGAAATTGCCGTTTTGTATGAAAACCTTTAAACGAATTTTTTATTTGTATTAATCGAAGTAATCACCCATGCAATCAATGCATCTTTTCCAACGCAGTGGCAGTTTATTGATGCCCTTCTTAAAGAAATCAGCTGGACGGGAGGCAACAAATTCTTCAAAGGCATTTTGTACTGCCTCTCGGGTATTGAATTCCCGCCAAGAAGTTATCCAAATTCTGGAAAAAGTAGTAGTCTGTAGACGCAAGGTCTGGTGAGTAGGGCGGATGACGGAGAGCTTCCAACCCCAGTTCTTGCAACTTGGAGACCGTCTGCTGTGCAGTATGGTCGCGCGTTGTCGTGCAGGAGCAGCGGAGACGAGCGATTGATCAATGCTGGTTGGAGATGTATCAGCTTCTCCATCATTGTGTTCAGTTCTTCACAGTACACATCTGCAGTAATGCTCACCACGTTTGGTAAGAAGCTGTGATGAATCACACCGGCGCTAGACCACCAAACAGTGACCATCACTTTTCTAGGGGTAAGTTTTCGTTTAGGGCATTGTTTAGGTGCTGAACCAGGATCCAACCAACTTGCTGAGCGCTTGCGGTTATCAAACAGAATCCATTTTTCATCGCAGGTAACAATGCGGTTCAAAATTCCTTCATTTGTGTGTCTGTTGAGCAGTGCAAGGCACGTCTCGACGCGTACTTCGCGCTGGCGATCATTGAGTTCGTGGGGCACCCATTTGTCAAGCTTTTTTACCTTGCCAATTTGACGCAAATGGACCAATATTGTTTTGAGGCTAACGTCGAAAGCTGCTGCTAATTCAGCCGTAGATTGTGTATCATCAGCTTCCACAATCGCCTTTAATTCGTCACTGTCGACCAAAGTCTTCGGACGACCGCGAGGTTCATTTTTCAGGTCGAAAAGACAATGCCCATCTGTGCCCCAGAAATGCCCAGATAAAGTATATTACAAGACTGCTCTAATAAATAAAAACTAGAATTATGTTGTTAATTTTAAATCATATGAAGCACTGGATAAAAAATAATAAAAAATAGGACGTGCCTTGAAGCTTTGTATCTAACCAAATTGTTTTCACATAGATATTGACACTATACAATGGAGACAGACTAGATAATTCCAAATAACTGACATGTATATCTGATAACATACAGATAAGTATATAAAAGAACACTGATCTGGCTTAGCTTATGTGATGATCATGAAGTTCCTAGTGAAAAACTAATAGCAATGCTGTCTGTAAACGATAAAATGTATAAAAAACCAGTAGGAAGATCATGTTTAATGTCCAATATCTTTTGAACCGTTGCTTTATATGACATTAGATCTAGATATCATATAAATACTGTTAAAAAGTTATCATTTGACATAGAGCTGCAATTTGGGCATTGCATGGCATTGCTGACTTTCAGCTCCATACTAATATGGGCATGGTCCTTTCCAGAACGGACGCGAGCAAACCAGAGCAAACAGGTGGTGCGTTGGTTTGTAGTGTTAGCTCCGTAAACGTCGTTGATGTTGCGTGCCGCTTGTGCCGCGTTGCTGCCACGACGGTACTCATATTCCAAAAATACTCGAATTTTTAACGTATCCATGATGACGAAAAAGATTGAAATGCGATGAAAATGTAACAACAAATGACTACTTTTGGAAACAAAATTCCATGTTTTTAAAATAAAATTAATTTGAAATTAGAATTCTTAGCCAAACAAAAATTATTTTGATTTGAAATGGCCAGTACTGCAGAACGACCAATTTCATTGGTTAAAGACCTAATATTTGGAATAAACATGTGTGGAAGTCAACGACTCCTGGATAGTTATTTGAATCGGTATGACGCTTTAACCTTTTGAACGCCAATCACTTGTATACAAGTTCGAGATTTTCGTGCCCTCAGCGGCACTACTTGATTAGAAGTAATAATAGTATAATAATAATAGTATAAAATAAATTTACGACTTTTACAAGACCTTTTATTTTGTTTTTATGGCAAATTGCCCTGTTATAAGCCATATTTTTAACTTTTTCACACATAATAAGTTCTTGTTTGTTTTATATTCAATAGAAACAAAAACGCCAGAAAATATTTTCATGCCCCCAACGCCAAGTACTTCATATAAAGTAAGCCAGTGATGGGACACGATGAAGACCTCGCTATATTTCATCTCGTCGAAACGATCAAAAATACTATTATTGCAAGAAAATTACGTGAATAAATAATATTTTATAAATATTGTAAACTTCACCCCCCGCCCGGACGCTGTGTCGAGCAGACGTGCTTTTTGTAGTCGCGATCATTTTATTTCGAAAAATTAGTTTAAAGTGCAGTAAATTGTTATAAAGTTACACCAATACGTGCACAGCAAAAGTAAGAACATACAGTGAAAAAACTAAATCAGTGCATAAACTATTATAAGAGAAATAAGCAAAAACATTTCAAAGTTTTAAAGTGATCGTTAAAAATTTCTTTGTCTCTGTGCCGAGGTGAATGACCTTCGGACTGGTCAATGACACACATCTATGTCCGTTTTGGTAACACATCACCTAATTCGCAACAATCTTTAAAGCTTGAGTGGCCTAAAGGCGTAAGCCGCTTGCCCGCAATCGGCGACTCGTGGTGTCTTGAGTTCAAACCCCGCAAACTGCAAAACTTTTTGGGACGTTTAATTACAGTTTAGTGGACGGAAAGCTATACATACTTGGCGCAGCGTTGCTGTCGCCAAGTACCAGGGTACTAGTACAAACTTGCGGCGCTCAAGTAACTATGATTCGACGATCTCCTCCGCCAGTAGCGACCTCCGCGGAAGCTCTGAGCTCCCCATATCACGGCGGGTCGGAGCCGAGTATTCCGACTTGCGGTCGTGACGAAGTAGCTCTTGATGAATACTCGTCAAACGTAAGTACACGTGTACCTAAACGAAAACACGATCAGGAATATAAAGCGGAGTGGCAATCGTTCAAAACAGAGATTATGAGTACATTACAAACTTGGTCTGACTCTCAAAATAATAAGATCGACCAAATACTTACTAGCATGAATGAGATCCGAGAAGAATATCGTGAACTGCGTAAATCAGTTGAGTTTAACTCAGAAAAGTTTGACGACATAGTTGCAAGTGTAGCGAAGTTAGAGAATCAACGACGCGATAACCAAAAATACATAGAATCACTTGAAAATAAACTAGAATCTGTTGAGAGAAGTTTAAAAAGTACAACCATTGAGATACGGAACATCCCTCTTAACGATAAGAATGAGACCACGGAGGATCTGATCAACGTGGTTAAAAACGTGGGGAAAACCGTCAGCGTAGACATTGAAACAACAGGTATCCGTGATATTTTCAGAGTGAATAACAAACCTGACGGTTATAAACCAATCATCGTTGACTTTACCAGTAAACTAACAAAAGAGGCTATGTTAGCTGCCGTAAAAAAGTTCAATCAGCTCAATAAGGTCAATAAACTAAACACTTCCCACCTTCAACTAAAAGGGCCGAAGATTCCGATCTACGTTACGGAAACTCTGACAGCAAATGCCAAGAAGATTTATTATTTGAGCAGACAATTTGCCAAGGAGTATAAATACGCATTTTGCTGGGTAACACACGGACGTATATTCCTACGTAAAGCGGAAGGGATGAAACAAATTCGTGTTGATGGCGAATCTGATCTCACTAATCTGAGAGGGCAACAATGACTATCCATCATAATTATTGTTAAAGTTGTCAAAATGTGTTTGCTGGCATATTTTTTTATAACTTTTTTAATTTATTGTTTACTTTTTATGTTAACTTTTACAACTTTTTTGCATGTTAACTTTTCACTTATTTTTGTTTGTACACACAAATACACAAATTCCACTAAACAGATCAACATACTCTTCACTCACATATCTCTGAGAACACATGATATTACACACAAGGCGCATGTTTACGCATCCCCGTACGGCCTTTACTTAGCATCGGTTCCCAATAAAACTTTATTTTCACACCAAATACTTATAAAAGTAACATTTAAGCATTTACGTAAAATTCGATCATAATTCCCAATTAACTATAAATAATGAACTGGATGAATTAACTGTCGCTTACTCTAGCTCTTGCGATATCGATAACTGTTCCAATTTAATTTATACCGAGAATTCCCC
The DNA here is from genome assembly GCA_949629135.1 of Eremobia ochroleuca. Taxonomy (NCBI): domain Eukaryota; kingdom Metazoa; phylum Arthropoda; class Insecta; order Lepidoptera; family Noctuidae; genus Eremobia; species Eremobia ochroleuca. Next base: position 600,200 of record OX451401.1, on the reverse strand, counting down.
CTTGAACATAATTGTACAAAATATAAGAAATGTTAGCCGTAATTTTCCAGGATTGCAAACTCTCATCAAACGATCACAAGTTGACTGGGATGTTATAATTCTAACGGAATGTTGGATATGTAGGGCACCGAATATTCCTCTCATTGAAGGTTACAAGTTCGCAAACACACAAACTAACAGGACACAAAACGAGGGCGTTATTGTTTACTATAAATCTTCTCTTACCTATAAGATATTGGAACCGTCGCTGGTGGATGGAAATTGTCTGATTATCATTATCAACACACAGACGGTGGTTCTCTGTATTTATCGTCCCCCGGGGGAAAGAAATGTCTCTAAATTTCTTGAATCACTAAACGATATTTTACTAACATTATCATCATACAATAATATTTTCCTTACTGGCGACATTAATATAGACATTACGCCGTCCACTTCAGATGCAAGAGCGGAAATATACCTCAATTTATTGGCCTCTCATGGTATGTTGCCTGCGTATCATATCCCCACCCATTCTCAAACATGCCTTGACCACGTAATTGTCAAAGCAAAACTATCGGTAAAATGTTTCGTTGCCCAGACGACCTTAACCGACCACTACAGCGTCATTATAAGCCTCTCTCACGTGAGCTCTTCACACCACCTCTCAAAAACAATAAAACGTATTCACTATCCATCCCTTGACGACAAAATGAAACTCATAGACTTTGAAAGTGTTTACTCTTTAGAGAGAGCTAGTGAAGCAGTTTCTCTCTTCCTTAAGACCCTAACCACTTTGATGTTTACGTGCACTAAAAATATCACTGTGCCGAGACGTAAGCGATTAATTAAGCCATGGATTACTTCTGGATTATTACGATGCATGAGAAATCGAGACAATCTTCATCTTAAGTCTAAAAAGCATCCTAATGACGAAGTCGCAAAAATAACCTACACACGATATCGTAATTTTTGTAACGACATTCTAAAAAAAGTCAAGCAAGAGTATGATAAGGCTGAGCTCTCTAAATGTCAGGGCAACACTAGGAAATTGTGGGACACCATTAAAACAATCACCTACACCACTAAACAGAAAAGTCCACCTATGGATCTGATTGACCCAGTTCAGCCCAAACACTCCGTGAATGAGATTAATCATTTTTTTATAGGAATCGGTAAAAATATAGCGGGATCTATCTCAGGGTTTGACCCTACTCTATACCAGACTTCATCTCTGCCGACGTGTCCCTTCTCTTTTGTCCTTCTGCCTACTGATGCGGATGAGATCAAAATCATCATAGCATCTCTTAAAACCACGTATGTCGTAAAGTGTGACGATGTTCCCAGTGAATTAATAAAACGATACGCTAACTTATTATCTGATCCTATCGCGTTTATTTGCAACCTCTGTCTTTTCACTGGGGAATTTCCCTCAGATCTCAAGAAATCCCTGGTTCATCCAATTCATAAGTCTGGTAGCAGGGACTGTGTCAATAACTACCGTCCAATATCCATCTTGCCTCAACTATCCAAAATCCTTGAGAAAGTTATTAATAAGCAACTAACTAATTACCTAGAAACAAACAAACTTTTGTCGGACAATCAATATGGTTTTCGTAAAGGTAGATCAACAAGCGATGCCGTACACCAACTAACTGATACCATAGTTTCTAGGTTAGATGAAAAGAAAAAGGTTCTTACAATTTTCCTCGACTTGGCTAAGGCTTTTGACACAGTCTCAGTGCCACTCTTACTGAGGAAGCTAGAACACCTCGGAATCCGTGGCGAACAATTAAAATTGTTCGAAAGTTACCTGAATGGGAGAACTCAACGTGTGGTGGTCGATGAGTGGCTGAGTGATGACTGCAAGGTCAATATCGGTATTCCCCAGGGGAGCATTTTGGGGCCTACCCTCTTTTTAATTTTTATTAATGACCTCTGTCAGTTAAACCTTACAAACGGCAAAATTATTACTTTCGCAGACGATACGGCTCTTATATTCTTTGGAGATACTTGGGAGGAAGTGTACCACTATGCTCAAATGGGTTTCTCACTCGTTATGTCCTGGCTAAGCAATAATTTACTCTCACTAAATACAGAGAAAACTAAATACATAACGTTTACACTAACAAACAGTCACCTCACTCAAGATTCCTTATTAAACATCACTGCACACTCATGTAACAACAGCTCTTCCTGCTCATGCCCAAACCTTGAAAAAGTGGACTCTCTCAGGTACCTCGGGGTAATTATTGACAGGAACCTTAACTTTAATTCCCACATCGATCTGTTGTCCAAGAGGATTGGGAAACTTATCTTTATTTTTAAAAGCCTACGACGTGTTGCAGATGCTAAAGTTCTTAAAACAGTATATTTTGCACTCTGTCAATCTGTACTAAGCTACTGTATTTCTGCCTGGGGTGGCGCCCCTAAATCGTTCATGATTAAGGTCGAGCGAGCACAAAGAGCGGTGCTCAAGGTAGCCCACGCTTTACCATTTTTTCACCCTACCACTGAACTCTACGATATGTGCAAGGTTCTTACGGTTCGACAACTGTTTATCGTCCAGACAATATTGCGTAAACATTCTTCCTTACACTATAACGCATCCTTGCACGCCCATAAACGCATTAAGACAAATGTTTGCACTACTCAAATGTGTAAAAGTAGTCTTTCGCGCCGAAACTTTGGTTTTCTAGGCAGTTTTTTATATAATAAACTAAACTCTCTTCTAAAAATATACCCTCTTACCAAAGCTAAATGTAAGAAAGTACTCACCACATATCTATTGGAACTTGATTATGATAGCACAGAAAGTCTCTTACTTGTTTTAAAATAAATGTGCTTTCAGCCTACCTAACACACCTCACATCAAACCACAATACACCACACCATGCCACACCACACCACATCACATCACACCACAACACCACACCACTCCACACCGCACTTCACTTTAACATAGTCTACTATTACAATTATCAATAATAATTTTATTTTGTAAATCTATTTTTTCCATTTGTTTGATTATTGTGTTCTTCTACTAAAGGTTACAATAATTTGTTAGCATTTAAGATTTAATACTAAAACACTTTTTTGGGGGGGGCCTGGTAATCTGTGTGACAGGGTTTCCCTAGTGCAGATACCAGTCTCCCACAAAGGATTTATCTGATGTAGTATATTCATATTTTTAAGGCGCCTTTGTGGAAGAGAAATAAAAATGTTTATTATGTTTATTATTATTATAACTATAAACTACGTTTTATTCACCTTAATCAAGAATAAATAGGTTTTTCTAATCATTGTCGATAGTGAAACACCGTTTGAAAAACCCATCCTTACAAAGTGGCTAGTTGTCAGTGCGCACAACGCCACGAACTTGTATAGAAGTAAATCTGTGACATCATAAGCGGACGGGTTTCAAGGTCATAGTGACTGTGCATTTTAGTGTAGTGCAATGTTTAGGTACATCTTGCGTTGGCGCACGTGTTCTTACAAAAAAATGAGTGACGGTGAATATGACGAATTATTCAAGGTG
>OX451401.1:573971-596483 GCA_949629135.1 Eremobia ochroleuca | reverse complement strand
AGCATAATTAGTCAAATGTAATGAATAATCGAATACAAAATACATTAAATAATATTCTTGGTTACAAAAAACAGAATAAAGAAACTGAGTATCAAAACTTAAAGTTGCAATCCGCAGGAAAAACATCGGAACTCGTTTTCAAGTTTGTAAAATCGATAAAAAAAATCTATAATTCATTGTTTATGATCGATAAAAAAAAATCAATTTACTTGACCTATAAAATCGATTCTAGATCGCCACCCGTAAGCCGGCGCCTGCGGAAGCCGCCATTACTGTTTATGAGTCGATTGAGAATGTCACATCAACGCTGCGAGGCCATAAAAAGCACGATTATTCGTTATTCACGATTATTCACGTTTTTTTTGTCAATTAGCAATTTTTGTTTTTAACTATCTTTGTTGTTTTGTACCTACATGAGTGATCTGTGGTCATTTTATAAGTTGCGAGTAGTTTACACATAATTTTTAGGTTATCTCCGAATTTGTTTAATTACTTTAAAACTCGGATACTTGTGTGAAAATGAACACTTTTATTTAATAGTATATAAAGCGTAGTCTATAATAAATAAAGATTTATTGTGTTTCAACTTAAGACGGATTTCCATACATCGTTGGTCATGATCCTTTGAAATCAATAAATTGCATAAAAATGTATTTTAAGGCAAACTTCAGAGCACAAGTTACAGTGAACGGACTGTAAGTACTACGGTAGTAGCGGAAGTACGGACAAAATGACACGGTGTTTTGTTTTTCAATCATATTTATTTATTTAATGGCATTATAATCAGTCTCAATCGTTTATAGTCATCTTAGGTTCATTGACTATCAGTAACACAGCCTTTTAATTAAGTAGGAACTATAATAAAATATATAATCAGAAAAAATATAACTAATCACAAAAACCATTTTGTCCATATAGTATGGACAAAACGACATATAAGGTAAGGACATAATGACATAGAATTTTTTAAGAACAAAGTTCACAAATAAATCCTTTGGTCTTCTTTGTGACATCAGCACATGACGCATGAGTCCAAAGGGAACAAATCATACATCGTAACCAACCTTCGCCGGGCTTAGAACGGGAAAAGAGGTCATTGCAATAAATGCAAGCGCAGTCACTATCGTCGTCATTTGTCTCCCATGAGAAATCTTCGCTTCCTGAGCTATCTATATCAGAGCAGTTGTACGCTGCCTCGATGCTCTCAATTTCTTCTCTGATTCTCTTTGAGCGTTTTTGGAAGCAGAAATATTTATTTCATCACAAATTTTTCTTTTCATCTGTCTCTTCTTTTCTACCGGTGGATCCTTTGGTCTATTTTTAGCAATAATTTCTTGCATGTTTGAAGAAGAAGTTAAAAGCCAATCATCTTTGACAGGTTCAATTTTTCTTTTTCCTTGGCCTCGAATGAACTGCCCCTGTGGTACTGGCGAAATAGTAGCAACTGGATATGTCAGTAATTGCTTCGATGGACCAGGTCTCACACCATCATCGTATGCTGCTCCAGCTAACTCAACTGTATTAGGCTCCTCTTCACATATTTCCAAACTCAGGTTCGTCAACAACATCTCAGCATTGGTAATATCAGCATTGGTGGTGGCTTGCGTTGTGTTTTTTGAAGAATCTACTTTATCGTCACTATGGACAAAACGACATACCATGTCGTTTTGTCCATTTTGTATATATGTCATTTTGTCCAAATTTACCCAAAAACGAATAAAAATCATAATTCCATCAAATAAATAATTATTGCAATAAAGTTAATCGAAATCACTGGGTACTACCATAGTTCATCGATTTTAATACAAATAATTACAAATAACAACTCACCAGAAAACAGGAGAAAACCATATGTAAAATAAACTTTTGAAGGCGAGATACACGTTTGAACTGGTTACTGCGGCGCAACTGTGAGAATGACGCTCAACGTCTGACAGGATTGTAAATATGGCTGCCGTCACGTGATACAGTCACGGAGACGTAGCTAAAACCCGCCAATTGTGAAATAAAGGGACTATGTCATTTTGTCCATACATGTCATTTTGTCCGTATTTGCCCTACTTGTTTTTTTCTTTTGGCTTCGTGCAGTTTTTGCATTCAGCCAATGTCACGTTTTCTTCTTTATTACAAAAAGCAAAGGTAGGGAAACGAAAAATAATAACGGAATTAATTATACCGGGATTTAGTGATAATATCTATAGGATCAGTATTTACAACGGATAGAGTAATGAGCTAAATCTAACAATGACACGGTAGTACTTAATACCTCCATGTTAGCTATTGAACCGTCGCGTTCCGTCTGAGGCAGCGCATGTGCACGTTCAGAAATTCGTTAAGGACCTACTCTTAACAAATTTCTGAACGTGCTCTGACAATATTTCTTTATGTCGCCGTAAATATTGACGTGGAATAATAATGAAATAGCAACACCTATTTTAGCAAGTATACGAACCAACACATAGATGGCGCTGAGAAAACATCGTTTTCATCGATGTTAACAGTTTCAACATCGATGTTCATGAACGATACATCACATATTTACGGTTTTCGGATGTTATATACGTACATGACATTGCTTCTTGCCAAACTTCATGATTTCGGAACTTAAACGCCCGTATCTTTTGATTGCGTTGACTTAGAAGTTTGATTTTTCACTGCTTCAAGGGATTGCAGCCCTGAGTATTTAATATTAATTTCAACTTGATAACTCCACCCGTTCCTGAGAAAAAGGGTCTTGACTGATGGACAGACGGACAACGAAGTGATCTTATAAGGGTTCCGTCTTTCCTTTTGAGGTACAGAACCCTAGAAATGTAGCATAACTGAATGTTTATGATTATAATAACAAAGGCGCTCGTCGTGTAGATGGCACAGACCTCGCTGACGTGGTCGCGCAGCGCGTGCTCGGCGTCCTGCACGCGAGCCGCCAGCGTCAACAGCTTCAGCTCCGCGCCGGACACGTCCTTGTCCAGGATCTGCGTCTGCAGGTACACTGTCTGCGCCACCTTGTACCTGACGACAGAACGAGCCTTATTATTTTTATGCACTGTATTATGATCAGTGATAGGAATAGGTAGTGCCTGTTTGCCTAAACTTCGAAGAACAGAGACAAGAAACGGAGACTTCCTTAGGACTAAATTTTTTCCGGGACATCTGTCCCGAAATTCGGGACAACACTTTTAAATACATTAAAAAAATATGTTATTTGGAATACGTCAAAAATCGTCAAACAAAAAAGCGGTAAAGAGCGAGTCGGACTCGCGCACCGAGGGTTCCGTGCCATCACATATTAAATTTTCACGGGCGAGGCCTATATTCGTCAGAGAATTTTAACACTGCGGTGTATAATATCGCAGGTTCAGCATCATCTCTTGACTGATAGTCGAACTAATGTAATTATTGTTGATGGTTTTTGAAAAAGTGTGCTGTTTGGAGACATCGTTGTATTTTTCCTGTAATCTTTACATAAACTTCTATCACATAGAATAATTTTAGATTTGCTGCTGAACCCGTCGATTGGTGCCTTACGAAGGCTCCTGAAAATTTGTGAGTCCTATGCGGTGACTCATGGGCTCAAATAAAACACGAAAAAGAGTGAAATAATGATTTTCAGTCCGGACAACAAGCGATACACATTCGTTCCGAAATTCACCTTATGTGGTACAGGTCTTAACAAAGTCAAGCAATTTAAATATTTGGGCCACTGGGTCACTGAGGACCTTAAGGACAGTGTGGATATGGAAAGGGAGCACAGAGCGCTGTCTGTCCGCTGGAACATGTTGGCCCGCAGGTTTTTACGGTGCACGGGGCTATCAAAGTTGCGCTTTTTAAAGCGTACTGGTCGTCTTGCTGACCATGGTTTTATTATTGTTGTCATTAGTAATAACTTGTTTATTTAGTTTCCTTCGATGGTCGTAGTTTATCATTTGTGACTTGTGACAGCTTTGTAAACTGAACCCAGCATTGCATAAATATGTAAGCGGTCACACCCTTTACACCTGGAGGCTTTTATTTAATTTTGATTTATTATCTTTTTGCTTGAGTACGTATAGTTTTTTATTGTATTTGTTGGTATATTGGCGTAGCTAGCTGACATATTATGGCAAATAATTTAATTTAGTGTTCTGTGTCTTGTAATGTTAATTACTTTGTATACCTTGTACTGTAATTTTATTTTTTATTTATTTATTTTATTTATATTGAGAGGAACAGCAAACAGTTACATTATAAGGACTTACAACTAGTTTAACAAAATAGCAATTTGGCTATAAAGTAACCCACAACGGTGTCCACAAGTAGGCATAGAAGTTTAAGAAAACAAAAAAGCTAATCGCTAGGAGCAATAGCAGTACGTGTGGCAAATACATTATTAAAAGTTAAATGAAAAAAAAAAAAAATGGAGACTGAAAACAGAAAGAAATAAAAAAAAATTAAAAAATTAAGAATAATTTGTTCGAAATAAGAGTAAAAAGAATGCAAAATTATACATTATTATATAACATTATTATATAAGGAGCGCTTATTGTGATATCTAATAGGGAATGGCGAATGAGACTTTTAAATTTACTTATTGTGCAATTGAAGATATCTATGTTTACAAAGGTACTATTGTATGTCTCAACCATACGGCGGAGAGGTGAGCGCAGGCCTAAGTTAGTTCGGCAAGCGTTCAAAGCGAAAAGAGTACCTGCGCGTACGTGCCGCCTGTAAATGGTTCGAGGTACAGCATAGCAAATCATACTGTTCAGATTTGTACAGTTAAACTTGTTTCTGACAATTTTATATTTGATGACAAATTATGACTAACGGTTTGCAGATGTAAGTAGCAGTGTAGCGTAGAAAATAAGCAGGTATGCCGTCAGGTCCTGGACCTTTGGCGGGATCCAAAGACTTGACTTCTTTTATGATCTTGTTTTTGTCAAAGCGTAAGCTAGAGATAATATCACAACTTGAGGAAGTTTCCGCGGGTGGTTGCCAGTGTCACAGGAGTGGCGACGCAGGTTCATAAACGGAGTGGAAGAAATTTGAAAACATATCGCAGATTGCTTCTGGTTCACTGGATTGAGTGTCTTTGTAGTGAACTTTTGCTGGGATGCACGGTTTGTCTTTTCGGATTGAGACATATGTCCAGAAGTGTTTGACATTTGTGTACAGGCTATCTTCTACTGAGTTTATATACTTAGAAAAGCATTTTCCGCACATTTCCCCAAAATTGGCTCTAAGTGTTCTGAATACTTCGTAATCCGATATGTTTCCATACTTCTTCCACTTGATCCAGGCCCTCTGTTTCTTTTTAAAAGTGGTTATCAAAGGACGCGAGAACCAGACTGGGTAACTGGAAGATCTCGAACAAGTTAGAGGAGTGTGTAGCTTGATAATCTGGTCTAGTCATAGAACAATGTTAAAGCATCTTCAGATTTTCCGTGTGTAAGAAGTTCCGGCCAGTCGGTTCTCTGTATCATGTCATTTATTTTTTCGTAGTCGGGTTTGTAGAAATTATATTTTTGTATAGAATTCCTGTCTAGGGGGGGATTTTTAATTTCTATTTTTATGTCACAAACAAATGGGGGGTGATGCTCGTCAGCAGGTAGCAAGGGGGATGACCAGGGGCGTTCCTTTCATTAAAGCCGAAAAGCCCGGCTTTCAGTCAAACGTGAGCCTAACAATAAAAAATTAAAAAAAAAAAAACTACACAAGTAAACTTGTAAATTAACCAACTCAATCATGTCGCAAGAATTGATAAGAATAATAAAAACTGCGCGCCCCGGCCGGCGGCCGCCTGCTATACGTTCGATGCAAGGTTGCCAGGTTTACATACTCGAAGAATAATATTTAAATCCCGCACAGTTTTCATCACGCGCACCGTTGCCAAACCTCTCCAATACCGCTATTGCGAGAACGCAACAATAAACATCGTCCCGTCTCGCTCGCACCAGCTGGCTTCTTATGAGGCTTCTGGACCGCTCACTATTTGTATACAAATTGTTCATGTTGTTGATTACATCAGTATGTACTTATTTTCCAAATTGTACTGATTTTTAAGCCTGGCTTCTGATTTTTTATGAATGGAACGTATAGCGAAGCGTGTGTGTGTAAATAGTATGAATGAGCGCGTCGCTGTGCAAAGCTCGATCTATGGAATGGAATGATACAATTTCAAATTAGTTCAAGTTCGTTTCGAGCGGTTACTGGTGCATTTTTTGCTTGGACATTTTCTGTGAAATGAAGTGTTGTGATTAGTTTTGCGGTGATTATCTTTGTTTTGAAGTGATTAAAAAGTTTCTTGACATTAAAATGAATTCGGAAACGCTTGCAAATGTGCCTTGTGATGGATTAAAGTATGTGCAATCTTTATTCGGAAAGGTAAATACTTTCAAGTTTTACAGACGAATATAATAATCTCATTACTTCACCTAAACCTACTTTTTGAGTACCTATTTCTCAGAAATCTAAATTACGTAATAGGCATTTTAGTCGAAAATTGCCTTCAGGGTGCCTTTCCGGAACTTTTAAAGATAGCTCATTTAATTGTGACCATTCCTGCGACAAGTTGTTTCGCGGAACGTGTTAAATAAGTATTCACACATATTTAATTAAGAAATAAGTACTCAAGAACAAGAACGGCTTTCCGAATTATCGAAAATTGCAATAGAAAAACAGCTGTTGGTAGAAATTAAAACGTTCACCAAATTTTGACGCCGACTGATTACGCCGTTTTGAGTTAGAATATATAATTTTTATATTTTGTAAGGGCCGCTTAATTAATTGTAAAAATTAAAGCAGGCGCCAGGATCATGTTCTCTAAATGAATTGACAAAAAACGGCTTTTATCAAAGCTACTGAAGGTAAAGTAAATCTGTCTAGTAATTTTTACCATGCCTTCCGTGTGCGTGTGTGTGGTGTTTGTCATCTGTCTGTGATAAAGAAACGAAAATTGAAGAGTTATGGCTGTTCACATTGTGAGTAATTATTATAATTATAAATATTATCAACATCGTAAACAATGTGTAGTTAGAAATCAATCAATAACTTGTACGCCATCTAGTGGCCAGATTGTAATATTTTGCCTATAGCGACTGTTGCGAGCGAGTGAAATATGAACTAACTCTGAGCTCTGTTGTGCCAATAATGTTAATAGATGGCTCTTATACGTCTTATCATATTTTACACGAAACTGATAATATGAAAATGAAAAAGTTGCGATTTTGTAAAGGATTACCAATACTTTGAGTATATAATTTGTAATATAAGAAAAAAATGGTGCTATTAAAAAACATTTCATTTTAATTGCTAATAGCAAAAACTTACAATTATGAAATAAGAATATTAGTAAGAACTAAAACGAATCAGTCGGTAGGCACAACTTGTGACAGGCGATACGGTAGGTAGGTACTTAGTTTTTTTTTTTTTAGTATGTTGGCTTGCCCTAAGTTTAACCACTAGGCACGCCACTGGGGATGACTCCTGTTGCACACATCAGGATAAGTTGGATATTATAAGGTCCAATATTTTGCCTTTGGAGTTAAGTATGCTGTTATACTGAGAGGCACTTAGAAGGGATATAAAATTATTAAGATGGTCACAAGACGTAGTTGAACCAGAGCACAAGGGTGAGCTTATCGGGGTATTCAGGGTAGCAGACATGTGCCACGTGGCTTCTGGGACATTATAATCACCGGCTACACAGAAGTAATCGACATTAGGATTACAATAGTAATTTGTTTCAATCAAGTATTTTCTAACTGAACAGACAGCTGTGCTGCTGGGGAGTTTGTTGCGCCACTTCTTCTTCCCAGCGAAAGCACTAGGAAGTGGTGAAGGGCGGGCGTTTTGGGGGACTGTCTTTTGTAATTTTGACCTTCAAAAAGTGCTGATTCTCAGCCTAGTTTGAATAAATATACTTTTGATTTTGATTTGAATTACAAAATGATGTCCTTGACTTACGTCAAATAATTAGGATTACGTAATCGTTATTATTTGACATACGTATGTTACGATAACCAACCGTTTGAAACAACCGACCCTAAATCGCAAACGCAGATTAATTGAAGTAGTTTGTTAATAATACTCATAAATGCTACTAGAGTGATGTCTCACCAGTCAGCGATAGCGTCGGCCCGCGCGCGCGCTAGCGGCGACGCCTTCTGCAGCAGCGCGCGCGCCCGCCGGCCGGTCTCGGCGACGGTGATGCGCTCCAGCACGTGGAACTGCTCGTCGTTGTACGTCAGCGAGCGCGTGGCGCGGTCGCGCACCAGGTGCTGCCACGAGTCGCGCAGTCTGAAAAGTAAAGTATAACCAAAAAAAAAATTTAGTCTAAATAAAGATCTATACAAATAAATAAAATTGAAGTATCTGTTTGTAATGTCAAAATAACGGCTGTTTACTAAATGCATATGAAAGCTTTTTACCGTCTGGACAAAAACAGGGTATAAAAGGTGAATGGATTACGATTTTATGTATTCTTTTTGTCTCCTTTACTCTTTCACACGCTGTCTACATCTCTCTATCTAATGTCCTATCGCAGGTATGCTGGAAGAGGTTTATTTATTTTATTTTACAGTTTTGGGAAAAAAAAGAGAAATATCGCATCACACAATAGAGCATCACCTTTGTACCTATTTTTCTGTTCTGTTTTTTCTTGTCTGTTTATATATGTGTGTACATAAATGGTAAAATAAAAAATAAAATAAATGGAGTAGAAGCCTATGGCACAGAAATCTCTATTTTTTTCACAACGCATCGCATCTTCCCCGGTCGTGATCGGGTGGGCGTTACCTGCATGCCTCAGATGTCAAACATGCCGTCCTTCACAATACCTATATGGCTGGTTATTCATGATAGCGTCGTCCCTAATTGCGCATATAAATGTAAAATCTTCAGTTTCCCCGAAGAGGTTCCCGGATGCCTAATTCTCTTTATTTTAATGATCATCGTTACTATTATCACTGTCGTTTGAGCTGCCGCTACTGTCTTTACCAACGTGAATTAAAATGGGGTTGTATCAGTGGCCTTATTGAGGATTCCATCAATATTTTTATTTCTTCCTCTATTTTTAATTTGTGCTTTTCGTATTTCGATTACTGTTCGGCTTCAATTCGCGCCATACTTTCTAGTTGATTTTTTTTACCTCAGGCAATTGAAATGTTTTATTATGCCTCCCAAGACTCCCAACCCTTTCATTTGTACCCATATCAATTCGATAGGGTTTAAGTTGCAATTTTAAGGAAAGGCGAAGTACGGTATGCCCTTTTGATTCTGCCAATTGGTTCACATATTAGGTCCTTACATAAGAAATTGGCGTTTTATATGACAAAATCAAAACGATTTTTTTTTTAACCTTCAAGCAGTCGCGCGGCGTCGAATCGACCGCGATTCGATCGATTCTCGATAAATTTATGATGCCAAATTGCTTACAAATCCAAAGAAAATTAGAATATTATTTTGATTTTATAATTTTGTTTATGTCCTAACATAATGATAATGTGATAAATACAAAAAATATTAAATAATTAGAGTTTTAAATCCCTGAAATATCCTATAGGTCTTTTAGGTTACGCGCGACCGCTGGCGTTACAAATGACCGCGCGCCCGCTTGAAGGTTAATGAAATTATATAACGCCCCATAAAAATAGATGGACAAACTTTTAGAAATCCTTCAGACTACCAAAATAAGGATAATGGTAAATAAATATACAACATTATTTTTAGTATAGTGCATCGATTACAATAATTTTTACACCATGTCGTGTTTTGTCCCAAAAATATTTAAAAAAGGTAACAAGTTGGACACCAAGCGACACTAAGTACATATCCGCAATCATATGCGCACAACACAGGTTACAGCCGGTCGGCCAGCGGCGCGTGTTAAGTGGTAACCAACTTTTTGTACGGACATCCAGGTAATATAAAAAGCTTATAACTTTGTTATTTTTCATGATACAGTTTTGAAATTTTGTACATAGATTCTTTACATAAAAATACTAGACACGTGTTTCGGGTTTCGCATTTACATACTAAAAATAACGTTGTATATATTCAAACAGACATCCTGTTTTCCGCATACTGCAAACAGGATGCTTGTGTGAATATGTATATTTAAACACGTACACTATTAACGGAATCCTGCAAAAAACCGTACCTGCAAAAAACGGGATCTTGCCGTGGGAAAGGGCCCCTAGGTTTCTGATTATAGAATCGGATGTATATTTACTTACTTTTAAATGTTGGCTTATATGGAATGCAGGAATGCACTTTTGATGATAGATCGTAAAAATTTCGCGATACCGGAATTTTGTGTTTTTTTTCTGACTATAGAGTCGCGTGCATATTTAATAAAAATAATTATTTTAATTTATGTTTTTTTGTTTTTTTTACTAACACACACCACCCCTCCTCTTACACCCCACATACACATATTTGCATCGGGGGTTACACCTGAATTTTGTGTGGATTGCATAACAACACAAAAATATGTTTTTAGAAGTCTATATTGAATCACTATAACACTTAGTTACAAGAAATGGTTAAAATGGTAAACTATACAGGGTGAAATTGAAAACATGCGACAAATCGAAATGGGAGATTGTACTCATCATTATGAACAACTTTTTGACGACTCGTACGAACATAAATGTAGGGAACAGCTGATTTTTTTTCGCGATTTCGGATTTGGTCCGATAGTAAAAGTTGTTTGTAATGATGAGTAGAATCATGTGTTTAAGTATCGATCACTAATTACCAGTCACCCTATATAACTAACTTATTGGTAATATTATGTAAAAATGGTAATCAAAATCAAAATCAAAAGTCATTTATTCAAACTAGGCTGAGAATCAGCACTTTTCGAACGTCAAAATTACAAAAGACAGTCCCCCAAAACGCCCGCCCTTCACCACTTCCTAGTGCTTTCGCTGGGAAGAAGAAGTGGCGCAACAAACTCCCCAGCAGCACAGCTGTCTGTTCAGTTAGAAAATATACTTGACTGAATACAATACAAGGTATGCAAAGCAATTAACATTACAAGACACAGAACGCTAAATTAAATTATTTGCCATATGTCAGCTGGCAACGCCAATATACCAAGAAATACAATAAAAAACTATACGTACTCAAGCAAAAATTAATAAATGGAAATTAAATAAAAGCCTCCAGGTATAAAGGGCGTGACCGCTAACATATTTATGCAATGCTGGGTTCAGTTTACATAGCTGTCGCTTGAAGTCACAAATGATAAACTAGGACCATAAGGAAACTAAATAAACAAGTTATTAATAATGATAACAATGATAAAACCATGGTCAGCAAGACGACCAGTCACCACAAGCAGCACCCGTTCACGAGCATAACGCAAAGGTCAGCCATTACCCCCCTCGCCATATTTGAGGGAAGGAGACAACCCGACCCCCGACGCTACCGCAAGCAGTGACATCTAAGGGAGCATGACGAACTTGCTGCCGGTTGCTCAGGTAAGAATTATATGATCAATTGTCGAGGTCACTAGCTAACCACATATTGCAATCAACTCATTAGAAAACATTCCAATGGGTTGATTATGTCAATAATAAAATTAAAATTAAATTAAACTGATTTGACTTATACAGCCCAATAAAAAAAACAATTGTATAATGAGCTCATATAACCTATCAGTAATTCTTTGTAAATTAATTCTGGAGAAAGAACATATACATTGTCTTGAGTTAATCAGGGCGACCAACTATTCTTATCGCTTAAGTAGTCGTTGATAGAATAGTATGCCTTTGAACAAAGGTTAGATTTTACTTGAGCTTTAAATGCATTAAAAGGCAAATCTAGCAAAGAAGAGGGTAGCTTGTTATAAAAGGCTATACCAAGACCAACAAATGAGTTATGAACCTTATGAAGCCGGTGAAAGGGAGCACGTAGTTTGTCCTTATTTCTGGTGTTAACATTGTGAATATCACTGTTTTTAGTATACAAGTGTATATTTTGCCTAATATATAAGATGTTGGCAAAGATGAATTGTGATGCAACCGTGAGAATACCAATATCTTTAAAAAAATCTCTTAGAGAAACTCTAGCACCTAGCTGGTAAATTGCTCGAACAGCTCGTTTTTGAAGGACAAATATATTTTGTATATCAGCTGCTTTGCCCCACAGCAGAATACCGTAGGACATAACGCTGTGAAAATAACTAAAATATACTAAACGAGCTGTATCAACGTCAGTGTACTGTCTTACTTTCCTGACGGCGTAGGCAGCCGAACTGAGCCTTCCTGCTAGGCTCGATATATGTGGTCCCCACTGAAGTTTGGCATCTACTGTTATTCCCAGAAAAACTGCCGAACTCACAGTTTCAAGCGCCTCTTTATCTAAGACGATGTTGGGTCCTAGATTTCTAACATTCGGTAAGGCGAACTTTACACATTTCGTTTTCTTGGCATTGAGAACTAGGTTATTTGACGTAAACCAATCCGTAACTATTGAGAGTGCACTGTTTACGTCGTCAAAATCTTGTCTATTCCTATCTACTTTAAAAATAAGAGATGTATCATCAGCAAACAGTACAACGTCACAGATTCCCTTTAAATGGAATGGTAAATCATTAATATACACTAAGAACAAGAATGGACCCAGTATTGAGCCTTGCGGTACACCTAACTGAACTGGTAGCGCGGAAGATTTCACACCATTAACATCTACACATTGGAACCTATTATGTAAATAACAATTTATTACGTTGAGAGCTTCGTTTTGGACACCGTAATGACTTAGTTTACGCAAAAGCGTGTCATGGTGCACGCAATCAAAGGCTTTGGAAAGATCACAGAAAACTCCGATAGCATTTTGCGAGCTCTCCCATGCGTTAAATATGTGTTTCAGCAAAGCAACACCCGCATCTGTAGTCGAACGACCTTTTGTAAAGCCATACTGTTCATTATGAAGGAGGCTATTTAAATTAAAATGTCTTAGCAACTGCTTGAGTATTAATTTTTCAAATATTTTGCTAAATGCAGGTAAGATGGAAATAGGCCTAAAATTACCAACGTCGTTTTTATTACCTGATTTAAATAAAGGTATGACTTTACTACTCTTCATGAGGTCAGGAAAAATTCCTAAATCAACACATTTATTAAAAGTAACAGCTAGATAGGGGGCTACGATGTCTATTATATTACTTAAAAGTTTAATGGAGATGCCCCAGTAGTCACCGGTGTTTTTAGACTTTAGTAGGTTAAAAACATTAACTACATCATGTGGGGTTACATGTTCGAAACTAAATAAACGAATACATTTAGGTACACTACTATGCAAAAGGGTTTCAGCTTTAGACGGGGACGAATTTAAGGAGCGAGTCGTAGTTATAGGTATGTTGGCAAAAAACTCATTAAAAGCTTCAGCTACGTCAGCGGCTTTATTAACTAATTTATTATCTACCATAATCTCAAGTAGTTTTTCTTGTTTAACCGATTTACCAGTTTCATTGTTAATAATTTTCCAAGTCGTTTTTACTTTATTATTAGAATTTTTAATAGCATCGCTTAAAAATTTCGATTTAGCAAAAGCACTAATCTTTTTAAATAATTTTGAATAATTTTTGACATACTCTAGGAAAGGAGTGTCAAACCTGTATTTTTTCAAACCATATAACTCGTATAGTCTCGCTCTACTTTTATAAATACCCGGAGTAGCCCATTGGTTAAAGCCAACGGAGGATCCAGTAATATTAATAGTTTTGGTCTTGAAAGTAGATTGGTACTCTTTTTGCACAACATCAAAAAGGGCACCATAAATTTCATTAGGATTCTCGTGTTCTACTATAGATGGTGTAATTCTATGAGCTATATTATTTTTAAACATTTTGCAACGGGCAGCTGTATAAGGCCTGCATTCAATTTTACGCGGCTGTTTATGTAATGGCATGGGGAAGCTAGCTAATAAACCACAGTGGTCGGACGTTAAGTCAGTTAAGACTAATTTGTTTTTGGCATCAAAAACACTAAATATATTATCAAGACAGGTTGACGAAGATGCCGTGATTCTAGTAGGTTCAAAAAACAAGTTAATTAAATTATAAGACTTAAACAAATTGAGGAGTCTAATACTTAATGGAGTAACATCTAAAATATTAATATTGAAATCTCCGCATAAAATAATACTTTTGTTACTTGATTTCAACCTATTGAGAGAATCCTCCATTACCGATTCAAAACTAATAAAATCCCCAGAGGGGGGTCGATAAACGCAAATTATAATGTATCGCTCAAGTTCAACACAAGACAACTCTATAGTGCGCTCAATTGAAAGATTAACTAAATCTAAACGTTGCTTACATTTCAACTTGTTTGAAACAAGAACTAAAGAGCCACCGCGAATAGCACTTTTTCTCACAAATGCACTCTGTACGGTAAAGTTATCATCATTGATAAACACTACTTCATGTTCTTTCAACCAGTGTTCAGTCAAACATAACACCTGAACATCATAGTTCTCCATAAATAAACTTAACTCTAGCTCTTTGCCGGACAGACCCTGCATATTTTGATGTACAACATTCAACATATGTGGCTGACCCGTTGTCGCACCTAATAGTTTAAACTACAAGGTGTATCAAAAGTAGTGTTAGTACCACTACTAACAGTAATCGAAGGTACCCTACAGGTACCGGTGTCACTGTGTATGTTGTATGCTAAAAGATTAGCAATTTGTCTCCTACAACTAGGTGGCAAATACATAGTATAATTTGTCAGTTTGTAATCAGTAATGAATTGATTACAATCAAAATATAAAATAGCATCACTGTGATGACATGTCCTATTATAAATTAACATATTTAAATTATAAATGTGCCTATTTTGCTCATCAGACAAATAATGAGAATACGGCAAGGCACAAAAAATAAATTTACAATTATTGGACTCGTTGAGATGTAACATCAACTGGACAGATTCAATTATGTCCTTTTTTCGTACAGTTAAACTATCCCCATATAATAATATAACAGTAGAATTGGGATTTATTTTTGTCAATCTAATATTACTAATTAATTGGCTAATACTGGCACCGGGTAAACAACGATTAATTACATATTGTGGCGAACACTGATTAAATATACTACCAAAACCTTGACCAAATTTGTCAGAAAATACATAAGTAGTGTTCATACTATTGCTATCATTATTAATACAGCTGCCTACTGACTGAGCTACTGAGGGTGTAGGTGGAATAACTTGAGGCTGGGGTTCCTGGGAGCAGGTACAGCTAAAAGAGAGGTTATTAGTCAGAGACTCATACCTCTCCGCATTGTACTTGACCAGGTCTGCCAACTCATTAGCCTCTTCCATGCGCTTACTCAGGTCTTGTTGAGAAGCCTCATATTTACTGAAGATGTCCTTCAGAGCATATTCCCTAACAAACAACTCATCCTGCAGGTGCTGAGTGTCAGTGTCATACCTAGTATTACATAATTCTAATTCTCTATTACAGTTCTTTAATTCTTGTATTAAATTTAAATTTTTTTGCCTCAGTTTTATATTTGATTTGTTAACTTTTTGGCATTTTAATGATTTTTGAGTTTTTTTAATTAATCTATTAATTTTAATATATTTTTTTATCTTATTATGACTAGTAAACAATTCGGTTTTATTGATAGTATCATTAGTTAAGTCTATTGTTACAATTGGCTCAACACATGTGGGTCCGGACCCGCTACCAACCAACTCATCGTAAAGACTGCAGGTGATCGCAGACTCTTCACGGGCTTTGAGAGATTCCAAATGGGTTATTGTGTTGTGGGCCCTGCTTAATTCTAGTTCTAGTTCAGATATGCGTCTCAAAGCCAGTTCGTGGGTGTCACTACATTCCTGGAAATTTGACACAAGTTGACGGAGATGTTGATGCTGGTCAAGTATGTCCATATGTTGTACATGTAGCTCAGCCAATTGGTTCCTCAACTCAGTGTTCTTGTCATTTATGAACTTTATTTCCACCTCGCTGTCATCCCTTTCCTGTAGTAGCTGTTTGTTCTGTTTCTTACTAGATTCCAATTCGTTCAATGTAGCCCTCAGTTTTTCATCCAAGGATGCAGCTCTACGGGTCAACATATTGACAGGCAAACCCTAGAGGCACCCCGGAATGAGAAAAGAGAAAGCCAAGTGAGTGAAAGGAATAAGAGAAAGGTATGAGATGTGGATAGTAAGTGCTAGGATGAAGTGAACAAAAAACAAAGGGATAAAAAAAAAGTTATGATAAGTTTGTAATCACAGTTATGTGTTGAAAATTTAACTATTCATAGAAATGTCTTAATTGAGATGGTGATATTTAATAATAAAAAGGGAAAAAACAACAAAATTAAATTTGCAAAATATTTGGGGGTACTACTATTGTCAAGTTATTGAAAATCTAGTTTCTAACGTTAATTTCATAAAGCTGTTCTAATTTAGTAATTCAACTTAACATATATCTGTCTAGTAATAAAGTACAGTGATTTCTAAAGGGTCTCTAACGTAACTTATGTGATTTATCCCAATAATACACGAACATAAGTGTCCAGCACAATAAAGAGAAATACAGGCTTGTTCACTATGTTGCTTATTGGGACGAACAGTATACACATTAAAGGGGAAAAGGTACAATACGAACTAATAAGATTTTATATAAATAAGCTTAAATTAAAAGAAATACTCCCCGGGTTTGGTGGTGATTTCAAATCCGTCCGTTGGATGACAGCTGGTACTAATTCATTGATTATTCATTGATTTCTCAACGAAATAATTCACAAACACAGATCCTTAATATTTATAACTTAATCTATCGAAATTAAGCACGTTTTTACATAAATAAACGCGAAATACATTAGTTTTACAATTTAATTCTAACAAGAAAATTTTTGACGGCCGGCTACCAGTATTGCCAGCAAAAAAAAAAAAAATCATAATAATAGTAATGGTTTTAAGTACGCGGTGTCTCTAACGAGATCTGAACGCGAACTGGTCCACGTTTTGGTGAACGAGTGAATGTGCATACTTGCATTCGATGCAATTATGCATTTTCGCTGAGTGTTCGATTAGAACTCGAACAATTCTAATTAGAAATACACCCGCGTAGCCCATGCTCATCAAATGTGTCCTTATCAAAAAAGCGTATTATAAGATTAAAGACTACGTTGAGGACAAGGAAGTTCGGCAAAAACTCCTTCTGTATATTTGGCTTCCCTGGCACCTCATTAACGGCATAAATAAAATCAAAATCAAATCAAAGGTGGCCATGAAACTGTTTCTTGATACTATTTTTAATGTTGTTCTTAGATCTTCAATTTTGAAATGTTCTGTTACGATAATAATAATAATATAATAATATCGTTTATTTATAAAAATGGTGCAGATTTACAATAATATACCTTAACAATTATATGTAGAGGACACAGTTGCTCATTTGCCTGAACTAGGTAGAACCTGTGTTTCAGGCTAGAAAGGTGCTTAGAATTTTAAAATATAAAAATACAAAATTAAAACTGAGAAGACTAATTAAAAACTGATATTATCTTAAAAACTAACATGTTTTATTTACAGACAATGAGTAAATCCTCTGTCTCACTGTATGATAAGCTAAGTAAAAATTGCAGAATAATCTTTTTACAGACGTAATTATTTAATTTATAGATACTTAATTTCCTATTTAATTTATTGTATAGAAATGGGCCTAAAAATGTATAGAATCTGTTTACAAAAACATATTTAGAGGATGCATTTGACTCACATACAATATCATTCCGTCTCTTATTAGTGCTTTGGATGTTATAGGAAAGCATGGTGTGCTGTTTTAATACCAAGTGCGTTATGAAAAGCTGGCGAACAGTCAGCACGTTACAGGATTTGTATAGCAGAGCTGTAGGATAGAGAAAGGGATGGAAGTTTGCTACTTTTAAAATTGCTCTCTGTGCTCTTTCAAGAGGTAGTAAGTAAGTTTTTGGTGCTCCACCCCATGAAGTAATACAGTACTGTATTACAGATTGACCTAGGGCCAGGTAAATTTGTGACACTAGTTTCCTATCTGCAATTACTCGCAATTTTTTAAAAACAAATATTAATTTGCGCACTCTTGTAACCAAACTGTCAATATGTGGTCTAAATGAGAGCGACTCGTCTATTAGAACCCCGAGATATTTTATGTTACATGTTTTGAGGATACAAGGACACTTACATACGTTGACTGAGCGGAGTCCGCAATGATGGGCATACAGATGAGAGTTAGTAATATTAAGATGCGGTTTGCGGATGCAGAAGTGGATATATTTTGTCTTGTCGGCATTTAGTGTTAGTAAGTTGCTTTGAAGCCAATTATACACAGTATTGAAGCCTATTTGAGCATATTCGTACAATTCACTATTTGTTTTAGCGGTGAATATTAACGCCGTGTCATCTGCATACGATATAATTTTGCCATGTTTAATATTTAAATTACACAAATCGTTGATATAAATCAGGAAAAGGGTGGGGCCTAGAATACTTCCCTGGGGAACACCAAAACCTGTGTTTTTTTGCTCGTCGCTACTAAAATTGTCAATTTTAACACATTGATAACGATCGTCTAAGTAGTCAGCAAAAAGTTTCAGCGGCGTTCCCCTTATTCCTAAGGCCTCTAATTTGTACAAAAGCGTCGAAACGGAGACTGTATCAAAAGCCTTCGCCAGATCAAGGAAGATCCCCAGGGTCTGGTTTCCTTTACCAAGTTCTTCTGAGACAAAATCTGTTAGACTGTGTACTGCATCGGCTGTGGATAATTTGGCTCTAAAACCAAATTGCGCAGATGATAAGAATTCATTTTTCTCTAGATAGTTAACTAATCTACTGTTAATAATTTTTTCTAGTATTTTAGATATTGAGGGGAGTAGTGATATTGGCCGATAATTGTTTACTAGGTCTTTGTTTCCGGATTTGAAGATAGGGATGACAATTGCTTTTTTTAGACATTTAGGGAAAATGCCTTCAGAAAAACACATACGAAAAATATGGGTTAAGGGAGGTACAAGGATATGCTTAAAGAGTTTAAGGGTCTTATTGCTAATGTTATCCCATCCAACAGCACAGTCATCTTTTAGTCCACAAATTATTCGGGTAATTTCTTCTTCGTCGGTGTCTAGCAAGGCAAAAGATTTTAGAGTACGTCTATTTTCACACTTTTGGGAAGAAGGTTGAACCCAGTCAGGTTTTGGAATCTGCTCAGCAAGAGTTTTCCCAACATTTACGAAAAAATTATTCACTTCGTTGGCTGACAGGATAGGTGAAGGATTAGTAAGCAGTAAACTCGAATTTGATTCGCGCTGTTTTGACATATAGGTGATGTTTTTGATATGTTTCCAAAGTTGCTTGCTATTGTTTCCCGCTCTATTTAATTCATTTTTATCGTAACTTCTTTTTAAATCCTTTAGTAGTTTATTACAAAAATTCCTGTATCTGGTATAGGTGACTTTAGTGACGAGATTATCTGGGTCCCTCCTATATCTTAGATGAAGTTTATCTCTCTGTCTTATGCACCGAATTAGGCCAGGAGTAATCCAAGGTTTAATATTATAATTTTTCTTGTTTACTGTAATAACAGTCGAGTTGTGTAATATAGCTGATTGAACATGTTTTATTAAGTACGATAAAGCAAAATTAGCGTCAGGTGTATTGAAAACTGGGTTAAAATCAATGTTGCATAAATCATATTCAAGTTTGTTTGTGTTTAGTTGCGTTTTGGTCTGCGGGCGATTTTGCTTAGGCAGCGTTAAGTTAAGGCTCAGTAAAACTGCGTGATGGTCGGTAATTGTAGAGTTAGTAACAAGCGTAATAAACGAAAAACTGGATTTGATTATCATATGATCGAGACAGGAACCGCTTTGATGTGTAGGCAGTGTATGTGCGGACAGAAAACCATGGAATGAGCAGATATTAAGATAGTCTTGGATCCCTGCGTTGCAGTAATCAGAGTTAATGTTTATATTTATATCTCCTGTTAATATTACATTTTTAAAATTGCCTACCGCTTGAAAAAGTTGGTTTAAGGAAGCATGAAAAGCATCCAAGTTTCTAGCAGAAGGGGATCTATATATAGCAATTATTGCTGCGGTTGTACCAATTTTGATAATCAAGCAATTACTCTTACAGTCGTGTAGATTAGGTTCCTCGACTGTGACCATTAAAGAATCTTTTGAATAGACAACCACACCATCGTTTTGATTGTTATTTATTCTGGTAAAAGACACGTTATACCCTGGTATTACTGGGAGGTTATCCTGGCGATTAGATAACCAGCACTCGGTTAGTATTATTATATCACAATTAAAGTTAAGTCTATGAAGAAAAATGTTAAAGCTATCCATGTTCTTATAAATACTACGAATGTTTTGGGTTAATATGGTTAGTGACTTTTGATACACGGAAAGATATTGTCTGCAGTCCTCAACCTTACATGACTTTGAAACAGTTTGAAAACTATTATCTATGTCCGTAATTAAGGTACTATCCATAGTATAATAAAAATGAAAATAAAAAGTAAAGTCTAAAATACAAACAGGTATGTGGCGCTCTTAGGCGCCTTCATAATCGATTGAGTTGATGTACCTGTTCTCGGCAGACTTTTTAGCTGGACAATCTTGATCTCCCGTTTTGTGGCTCGCTGATTTTTTGAAGCGCAGACATGTTGCACATTTTGGCGCTTCGGCTTTCTTTGTACAGTCTTGAATATTGTGGCCTTCTTCACCGCAATGACCACACGTAGGGGCAGTGGCTTTGCAGAACTTGGCTGCGTGGCCGTACTGCTGGCACTTGTAACATCTAGTTACCAGAGTGAAGTCACGTACTGGGCAGGACGTCCAATTAATAAATAGTCGTTCCTGGGTGATCAGGACCTTCCGAATGACGGCTGGAACTTCTAGTATGTAATTGCAGTTTTCAGTATCTTTTCTCCCAGATTTGTGGCTTAGTTTTATTGAGGTCATAAAAGTATCTCGGGATATAGTCGGCAGTTTGTCAGCTAAATTTTGATCATATATACATTTAAAGACCTCATTTTCAGCCATAGATGCGGGCACTCCAATTACTACAATGCGAGGTTTGCGCTTTCGGGGTTCGTCGACGGTAAGCTCTGACGAAGCAGTTTGGACAGTTTGCTTGAGCTTGTCCAGGTCATCTTTAGTCTCCGTGCTGATTATAAGGCCTCCTTTTCCGATTTTGCGTACGCCACGTACTTTCAGCTTCATCTCACCTGGGCATATGATGTTTTGAACCATGTTCCTGGTTTCGTCACTGGTTTTTGAGTTGTCACATGGGAAAATGGCCACGGAACTTAGTTGGATCGGACGAACAAAATTGCTGGATCCCTTCTTCACCATATCGGCAAACGATGTATCACTCCTCCCAGCACCTTGCTTCGTACAGGACTCCTGAATGGTGCGGTTCATCTCTGTAAGACAGTCCGCTAGGTCTCGAGCTTCAGTCATGGTCTTAAGGGCGGTATGTGTTTGTATGGCACTTGATTTCAGCGACTGGTATCGCACGGCCATTTGAGAAACTCCGTGTCCAACTTTTCGGCAAAGAGTGCTGATTCTTAACTTCTGGTCTGAATTGAGTTTTCCTTCATTAGCAGTAGCACATACCTCGTTCAAGCATTGTTCAATGGACACCATCCAGTTCTGGATTTCCGGAGTGGGGATAGGTTCAGCTGGGTCAACGGCAACTTCTTGGGTCTGCTTGGGTTGTTGAGGTGATCTTGGTGTTGGTGTCGACGGGGGGCTGCGTGGAGTCAACCCGCTTCGAGGAAAGGGGCTGCCGTCCATACTTCAGATTATAAAAATGTTTATTATTATAATCTAGTCACATCATCCTAAACATCACTTGATTTATAAAACACGCTAGTATACTAAAAAACTGGGTCAGTATTTATGCAAGTGTTAATTTATTTATTTTTATAATGCATTGATGTACACGTCTGTATGCGTCGACTCTATTCGACGCAGTCTGCTTAAATGCCTATTAACTGCTCCTAAATTACGATGTTTATTTTTTTTATTTCAATCAATCAATCAACTCAACCTATCGCAGTCCACTGCTGGACATAGGCCTCTCCCAGACTGCGCCACAACACCTTGTCCTCCGCCTTCCGCATCCAGTCTACCCCAGCCACCTTCTTTAGGTCGTCCGTCCATCTAGCTGGGGGGCATCCCACACCACGCTTGCCGATACGCGGTCTCCACTCCAGGACTCGTCTGCTCCACCGGCCATCGGCCCTTCGACAGACATGGCCAGCCCACTGCCACTTCAGTTTGCTTACTCTGCAAGCTGTCGGTAACTCCCGTTCTTTTCCGGATAATTTAATTCCTGATTTTATCCTTCAAAGAGACTCCGAGCATACCTCGCTCCATAGCGCGCTGAGCGACCTTGAATTTGTGGACCAGCCCGACCGTCAGCGTCCACATTTCAGCATCGTATGTCATGACGGGCAGGACGCACTGGTTGAAGATCTTAGTCTTCAAACAGTAAGGGATAGGCGACGAGA